>CM027121.1:29392318-29786773 GCA_015476505.1 Urochloa ruziziensis | reverse complement strand
ATTTGACATTTTCGTGAATCTTTTTTCGGGTGGGACACCTTCCACCGCAAGCTTGGTTCCCTCCGACGCAAACCTTGCAGCCACGTCGCGTGTCCTCCGGTCCAGGCTCCTTGACGTGCACGGCTAGTCCTGATGGGCCGTTACCACCACGCCAAGTCCTCGGGCTTGGTTTTGAGGCCCAACCAAGAAACCGTCCTCCTGATGATTTTATGGCCAAATCACCAAACCCCGCGTACAAGTTTCGGTTGTTAGCCGCCACCTTGCACCGGCTTCACGTCCGCGTACGAGCTTCGGTTGTGAGCCGCTACCTCGCACCGGATCCACGCCGCCTTGCTCGTTCTTGCCACAATGTGATTCCTTGTGTCTCTCTTTGTGTGATTCCTTGTATCTCTCTTTGTGTGATTCCTTGTGTTTGAGGTCGTTTCCTTGCGTGTTTGTTTGGGGGATTCACATATGAGGTCGCGGACACTCTTTTCCTGGTGATTTGCCCCCTCAAAACGCAAAGAATCGCTTCGGATTTGGGGATTTTTGGATGAACTCGGGGTGGAAGTGTTCTTCACGAGATCTGAGATTCCGGGAGTTCTAGTGGGTTTGAGGCCGAGATCTTTGGGGAATATACTCCACTGGAGGTCTATATCATCTCTCCAAAGTTTCGTCTCAAGAGCTCAAGCCGTTTGGAAAATCGACTCACGAGTTGACTTTTTCCCGAGAGCTCCGAGGCCAGGCCGGTTTTGACCGCCCCCAGGAGGTTAAACCGCCCCCCCCCCCCTAGGCGGTTAAACCGCCCCTAGGGAGGTTAAACCGCCCCTGGCTGGGTAGAGAAGGTTTGCCTCGTTTTGGTTCGGTTTGTGTTCGTTTCGATCGATTTGAGTTCCGCTGTGTCATTCTTGTTCCTAGGGTCAGTAGCTTGACAGTAGCTACGTGATCTTGGCAGGATCGCTTTCGAAGGCATCGGAGTTGATTTGGAAAAATAGCCGGATTTGAAGAAGAAATTTTTATCGGCTCTCATTCACTCCCCCCCCTCTCTGGTCGCCGTTTCGGTCCTTCAATTGGTATCAGAGCCGGTTACGGGTCTTTGCGACTCTAACCAGTCTAAGATCCAAAGATGGCGTACCAAGATCAGGGTTCCGGGCCTCCGTACTTCGATGGGAAGAACTATCCGAATTGGGTCGCGCGTATGGGCGCTTTCTTGCAAGGCAAAGGAAAGTTGTTGTGGGATGTGACGAAAGATGAACACTATGTCAATCCCACCAACTTAGATGCCCAGGATGCGAGAGATAAGTTCGAGGCCAATGCTAGGGCTGTCGATTACTTGTTTCGTGCTTTGTCCGCTAAGGAGTTTGAGCGAGTTATGGGCGAGGACCTAGCAAGCCAGATCTGGCAGAAGCTCAAGGTAGCCCACGGTGGTGATAGCCATGTGAAGGCTAGGCTTTTCTCTATGTACCGTCGAGAGTATGAGAACTTTGAGCAGATGCCTAGCGAGTCGGTTGATGCTATGTTTCAGTGCTTCACGTCTATAGTCAACAACATGAAGGCCAACATCACCGCCCTCCCTTACACGGATCATGACAGAGCTATCAAGCTCTTGCAATCACTTGATCGGACCGTGTGGGGAGCGAAGGTTGAGGCTATCATGGAGTCGGCTAACTATGAGACTTTGGTGGTTGATGAGCTTTTCTCCAAGCTGAAATCTTCTGAGGTTGATAGACGGTTTCTTGCCAAGGCTAAGAGTCCGACTGATTCTCATAGTCTGGCTCTAGTCGGTGGCTTTGGTGATGGACATGCTAATACTTCCAGACATTTTGCTTTGTCTTCTCTTGTGTCTCTTCCAGATGAGGAGTTTGAGGTGCTGAGCGAGGAGGATCTCGCGTTGCTCACGAGGAGGTTCGAGCGCATGTACCAGAACCGAAAGGGTTCGAGGCGCGTGGGGAGTACGTGCTACCGGTGCGGCAAGAAGGGCCACTTCATCGCCGAGTGCCCGGAGGAAATCAAGAAACGCAAGCACTGCCCGCAAGATGAGCACAAGCACCGCTCCAAGGACGAGTACCACTCCAAGCACAAGAACAAGGAGGAGAACACCGACACCTCGTCATGCTCAAGCAGCGAGGAGGAAGACCGCGGCCACCGCAAGGAGAAGAAGCACATGAACCGCAACCTCAACGGGCTTTCCTGCGCCGCTATGAACTTCTGTACCATGGTGCATGACTCCAACAACAAGAAAATCTCCGACTACGACTCCGACTCCGACTCTGAGGATGAGGTATTGACCGATCCCGCCTCTTTGCGTAAGGAGATTGCTAGGCTAGAGCAGTTGGTCGATAACCGTGATGATGTGCTTAGGAAGACCAACAAGGAGAAGAGAGAGTTTAGGTCTTTGCTAGGAGAGTCAAAGGAAAGAATAGCTGAGCTTGAGGCCTTACTTTTTGAGACTGGAAA
The DNA here is from genome assembly GCA_015476505.1 of Urochloa ruziziensis. Classification (NCBI taxonomy): domain Eukaryota; kingdom Viridiplantae; phylum Streptophyta; class Magnoliopsida; order Poales; family Poaceae; genus Urochloa; species Urochloa ruziziensis. Next base: position 29,784,337 of record CM027121.1, on the reverse strand, counting down.
GAAGGCGATGGATTTTGAGTCTTCGCTTAGTGAATCTGGCAAGAAAGTGGCTAAGCTTGAATCTGAGTTGGCAAGTGCTAGAGCTGAGATAGGTGTGCTGAAAGATGCTCCTACTGTTTCTGATGAACTTGAATGCTCTGTGTGTGATGTGCATCTTGCTGATTTGGTTGCTCTCAAGGATAAACACATGACTTGCCTTGATGAACTAGAAGGTGCTAGGGTTGAGCTTGCTGAGTTGAAGTCTAGGCCTTCTTTGCTAGGTGCTTGTACTTCTTGTCCTACTTTGCATGCTCAGTTGCTTGAATCTCGTACCATGATTAGTTCTCTTGATGCTGAATTAAAATCATCTGTTGTAAACTCTTGCTCTACATGCGATGTTGTTGCTTTGAAGAATGTGGAACTTGCACAATATGTTGGTCGTCTGCAGGATGAAAATGATGAGTTGCGTCAGTGTTTGGGTTGGTTGTCGGGTCGCAAGCCTCAGCTTAAGATGTTGATTGCTGGGTTTAAGAGAGCTAATGGTCGTGGTCTGGGTTTTGAGGAGATTTGTGAGAGTAGTGGTGAGAAAGAGAGAGAGCAAGCTAACCCCACCACAAACATCCCAACAGCACAGAAAGCTTCTCCAAAGAACAACTTCACACCCAAACCCAACCACCTACTGAACAAGCTTGACACCACTCTAGATCCTCCCAAGTTTCCACCAAAGACAAACAACTTCCAGAGGAGAGTGACCTTTGTGAGGAGTGGGAGTTACTAGAGAAGTGAGAAGCCACAGCCGAGAGAAACCCCAAAGCCAAAACCAGTCCGCTTCCATTGTGAACATTGTGGAAGGGATGGTCACCTAGAAGAGTTTTGTTGGAGAAAGAAGAGAGAAGTAAGACGTGAGAAGGAGTTGGGGAACAGGGACAGGTACTACTCTTCCCATAGTGTGCCTGTGTCTCGTTCACCCTTGCCTAGGAGAGAGGCCTTTGTTCATACAGTTCCTTCGTTTGGTAGTCATGGTGTTCCAGCTCGTGGTGAGTGTGCTAGGCGGCCTCCTGCTCGTGGTCAGTTTGGTGCAGGGAGGTTTGACCGTAGCTTTGAGGATAGGAGAGAGTCTAGACCGCGTTTTTCCCCTCGTGGTGCTAGAGGTTCGACGGTGAGAGACGAGAGGATTTTACGTGGTAGCGTTGATTTTGCTAACCCCTCTTTTGAGCAGATGGCCCGACACTGGTTTAACTCTTTCTGTGCTAACCCCAGTGTTGAGTCATTCGCTCGCTCTCGTTCTCGCTTTTGATTGTGCAGGTGGAAGGTATGGGGAACTTTTTGGTCGATGGTTCTCCACACCTATGGACGGCCCCGATGTGGCCCTTGTACACTATGTATTGTGAGTATGGCATGTTGTTCTTTTGGTATCCTTTTAGTTGGTATCTTTCGTTGCTTTTTGCTCGTTTGATATTTCTCTTCCTTTTGCTTTGTGATGGAGCTTTCCATTTGCTTTTGTACATCTTTTTCTAGCTTTCTTTCACTTGGTGTCATTGATTGAGGAGGAGCTCGGCTTTATTTGAGGGAGAGAAATTGCTTGAGTGGTTTTGAAAAGGAGAGGATCTTGCTTATAGTTTTTGGATTGCATGAGCTTGTGAGTTTGCTGACCTGAACCTTGGATTTGCATTTCAGTTGCACATTCCAAGGGGAGCTTGTATTTGAAATTGAACCTTGGATTTGCATTTCAGTTGCACATTCCAAGTGCAGCTTGTGGTTTAAACTTGAATCTTGGATTTGCATTTTGGTTGTACATTCCAGGGGAAGCTTTATGTTTATGCTTTGATCACGCTCGTGTATTGAGTTTGAGCTTGCCCATGTCTCTACCCAAAACCGGCTTGCAGACATTTGCACTTTTCTGAGCTGAGTTTTGGAGGCTTCTCTTATAGCATATGTATACTTTGTACCATCTTTGTATTTTGATGTACACTTTTTGATTTTGTATTTCGATGTATAGTGTTCATCTTTGCATTTTGTGATATATCATGTTGCATTTGTATCATATCTTAGGATGAGCTTCTCTTATATGCAGTGATTGCTACAACTTGCTACATTTTAGAGTTTAGGCAAGCTTGCTAGGGATTGGATGTGTGATTGGCTATGCTCTTGATGGTTTCGATATATATTCTTTTGAGATAGTCCCCTTTTGAATTAAAATGACAAACTGAACTTACACTCTTTTCACCCATGAGTAAATGCCTTTGCATATCTTGTTTGAGCCGAAATGGCTATATCTTGCTTAAGATCATGCTAGGATTTGATGTTCTTTTCAATTGGGTCAAAGACTTTTGTCATTGTGAATGTTTAGCCCATGCTTTATCTTGTGGAGGAGCATAAGCTTCTTTTTGTCGCAAAGACATTTCATGTACCATGCTAAATTTGAAAAACTTGAAAAATGAGATGTCTATGCATGAAAGAAGTAAGATGAGAAAAAGATACATTTGAAGAAATTTATGCTCATGTCTCTATGCTTTCACCATTGCACACACTTGCACACATGGGTGCTAAGCGGTTGCATGTTGTTTGCCGGAGAAGTCTCCCTTGAGAAGTGAACACATGGCTCCGTGCTTTAACATGACATGAGATAGAATTTGGGCGTTCGTAATATCTTTTGTCAAGAATGCTTGCCTTTTCATAATCTTGGTGAGATGAAGTTCATTTGTGCTTGAATGATCCATGTTTAGGACTTTGCTCATGTGGTGACATTTTTGATAAATTTGAACAACTTGATCATGGCTTTGTCAATTGGCTATATGTCTTTACCTTCTTGATGGCAATGCCCGAGTGACATGATGAACTATCTAGTGTGCCTCTTCTCTAACTTGTAGCACTTTGTATTGCTCATTGTATATTTGAGAAGCTTGCAGTTGCATTTTGTACATTTTTGCCTTGATTTGTGCATTATCAACAAGGGGGAGAATTTCTGGAGCATTTGGAAAGGGGGAGAATTTCTGGAAAAGATTTTGAAAGTTTTGTGAGAGTTTGAGCATTTTCGAGTGTTTTTCGCACGCACAAGTTCACTTGTTCAGGGGGAGTTGCATCTTTGCAGGGGGAGTGCTTTGAGTGTTCTGAAAAGTGAATTGGAGATTTTGAGATTTGTGCTTTGTGTTTTTGCTCTTTTGCCGATGGTGTTGAGCCCTTTTCACTTTCTATGGAAGGGTCGGCGTTTTCTGAGTTTTTCTCTTGTGAGTGACTTTGATTTGGCCTGCTCTTGCTTTTGGTCACTTGCTTGAGCGATTGATTTTCGATTTCTTTTCTTCTTCTTTTATTATCATTGGTTACTTTGTGTGTGTTGTCAATGCACTCATTAAGGGGGAGATTGAGGACCCGGTGTGTCCGAGGACCTGTGGACGGTCGCTTCCTGGTGTGATGAGTGATTGACAACGTGGTGTGGATTGATGCTTCCCTTGGCTCAAGTATTGCAGGTGTAGAATGCGGCTTGGTTGCATTGGTGCAGGTGAAGAACAGGCGCGAAAGGTCTTAGCCATGGCGGCCTCCGAGGAGTGGAAGGTGTCCCAGCCGGAAAATATCTGAAACCAAATGTCAAATTTGCCCTTGAGGGGTATGTATCACTTAGGGGTAGTCTAGTCTTTAGAGCACCACCACTTGGACTATATAATAGACCCCCTAGGGGTTGGTGGCTGTTATCTTTTGGGCTATTTTCTAGTTATCTCTTTGGTTTTCCTTTGGACTTGTAGTTTCCTTTCATCCCTTCCACCTACAACTACTTTGAATCATTCCTAGTTTGTATAGGTGAATTAATGGTTGGTTGATTGAGTTTGTGCTGCTCATCTTTGTGCCATGATTTGAATCCACGAGCTCCTTTTCTTTTTTCTATTTTCAGAGGTATTTTTGGAGCTATTTTTGAGGGATTTTCGTTCTTCACTTCCTTGGGCGTTTTCTCTCGGATTTCTTTGGGGGATTCACGTATGAGTGCCTTGTGCCTCTTTTGCTGGTGATCTCTTGCCTCCAAACGCCGGGAATCGCTTTGGATTTGAAGTTTTTGGGATGAACTCGAGTTCTTGGTGTTCTTCACGAGATCTGAGATTCCCGGAGTTCTAGGAGGTTTGAGGTCGAGATCTTTGGGGCATAGCCTCTCCTTGAGGTGTATATCATCTACCCAAAATCTTGTCTCAAGACTCCAAGTCGTTTGGGAGATCCATTCTCGAGTTGACCTTTTCGCTGAGTCGATCTATTGATCCGATCGGTTTTTCCTTGGCTTGGTCGGATCAATCGACCGCTAGGACTTCGCAGCGAGTTGACAGTTCCCTCTATGTCGATCTATTGATCCGATCGACCTTCCTTGGCTCGGTCGGATCAATCGACCAACACTTTGTTCAGCGGTGTAAACTCTCAGGTAGGACGTCGGTATTTCGATTGAATGCTCCGATCGACTCTTGGTCGGATGATCCAATCGGTCTGAGAGAAAAGTGCGGTCAGGGGTTTGACTGTTGACCTATTGATCCGATCGGTGGTTTTTGAACTGGTCGGATCAAACGACCTGTTGTTTTCTCTCAACAACGGTCGGAGCATAGACGATCAATCCGACCGGTGCTTTTCATGTGCGGTCGGATCAATCGACCCGTGTATTTTCAGCTGGTTTGATCTGTTGTTTTCGCTCGGTAGCTGTAACATCCCACAAATTTGCAGTCTGTTACTTGTATGAAAAATCGGGATTTCAAAAAATTTTGATTGAATCGTATGAAAAATCGAGATTTCAAAAATCGGGATTTCAAAAATTCCCTTTCAAATATAAACTAAAAGCTAACTAACCCCCTAACTCTAACTTGGGCCAGCGAAACCAAACCTAAGTCTAAGCCTGCCCCCAAAACTCCTAGCGCAGCCTGGCCCGTTCCCATCGCTCGGCATGCGAACCACTCCCACCGGCCCGCTCGTCCACGCGTCCGCTCGGCCCAGGCCGCTTTCTCTTCTCCCTACGCGAAGTCCACATAACCTCCCTCAACTCTCCTCCGCGCAAGAAGCCCATCAACCGGCCCGTCGCCACCTACCGCCCCCTTCCTCTTCTCTCACCGACAGGCGGACCCCACCTGTCGGCGCCGCCCCACTCCTGTTCTTCTTCCTTCCCCTGCTTTCCAGCTCGGCGCCCCGACGCCCCCTTTCCAGCTCGGCCGCCGCTCGCCTCTCTGCGCGGTCGCGCCACCTCGACGCCACCGCGGCCTCGTCGCGTCACACCACCCACCTGGCCTCCACCTCGACTGCAAACCCTAGCCGCCTCCCTCCTTAAATAGCGGCCGCATCCCTGCTCCTTCCCAGTTCCGCCGCCGCTGCGCCGAACCAAGGGGACGAAACCCCAATTCCCTCACCAAGTCGCCACGGGAGGAGGAACCAGTGAGGAAGAGAAGAAGGAGTAGCCCGGCAGGAGAAAGGAGCTGGACGGGAGCCGCGCACCACGCCGTCGCGCCGCCTCGGCCCTGCTTCCTCTTCGCCCTCAAGCTGGAGCCGCCACGACACCGACGCCGGAAACCGGCGCCGCTCCCCGACGACGAGTACCAGGAGGCCGAGCCGACGCCGCCCGTGTCGCCGACGCCAGGAGCCGCACCACGCTGGAGCGTCGTCGCCACCGCCAGGAACCGCGAGCGCTGCTTCCTCTTCGTCAAGCCGGCACGGCCCCGCCTCGCCACGGCTCCACCTAGCCACTACCTCGCCGCTGACCTACACGAGCCCAACGGTGAGCACGACTACCCCTCCAAGCCTCCCCCTTTGCCTTGCACTGTGTGAACCAAGTCGGCCGTCGAGCCATCGTTGTCGCCAAGCGCGCCGTGCCTAGCGCCGGCAAGGACGCTGCCATGGCAGACCCCCCATGGCCGTGCCGCGGCCAGGAACGCCCGTCCCCGTGCGCGCGCGTCCTCTGTGGGGTGGCCTTCGAGCCACCGCTTTGCTTGCGCCACGGGCACCCTCCGCCGCCGGCCGCCGCGGCCATGGCGTTCCATGGCCCGCGTGCGTGACCCAGCCGCAAAGCCTCATCCTTGGCCACCTAAACCTTTACCAAGCCTCGCACGAGCCCCACCTTCGTTGACCGCCGGAGCTCGCCACCAAAACCGCCGCCTTGCCCCGCCCGGTCGCCGTGAGCGCCGAGCTCGGCACTTGGTCGAACACCTTGGCCGTACACCCTTCACCAGCTACCGATCTGGCCGCAAACCCCTGACTGCAGAAGATCCGGGTCGCCCACATTTGGATCCCGTAGACCCGGCTCTTGTGAACCCGTCTCACGGCTCGTGGTGGACCGAGTCCACGCGCCCGCGGACCTCTGCGGTGCCACGTGTCACGAACCGAGCGGAACCACATAGGAGACCACACGGCCTTTAGCCACATGGGATCTTTTGCGGGTTGATGACGTAAGCAGTGACGTCATCCTCCGCCGACCACTTTTCAATCAGCCCCCTGCACTTTTGCAGAGAAGCCCCTGGCCTTTCTTTTAATTGCTGATCGGCCCTTCCACCTTTGGTCCTTTTACGAGAAACCCCCTGGCTAGATTATTTTCAATTTAGCCCCTGTAATTTCACGGTTAAACCCCTGGGTTTCCTTTTTATCGCGTAAAGGCCCTTCGGCTGACACGTGGGACCCACTGTGTATGACCGTTGACCTGGTCAACGTTGACCGGTCAATGCTGACGTCATCAGGGCCCACGATGACGTCAGCACAGGCCGGCCCCACTGCACTTTTGCAGTTAGGCCCCTGAACTTTTCCAAAATTACAAATGGGTCCCTAGAAATTTACAAACAGATCCCTGTCCTTTTACAAAAAGGTCCTTCCACTTCTGTCTTTTTACAGAAAGGTCCCTGGCCGCCCTTTCTCCTTCCAAACCCCATGTTCTTTTGCATCTAGGCCCCTAACCTTTTCCAGATTCGCAACCAAGCCCTTCCACCTTGGCAATCTCGCAAGGAACCCCCCGTAGTTTTAAGAGAAGAATTTATTCTTTAATAAATTCTTTTCCTTAATATCTATAAAGGGTTAAACCTTGGAAAATCCATATCTTTTCCGTCTTAGCTCCGATCGACGCGAGACCAGTTGCGTTAGGTTTCCAAAATCGAGCCCGTCATCCCAGACCTAGCCAAGCGGCGCCCGCGTCTAGTCACGCGACCGCCACGTGGCTAACTCGTTGGTGACCCATCAGACAGTGGCTCCACTTGTGGGACCCACTGACTGATAGCCCGGACCCACCTGATCAATGGGGCCCGCATGTTGACATGCGGAACCCGGTAGCCGTTAACCCGTCAGTCTTGCCTCGTTGACCCTAGTTTGACCCGCTGACCAAGGTCGCGACCCTCTGCCCGTTGACTTAGTCAACTTTGACCAAGTCAACAATGACATCACTAGGGCCCGTGATGATGTCATCAACCTCAGACCGTTGCCTCTGCCTGCTCGACTCGCGGTATAACCCCGAGCCGATGACTGACGCCTCCGAGCTGCTAACTCGTGATCTAACTTTTATTCCTTTTCCCGGAATGATTTATAAATCTCGAAAATGGATTTAAACTTCAGAAAATCATAATAAATCAACCGTAGCTCAGAAAAATATGAAACCAGTTTCAGTATTTTTCTAAAATCATGATGAACACGACAGGATAGAGTTTGCTGTTATTTGGCTCTCTATTGGTTCTCATTTGGAGTTCATTTGCTAGTAGTTGTCGGTATTTATTTATGTATCCGTATAATAGGATCCCCGGAGGACCCGGACTACTTCAACTACTTCGACTACTTCGACGACGTCGACTACGCTGAAGATGAAGAGACTAAGGACCATGCCCCAGGTTCACGCCCATCCTGATTCTTTGCCCTATTAGGCATTGCTGAGTAGAATGCTAGCGCTTTGCTTATTACATGATGATGATGTTTGAGCCATGCATAGCCTATTTATATACCTTGATTCCTTGATTGCCTACTACTATATATATGATGATTGCTATGCTGCTGCTTGCATGTGTATGGGATATTGTGGACTAGGATTATTGGCGTGTGTGGGGATAAAACCGGCAGGAGAAGGTGTTTTTGGGAAACTTGGCGGGGGTGAGCATACGTTAACAACTCGGTCTTTGACCGAGGTGCCGGGAGGCCCCTGCTCTCGAGGGGGTCCCACACCGTACTTGTGGCGGGTACATGGATGGATAGGAGCATAGGAGTTGGCGGTGGTACCTATGATGGGTACTGCGACTTGCGTTCTTCTTCGGAGGATACGCCTTTGGGACGATGACGCTCACCCCGGTCTGAAACCGAGTGGGGTAACCACTCTTTGGGCCCCACGTACTTACCGCTTACCCATATGAACGGGTTCCAGCCTTCCTATCTAGCGCGATGCCTGCACTGCGAGAAGATCAGGTGGATGGTGTACGGGAACGGGAGAGACCGTCTCCCCGAAGGACTATGGCCCCGTCTGGCCCTACGAGGGAGAGTTCGACACAGCTTCCGAAGCATTGGATTGCGAGCCGATGGACCGAGACAGGAAGGGCAGGCGGGCATCGTTGCGGTTAGGGTCTGTGCTGTGGGTTGTGTCTCAAGGCGGTTGATCACCGTCTGCAGCCCGAGTGGGTCCAGTTGTACAAGCTCTGCAGAGTCTAGAATCTATACGTATAGCCGTGTCCTCGGTATGGACATTGCCCATTGCACTGTTACCTCTCATATTTGGGATCTTCTACCTCCCCCTATTTCTAGCTAGATTTGAGAGTGATTAAGGTTCACAGCTACGGATGGGGAGAAGGGAAGTTTGCTCCCTTTCCTTTCAGGATCCGGTCGTAGTTGGTGAGGTGCGAGGGAAGGGAGCTCTCGCATCGACTTAGACGAGTGTGGAGAAGGCGATGTGATGTGAGGTGGGATTTGGGATGGTTTGTGGAGATGATACCTTGATTATTATTGCTGCTATTGCATAGGAAACCCCAACATTTCCTTGAATTACTTTTATACCTTTAGATGTTAGGCCACTTAAAGCTTGCATACAGATGGTGACGTGAACCTATCCCATTCCTTGGGGATAGTTTGTGAGCATGCAGGTTTGGACGCATGGAAAAAGGGTTGTGTGCTTCGCTCGAGTTGCCTGTGGTGTTGATCGAAGAGGAAGACTTGAAGCCTAGCTACCGCTACGCAGGATTTCCGCTTGTCGCTTAGCCCGACGGGCTTGTACTTTATTCGTATTTCCATATTGGTATGGATGTAAATCTCTTCTATGTAATCTAAATTCATTGTATGGATATGATATTATGCTGAGATGAGTTCTGTACGTGATAGCTACTAATCCAGGGACTATCACAATGGTACAGGGAGTCGGATTTTCGATTACGAAAATCCGGGTCGTCACAGTTGGTATCAGAGCCATACTTGACCGTAGCACGCTACCCTAGACTGGTCGTTAGCTTTAGAACATTCTAAACGCTCTACTTTATATATACCCCCTTGAGCTATTTGAGATCTACCTCTCTTTCCTTGAGAATCTTCTATCTTATCTACGTCAAAGCAAAAATCTCTCGTGAACCAACCAAGACGACACCAGAGTTGACATGGATGGTTACAAGAAGATCATGACCCCTCAGAGTAGAGTCCACCCTATCTGGTTATGCCACGAAGTAGTTTCATCGACTAGTTTTCTCATTGCTTGAGTGTATGACTTTTATTGAATTTCTTGATTATTATGCTTCTTCATCATGAGTGTAGGATTTGATTTAGTAGTTGTTTTCATGTTTGCTTTAGTCTCCACCTTTAGCTTGTGTGCCATCCCTTCTAGATGAGACCTCCACTAAGCTTTGCATAACAAGTATGAGTGCTCAAGCCAGTCAATCATCCTCAACCCAAGTGATCTACAAGTAGAAGTACTTCATGTACATTGGAATCGAGGATCAAGATTCTGGAATAAGCTACCACGTGAGTTTTGGAATTCTCTGACATGATGATGAGTGCCAAGACGTGGGAATCTTCCACAACCCAGTTGCAAGTGCCTTGTGGTGGAAGCATACAATTGGTTAAGAACAAGTTGAGTACTTTATATCATTCCGTAAGGAGGGGATCAGATTAAATCAGAAATCACTACTCAACTTTATGGACGAAGAGAAAGTACCTCTAAAAGGATCAACAGACCTACGAGATTTCAGTTCAGTACCATAGCTTCCACACTACACCCTGGCAATAAATGACCATAGAACCCTCAAATCCAAAATGAAGACCAAGGAACTCCAACTGTCTCGCACCAACGGGAAGCTCGCCGCTCTCCGTATAAAGAATACTCCCGGTGCCCTCGGCAAGCAGATCAAACGAACTAAAGACAAAGTGCACCCACAACACCGCGAATATCGCCGCCCTCACCCGTACCGCACTCTGGCTCAAGGCAAAAGAACAAGATGATGCTCAAGACATGGAAGGATTCAGACTCACGCCGAGTGAACGAGTTGCACAAGCTCAATCATGAGCTACCCCCTGAATGCAACACACGATCCACAGAGAAAGTTTCGAGGTGTACTCCAGCAAATTGAGACTCAGCCGTTTTCACTACCACGAGATTCAGCCAGTTGAGATCCCAGGGGTGCTTGAAGCCAAGGCTATGATGAGGCCCATGTTCACCCCGACAGGTGACGCTAGTTTACCCTATTTGGGAGGAGACTGAAGATCGTACTCAAGTCAACCCATGACGGGACACGCGAGTTCTTGGTAAGTATCGCTTGGTTTAACCAACACACTCGCCCACTTTAAGAACTCGATAAACAAGGTCCCCAAGGATGAGTAGTCAAGCTTGTCATTTTAATGACGACATCTTGATCTACTCCAAGGCTACCCAAGAACACGAAGAGCACCTCAGGAATGTGCTCGGGGAACGGAGACAGTATTAGCTCCTCACGAAGCTCAGATTGGAATGAGTTATGGTCGGGAAGGTTGCATTCCTATACCATGCTCCAACTGTAGAGGGAATGATAGCCCACAACGGATTTCTCATACCAGCGTGGACCCCACCTTTAACCGGTGCGACGCCCCACCTAATGCCACTCCGCTATGTCTTGCATAGCAAGTGTGCCTGCTTAAGTTCGGCAGCCACCATCAACTCAAGTAATCAATGACGATTCCAATTCCCGAGAAGGATACAAGAACCACGCCTTAACCATTGGAACATGGGACGGAGTTGCATACGCCTCAAGGACTTCAAGTTGATTGAAGTATGCGAGAAGACTAATTAGAAATGATCTCCCCGTGGGTTACCTCGTAAAATGTGGAGGATCATACCTTAGAGTCGACAATACCTCAACCTATGGGTACTGTTGCAGATTTTTGGATATGGATTGGATGCCTGAACTCGATGGATACAAAATGAGGAACAGGAGTTGTCATCCAGGAGATAAGGTAGCTTCCACGCGCAGTCATAGTATGCTGGAGGTATAAGCAACATAAGCAAGACCTACTGCAAGAGATCGTCCAAGCGAATATCAGAGAATTACTAGGTCCATAATGGAGTTAAGACATGGAGTTCCCTAACAACACAACATTGGAATAAATCCAATAGAGAAGACAGATTCTACCGGACATACTCTATTGGACTAAGTTAAACAGGAAACTCCAAGGACTACTGGATAAGAGATATCAGACCTAGTCATTGGAACCTCCTAGTCTACAGGAAAAGAAAGTGAGCGCAGAGTATGAACGCTACTATGGATTTCCGCTCACTTAAACACGAGATTAACCAAGATCAAGCATCGCTACACATTGAAGAGTTGATTGGACTACAAAAGAAGCCACCTTTCCGGGATAGCTACCAGACTGGAATGCCATCAATAGGAACAAGAAAATGGTATTTGTCAAAGACTGTGATCGACATCAAGGACCGACAAATGCCCAGATATCCGTGAACAAGTGAGATAAACACCCTACGGTAGTCGGTTAAGATGTGATGGTATTCACAAGTGTAAACGCCACCTATCCTGAGTCTGCTTAAGGATATGAGCAAGATGGGAGTGACCCCTCTACAGACTGAATCACCATGGGTTGGAGAGCACCATGCAGAGCATTCGAGATCATAAGCTAAATGGATGCATTGGATAATACACGCACAATGATGATAGGCCTTCCCTAATGTGCTAAACCAACCAATGGATTATTTAAGTGAGCATGAAGTTGGTTATGGAATTATGGACTCGCGAATAAAGTTCTAAGCAAGAGAACTAATCGTAGAACTTGAGTGATCTTGATGAATCTTGAAGACCCTACGAGAAGAAGATAGTGAACACCCGAGTACCTGACCAAGACGCGAAGACGTGTACCCTACCTTGAGATTATTAAGAGGGTATAAGAGAACCTACCTAACCCTCGAGATGGGGTTATCCAGAGCATGCCATGAAGTTGTGGCAAAACTACCTCGTTGGAAATCTCTAAGGAATATAAATGGATTATGAGAATAGTATGGATCTTCAACATTTCTAAGACAGACATGGGATCAAGAAGACTATTTCTAGATCATATCGAGGAAAGGACAAACCATGAAGCCCAGGTTGAAAGTTCAGACACTACGTGGAGCATCGATTGAATAGATATGCCAACCGGACTAGAATGAAGGCACAATCTGAAAGGAAGTCCAGACACTCGACCATATGTCACCAAGAGGATTAGAAATAAGAGGATAAAGTTTTGGTGATTATTGGAAAATGTTAAAGAGCCCATGTAATGCTTAAGAATGAAGCTATTTAAGAGATAAAGCAAGATTTCAGGCATACTATGATACATGGTAGCAGCCTATGGAACCGTTGGAACCACTATCTATCTGGAACCTATTATGACCTTTGGATGAGGGCACAAGTTTTAAAAGGATCTAGGAGCTACTATTGGATCAGACGATTGGGAATATTTTGAGGATTATCACTCAAGGATACAACAGCTAAGTGATCAGGTATATGGATTAAGAGATCCTCAATGATCGTATCTAGCCCTTGGAAGAGCAAATGCACATTGAAGCCGAAGATATCAACAGCATACCAACGACAAGACGAAGCGAAGAACCCTCACCACACCCGGTGCAGCTTTAATCTCGAGGACTAGATTCTTGTGAGGGGGGGAGACTGTAACATCCCACAAATTTGCAGTCTGTTACTTGTATGAAAAATCAGGATTTCAAAAATTTTTGATTGAATTATTGTGAGCCATGAAATAATTTACAACTTAAGCTAAATGCTCTCTCTGAAATCCTAGTAATTAAATTGTGCATAAAATGTTTTTCATATTTATGCATGTGTGATTTGGATCTTATCCGGAATTGTTGAGATTCCAATCGGATTTGTTTGAATTTATTGAGTGTAGTTTATATTTGAAATTCCCTTTCAAATATAAACTAAAAGCTAACTAACCCCCTAACTCTAACTTGGGCCAGCGAAACCAAACCTAAGTCTAAGCCTGCCCCCAAAACTCCTAGCGCAGCCTGGCCCGTTCCCATCGCTCGGCCTGCGAACCACTCCCACCGGCCCGCTCGTCCACGCGTCCGCTCGGCCCAGGCCGCCTTCTCTTCTCCCAACACGAAGTCCACATAACCTCCCTCAACTCTCCTCCGCGCGCGAAGCCCATCAACCGGCCCGTCGCCACCTACCGCCCCCTTCCTCTTCTCTCACCGACAGGCGGACCCCACCTGTCGGCGCCGCCCCACTCCTGTTCTTCTTCCTTCCCCTGCTTTCCAGCTCGGCGCCCCGACGCCCCCTTTCCAGCTCGGCCGCCGCTCGCCTCTCTGCGCGGTCGCGCCACCTCGACGCCACCGCGGCCTCGTCGCGTCACACCACCCACCTGGCCTCCACCTCGACTGCAAACCCTAGCCGCCTCCCTCCTTAAATAGCGGCCGCATCCCTGCTCCTTCCCAGTTCCGCCGCCGCCGCGCCGAACCAAGGGGACGAAACCCCAATTCCCTCACCAAGTCGCCACGGGAGGAGGAACCAGTGAGGAAGAGAAGGAGGAGTAGCCCGGCAGGAGAAAGGAGCTGGACGGGAGCCGCGCACCACGCCGTCGCGCCGCCTCGGCCCTGCTTCCTCTTCGCCCTCAAGCTGGAGCCGCCACGACACCGACGCCGGAAACCGGCGCCGCTCCCCGACGACGAGTACCAGGAGGCCGAGCCGACGCCGCCCGTGTCGCCGACGCCAGGAGCCGCACCACGCTGGAGCGTCGTCGCCACCGCCAGGAACCGCGAGCGCTGCTTCCTCTTCGTAAAGCCGGCACGGCCCCGCCTCGCCACGGCTCCACCTAGCCACTACCTCGCCGCTGACCTACACGAGCCCAACGGTGAGCACGACTACCCCTCCAAGCCTCCCCCTTTGACTTGCTCTGCGTGAACCAAGCCGGCCGTCGAGCCATCGTTGTCGCCAAGCGCGCCGTGCCTAGCGCCGGCAAGCACGCTGCCATGGCAGACCCCCCATGGCCGTGCCGCGGCTGGGAACGCCCGTCCCCGTGCGCGCGTGTCCTCTGTGGGGTGGCCTTCGAGCCACCGCTTTTCTTGCAGGAGCCCGCCGCCGTCTCCCGACACCGCCGCAGCTAGAGCAAGCTCCGCGCCCGCGAGCGCATGACCACCGTCGTGCCCGCTTTGCAGCCGTCGCCCTGCGTGCGCCTCCGCCGCTCCCCGCGCGAGCCCTGCGCCGCGCGCTCCACCGTTTCGCTGCGCCGCGCTCGCCCGCGCGTCCGCTCGCACCCGCGCCTTGCCGCTCTGCCTTTCCGCCGGCCCTGCTGCTTCGGCGCTGCCACGTCCGCGTCTCATGCGCTGCCCTGCACTGGCCCCGTGCTTGCGCCACGGGCACCCTCCGCCGCCGGCCGCCGCGGCCATGGCGTTCCATGGCCCGCGTGCGTGACCCAGCCGCAAAGCCTCATCCTTGGCCACCTAAACCTTTACCAAGCCTCGCCCGAGCCCCGCCTTCGTTGACCGCCGAAGCTCGCCACCAAAACCGCCGCCTTGCCCCGGCCGGTCGCCGTGAGCGCCGAGCTCGGCACTTGGTCGAACACCTTGGCCGCACACCCTTCACCAGCTACCGATCTGGCCGCAAACCCCTGACCGCAGAAGATCCGGGTCGCCCACATTTGGATCCCGTAGACCCGGCTCTTGTGAACCCGTCTCACGGCTCGTGGTGGACCGAGTCCACGCGCCCGCGGACCTCTGCGGTGCCACGTGTCACGTGCCGAGCGGAACCACATAGGAGACCACACGGCCTTTAGCCGCATGGGATCTTTTGCGGGTTGATGACGTAAGCAGTGACGTCATCCTCCGCCGACCACTTTTCAATCAGCCCCCTGCACTTTTGCAGAGAAGCCCATGGCCTTTCTTTTAATTGTTGATCGACCCTTCCACCTTTGGTCCTTTTACGAGAAACCCCCTGGCTAGATTATTTTCAATTTAGCCCCTATAATTTCACGGTTAAACCCCTGGGTTTCCTTTTTATCGCGTAAAGGCCCTTCGGCTGACACGTGGGACCCACTGTGTATGACCGTTGACCTGGTCAACGTTGACCGGTCAACGCTGACGTCATCAGGGCCCATGATGATGTCAGCACAGGCCGGCCCCACTGCACTTTTGCAGTTAGGCCCCTGAACTTTTCTGAAATTACAAATAGGTCCCTAGAAATTTACAAACATATCCCTGTCCTTTTACAAAAAGGTCCTTCCACTTCTGTCTTTTTACAGAAAGGTCCCTGGCCGCCCTTTCTCCTTCCAAACCCCTTGTTGTTTTGCATCTAGGCCCCTAACCTTTTCCAGATTCGCAACCAAGCCCTTCCACCTTGGCAATCTCGCAAGGAACCCCCCGTAGTTTTAAGAGAAGAATTTATTCTTTAATAAATTCTTTTCCTTAATATCTATAAAGGGTTAAACCTTGGAAAATCCATATCTTTTCCGTCTTAGCTCCGATCGACGCGAGACCAGTTGCGTTAGGTTTCCAAAATCGAGCCCGTCATTCCAGACCTAGCCAAGCGGCGCCCGCGTCTAGTCACGCGGCCGCCACGTGGCTAACTCATTGGTGACCCATCAGACAGTGGCTCCACTTGTGGGACCCACTGACTGATAGCCCGGACCCACCTGATCAATGGGGCCCGCATGTTGACATGCGGAACCCGGTAGCCGTTAACCCGTCAGTCTTGCCCCGTTGACCCTAGTTTGACCCGCTGACCAAGGTCGCGACCCTCTGCCCGTTGACTTAGTCAACTTTGACCAAGTCAACAATGACATCACCAGGGCCCGTGATGATGTCATCAACCTCAGACCGTTGCCTCTGCCTGCTCGACTCGCGGTATAACCCCGAGCCGATGACTGACGCCTCCGAGCTGCTAACTCGTGATCTAACTTTTATTCCTTTTCCTGGAATGATTTATAAATCTCGAAAATGGATTTAAACTTCAGAAAATCATAATAAATCAACCGTAGCTCAGAAAAATATGAAACCAGTTTTAGTATTTTTCTAAAATCATGATGAACACGACAGGATAGAGTTTGTTGTTATTTGGCTCTCTATTGGTTCTCATTTGGAGTTCATTTGCTAGTAGTTGTCGGTATTTATTTATGTATCCGTATAATAGGATCCCCGGAGGACCCGGACTACTTCAACTACTTCGACTACTTCGACGACGTCGACTACGCTGAAGATGAAGAGACTAAGGACCATGCCCCAGGTTCACGCCCATCCTGATTCTTTGCCCTATTAGGCATTGCTGAGTAGAATGCTAGCGCTTTGCTTATTACATGATGATGATGTTTGAGCCATGCATAGCCTATTTATATACCTTGATTCCTTGATTGCCTACTACTATATATATGATGATTGCTATGCTG
Organism: Urochloa ruziziensis; assembly: GCA_015476505.1. NCBI lineage: Eukaryota > Viridiplantae > Streptophyta > Magnoliopsida > Poales > Poaceae > Urochloa > Urochloa ruziziensis. The sequence continues at coordinate 29,767,549 of CM027121.1, read as the reverse complement.
CTGCTTGCATGTGTATGGGATATTGTGGATTAGTTTTCTTGGCGTGTGTGGGGATAAAACCGGCAGGAGAAGGTGTTTTTGGGAAACTTGGCGGGGGTGAGCATACTTTAACAACTCGGTCTTTGACCGAGGTGCCGGGAGGCCCCTGCTCTCGAGGGGGTCCCACATCGTACTTGTGGCGGGTACATGGATGGATAGGAGCATAGGAGTTAGCGGTGGTACCTATGATGGGTACTGCGACTTGCGTTCTTCTTCGGAGGATACGCCTTTGGGACAATGACGCTCACCCCGGTCTGAAACCGAGTGGGGTAACCACTCTTTGGGCCCCACGTACTTACCGCTTACCCATATGAACGGGTTCCAGCCTTCCTATCTAGCGCGATGCCTGCACTGCGAGAAGATCAGGTGGATGGTGTACGGGAACGGGAGAGACCGTCTCCCCGAAGGACTATGGCCCCGTCTGGCCCTACGAGGGAGAGTTCGACACAGCTTCCGAAGCATTGGATTGCGAGCCGATGGACCGAGACAGGAAGGGCAGGCGGGCATCGTTGCGGTTAGGGTCTGTGCTGTGGGTTGTGTCTCAAGGCGGTTGATCACCGTCTGCAGCCCGAGTGGGTCCAGTTGTACAAGCTCTGCAGAGTCTAGAATCTATACGTATAGCCGTGTCCTCGGTATGGACATTGCCCATTGCACTGTTACCTCTCATATTTGGGATCTTCTACCTCCCCCTATTTCTTGCTAGATTTGAGAGTGATTAAGGTTCGCAGCTACGGACGGGGAGAAGGGAAGTTTGCTCCCTTTCCTTTCAGGATCCGGTCGTAGTTGGTGAGGTGCGAGGGAAGGGAGCTCTCACATCGACTTAGACGAGTGTGGAGAAGGCGATGTGATGTGAGGTGGGATTTGGGATGGTTTGTGGAGATGATACCTTGATTATTATTGCTGCTATTGCATAGGAAACCCCAACCTTTCCTTGAATTACTTTTATACCTTTAGATGTTAGGCCACTTAAAGCTTGCATACAGATGGTGACGTGAACCTATCCCATTCCTTGGGGATAGTTTGTGAGCATGCAGGTTTGGACGCATGGAAAAAGGGTTGTGTGCTTCGCTCGAGTTGCCTGTGGTGTTGATCGAAGAGGAAGACTTGAAGCCTAGCTACCGCTACGCAGGATTTCCGCTTGTCGCTTAGCCCGACGGGCTTGTACTTTATTCGAATTTCCATATTGGTATGGATGTAAATCTCTTCTATGTAATCTAAATTCGTTGTATGGATATGATATTATGCTGAGATGAGTTCTGTACGTGATAGCTACTAATCCAGGGACTATCACAATGGTACAGGGAGTCGGATTTTTAATTACGAAAATCCGGGTCGTCACAGTAGCGGTCGGAGGATAGGCGTTAAATCCGACCGACTTCTCATGTCCGGTCGGATCAAACGACCCGTACAATTTTCGCTGAACTCTTCCTGTTGAGGCCGCGTCTTGTGCTCGATTTGTTCGATTCTTTTTCCGCTGCTTTGATCTAGTCCCTAGGGTCAGTAGCTTCTCAGTAGCCACGTGATCTTGGCTAGATCGTTTGGTCGGCTTGGAGTTGATTTGGAAAATGTCGAATTTGGGAAAGAAATTTTATCGGCTCCCATTCACTCCCCTCCCCCCCCCCCTGGTCGCCTAATCGGTCCTTCAGAACCGCACTTGATCCATCTGGCCACCAGGTCTCTCGAACCAAGCCTACTTGTCTCTCCACTCCCTGGAGGCCGCCATGGCTAAGACCTTTCGCGCCTATTCTTCACCTGCACCAATGCAATCAAGCCGCATTCTACACCTGCAATACTTAAGCCAAGGCAAACGTCAGTCCACACCACGTTGTCAATCACTCATCACACCAGGAAGCGACCATCCACCGGTCCTTGGACACACCCGGTCCTCAATCTCCCCCTTGATGAGTGCATTGACAACACACACGTAATCACAGCATGTATCAAAGGAAAATAGAAAAGAAATCGAAAAAAAAAGCTCAAGCAACTGACTAAAAGCAAGAACAAGCCGAGAACGAAGTCACTCACAAGAGAAAACTCCAGAAAACGCCGACCCTTCAATAAGAAGCGAAAAGGGCTCAACACCATCGGCAAAAGAGCAAAGCACAAAACACAAGTCACAAATCTCCACAACACTTTTCAGGATACACAAAGAGCTCCCCCTGTATAGATGCAAACTCCCCCTGAACAAGTGAATTTGTGCGTGCGAAAATGTGTCGAAAAACTTTTAAAAGTGACCAGCAGTGTTTTCCTTCCAGAAATTCTCCCCCTTGTTGTCAATGCACAAATCAAGGCGAAAATGCAAAAGATGCAACTACAAGCTTCTCCTAGAAAGTGCAACAAAAATGCAAATCCAAGGTTCAAATTCAAACTCTAAAACTCCCCCTGAAATGTACAACCAAAGTACAAACTCAAGGTTCAAAGATTCAAACTCAAACTCCAAAGCTCCCCCTGGAATGTGCAACCAAAATGCAAATCCAAGGTTCAGGTTCAAACATCAAACTCCCCAAGATATGCACAACCAAAATGCCAACATAACAAACTCACAAACTCATGCAACCCAAAAGCAATAAGCAAAGTCTTCTCCTTTTCAAATCAAAGCCTTCTCCTTTTGAAATCAACTTGTGCAATTTCTCCAAAAGAATCAAGCCAAAAGATATCAATATAAGGAGAACCACACTTGACACCAAATCAAAACATGAACTCCAATGCATGAATGATATGATATATAGTGCAAGTGAAAAACCAACCTAACAAGCTTCACAAGTAGACCACAAAACACTTGCAAGTGCTAGGAATGGCAAAACACTCTAAGGAGTAAACAATATAGCTCAAAGGCGCACACAATCTCAAAGTGATACTATGTCACAAGCACCGGGAGCGAAACATTTTATTAATAGTTCATCATTATGAAAAACATGTCACGACATGAGCAAGTACTAGTCATGGATAGCGCAAGCATGAATGGAAACTAGTTCTATGCAAATACTCATACAAGGTAACCACTTCTCATCAAAAGCTCATTGCAAGCACCTTGAAAGCACCAAAGCCATGCCATTTTACTTCATTTCTTTCAAAGCTCGTTGAGACCATGTGCCCACTTCTTTGGCAGACATCATGTAACAACATAAGCATTCAAGTTTTAGCATGGACAAAATAAAAGGAACTTGATTAGCAACTGATTATTTCATTTTGATGTTTACAAAAACTCAAGTTCACATGTCATGCCTTTGCGGCATAAAGAAGCACTTTCTTCTCCTCGGATGCAAACGGGGTTAAACACTCACAATGAGAAAGTCTTTGACCCGATTGAAAAGAACATGGGTCCCAAACATGAGCTAAAACAAAGAACTAGCATTCATACAAGAGCTACACAAATCTAGCCAAAAGCTCATGGGTGAATGGTGATAAAGATCATTAGTCAAGTTAATTTACACCATTCCGAAAACAAGCTAGCTCAACAGATTTTATGTCAAAGCATCAAAATGAGACTAAGCTTGCACATCTCACCACACATTCACAACTCAAAGTGCACGTCCACACAAAGCACAAGAAAATGCTAAGGACATACAGGTGAAGCTCATCTATACAATTCAAGATGCTCATATGATACATGATGCAAATGCAGCTCTAAAAGAATGAGGATTCAGCTCAATATCAAGAAAGCACAAGAGGGTCGAACCAACCAAGAAAAGCTCCATAGCCAACGAAGAACCGCCAAGGATTTCAATTGAGTACCATAGAAAAGATACCAACTGAAGGATCAAAACTTGATACCACACGAATAAGATGATGTCCAATTGAAAGCTCAAAATGTGATACCAAATAAGAGCTCAAAAGCGGATACCAAATCACAAAGCAAATCCTTGGTCCAACTCGCCCTCAAATAAAGCCGAGCTCCCCCTCAACCAAAGACGCCTAGCAAAAGAAAACTAGAAAAAAGTGTACAAAAAGCAAATGGAAAGCTCCAACACTAAACAAAAGGAAGAGAAATTTAAAAGGAGAAAAATGCAACCCAAAGACAAGGCAAGCCCAAAACAAGATAAACCACAACTCGTGCTACAAGAAGCAAATGATGATACAAATGTGAGGAATTAAAGCATTGCAACACGATATCGATTATATGAATAAAAATTCGGGCTAACGACATGTCAATAAGGTGCAAAGGATCTACACAAAGGATACCAAATGAACAACATGCCATGAGCAATTTGAGTCATATGAGGAAATATGGCAAGGAGTTCATTTGGATCACACACACTATCATACAAAGGTGACTAATCCACCAACATATGTCACAAAGCTAGCATGTCAAGATATACAAGAGGATCATACACGCTAACAAGAAAGGTGGCTAGCCTACCATGGTATATACACATCCAACAACGAGGACAAATATACAACATGCTAAACAAAACATAAAGGCATGATACAAGCACAAAACATGCCAAAGATACACAAGGGAGCACAAGAGTGTACAGAAGATATACTCACAATACAAATTGTACAAAGGCTACATCGGGGCCATCCAAAGGGTGTAGAGAACCATCAAACCTTGATCATGCAAAAGACCAAGAGTCACCAAGCTCATGTTCTCCAACCCGCGTCCTCGTACCTACACATGAGAGGACAAACAAACCCGAGTCTTGGATCCCGAAGGGTTAGCAAGCATATACTTGCGAACCCAAGACTTGGTCACACGGGTAAAATATGTACTCAACTTATCACGTGGGTTAGCATGATACAAATGCCGGTTCGAATGAAAAGGTCTAGCAACACTCTTGGAACCATGTCTCAAAGTAGAAACTCGAGAAGAAGAATGAGTGCTACCACTAGCAAAAAGGCAACGATCCCTCGAGGTGTTTGAAGAAGAACCAGTAGAAGCACCATGAAAATCATGTCGTGGACCAACACGAGAAACACAAGAAACATGTCCACGATCATGAATTACCCCACTAGAAAAAGAGTCATAAAACCCATCAACAAAATGCGGCTTCTGACTAGGCACACAAGCGTTCATGCCATGAGGTAGGCTATGAACAACCAAAGGCCTAGAAGCACGAACTCGCCGTATGCGTCTCGCACGCCTATAACAAAAGCTCTCTTGGTGCCCATCCTTGTCACAATAAGAGCAATGGTACAAAGGCCTATCTGTAGGCACAGTCTTCGAAGACAAATCACCATTCTCGTTCAAATGACAAGTCCCTTGGGACTTAGAGCAAGAACCTCCAATATCTAACTTTGTGCCCAAATTAGGATCACACGTGCCATGGAAAAAGCTACGTGGCTTCCTAAAAGCTTTAGCGCGCACACGTCTCTCATGTTTGATACGACGAAAGCAAAACTCAACGGTATGCCCATCTTTCTTGCAAAAGGTGCAAATGAACTTCCTTTTGGGAGCATGAGTTCCGAAAAAGTGAGAAGCACCCTTGCCACTTGAATTATCTTGGACAACACCGGAAGAACCAACAAGCTTAGGAATAGCTATGGGAGAGCTATCCAAAGCACCAACACAAGCACCAACATCTAAAGACTCACGCTCAGCACAAGAAGTCAATTCCGATTGAGAAGAAGCAATTTTGAAAGCACAAACATCGGAGTGAAAAGAATCGTGAGAATCCAAAGACTTAGCGCAAAGGCTCTTGCATATGGTGAGCAAAGCATTATTCTCAAACTTGAGACGCTCACAAGTACCACATGGAGCATTTTTCAAATTAGTCATCTCCTACTCAATGCACTTGGCATATATGATACGCAAGAGATCGTTCTCTTTCTCAAGGTTGGCACTCATCTCCTTGTGCTCAACCAACTTGGCGCTCATATCATCGCGCGTTTCTTTCAAAGCAAAAACTTCATTTTCCAATTCAATGCAAGATGTGCAAATGAGACCACAAGAAGAAACATCATCATTCACATCGAGCAAAGTATCATGTGTATCCAAAGAAGTAAGGCAAACATCACCATCAAAAACCAAAGAGCAAGTGCTACAAGGCATGGACTTCATCTCACAAATTTCAGCCTTAGCATGCTCAAGTTCATCAAAACAAGTGGTGTGAGTCAATTTCAAATCTTTAATTTCAGCATGCAAAGACTCACAAGAAGCACATGGTAAAGAAGCATTTGATTTCAACAAAGCAATCTTAGACTCCAAATCACAAATCTCATCTTGTAATTTTCTACCATCCTGAACATGTCATTCACCAAACTTAACACTTTTCTCCAATTTAATACGCAAGGCATCACAAGATTTGCATGAAGAAGAATCAAGCTTAGACATGCCAATTTTCTTTTCAAGATCAGTAATTGTCTCGCCATAAGCACAAAGGCGAGTGAACAAGTCAATTATACCTTGTAAGAGTTTACTTCTACTCATCTTGTGAAGCTTGCGTCGAAGATCATCTTCTTGATGCACTTCTTCCAAAAGACGCATAACAGCCATTCCTTCATCATCTCCATTAAGCTTATCACGCTTCTCTCCACCTGACGACAGAGACACACAAGAAGAAGAAGAGCTTGGTGCCATAGCTCAAAGCACCGGTTAGGATTAGTCAAAAGCAAGCTCAAATCTCGAAAACCAAATCCGAAAGCAAAATTGCCTTCTCCCTTGTCGCCCCGTGGATCACAAAGCCAATAAAGGTGGAGTGATCCTTAACCGGCTCTGATACCAATTGTAGGACCGAAATGGGCGACCAGAGGGGGGGTGAATGGGAGCCTTTAAAAAAATTCTCTCTAAAATGAACAAGGCCTATGTCCCGATTACGACCCGACGCACCTCTCTTCTAACCGCCAAGATGACACAAGCCAACTCATGGCAAGCTCACCTAGGAACAAGTTAGAAAAGCTCGAAGCCATGCGGAAGCAAACCAGAAAGAGCTGCTCAATAATAACATAAAAGGATCTAATTAAACAAGTGAAACAAATAGGCTCACTTGATAACGTGTGAAAGTTACTGCCGGAAAAAGACTATTCAAGAAGCTAAGCTAATTCAAAGCGATAACCAAGGGCAAGAAAGAGATTAAGCAATTTAATTGGCCCAAACAAAATTCACCGGAATAGCCAAAGAGCAGACCTGCATTCACACAAGCTAGTACTGCCGATATTTGCTACGAAATAAAGCATGCATCCAGGAGATTAAACAGAGGGCTCAAGCAGTATCCATCGTAATGATCAAAGAGCATTCAGCTTAGCATATAAACAATGATTGCTCAAGGAAATGATTGCCGTATCAAGAAATGACCCGCTGCTTTACTCGCTAAAGGACAGAGCTGTGTAGTTGTTGCTCTCAGCAAGTGTGAGGCCGCGTGCTCACCTTGCTGTTTACCTGACGGTGCTTGGGCTCCTGTGCTGCTGTCCTGAAACTGTGGTGTGTTCGCCTGACGCGCTGACCTGAGAAAAGAACGGACCTTGAGCTGCAGCCTGTTGTTGCTGTCGCTGGATCACCGCCGCTCGGACTGGTACAGCTGCGTCGGCCTGCTGCTAGCTCTGTGTGCGCGCACGCCTGAAGTTAAACCACGGCCTGGAACCCACACCGCGCTGGGCTGCCAGAGCTCTGCGTGCTGGGTGGCGTGCTTCGCTGGGCCGAGCTTGGCAGCACGCTCGCTCGCCTGCACGCGTGGGCCACGCCGCTCCACAGGCCCACGAGCGACTTGGCCCGCTCGAACGCACGCACGTGCCTTCGTCGCTGCTGGTTCCCTCTGCTGCGCTCGAGCTCCCGATGCGACCTGCACGGGATGAACAGAGAAGAACACACCCAAAACCTCGCGACTTTAATCCAAAATTACTCCTTCAATACGCAACGGTTTGAGACCAAACTTTGAGCCACAGATGCACCACTTCATGGACTAACAGATCCACAAAAAGGATTCAAGAAAGATCAAAAATCCACGACGAATTTCGGATCAAACCGAGGTCAACGCTAAGAACACAATTTTGGAAAAACTCTAAATCCGGGCCGAATCCGTGAGGGATTTGAAGGGGATCACACCATAGATACTCACAGGGATCCTAGCAACAAAAGCCCCCAACAAATTTCACGAAATTCGCAGCCAATCGCGACGAACGAAAAATCCCAAAAATACTTCCGAAAATACCGAAAATAAGGAATTCGAGATTCAAATGGGAGGAACCAATTTGGCACGAAATTGAACTTTGGATTACTTCACCATGTGCGGTTACAAGCCACTTGCTAGCAAAAACAAAGCTAGAATGGCAAAAAACTCAAATCAAAGAGCCCTCCTCTCTCTCCCTTTCAAACCCTAGAAAAGACCCTCTCACAAACAAATGAGATATCTACCACCTACTCTCTCCTATGGATGGCTGCCCACAATAGCCACTCCTCATATATATATAGGCGCCCTGCAAATGTCCAGAACGCCCTTACATTAAGCATACAACAAAATATCCCTTAGGGGCAAATTTGACATTTTCGTGAATCTTTTTCCGGGTGGGACACCTTCCACCGCAAGCTTGCTTCCCTCCGACGCAAACCTTGCGGCCACGTCGCGTGTCCTCCGGTCCAGGCTCCTTGACGCGCACGGCTCCTCCTGATGGGCCGTTACCACCACGCCAAGTCCTCGGGCTTGGTTTTGAGGCCCAAACCAAGAAACCGTCCTCCTGATGATTTTATGGCCAAATCACCAAACCCCGTGTACAAGCTTCGGTTGTTAGCCGCCACCTTGCACCGGCTTCACGTCCGCGTACGAGCTTCGGTTGTGAGCCGCTACCTCGCACCGGATCCACGCCGTCTTGCTCGTTCTTGCCACCATGTGAACCAGACTTGATCCATCTGGCCACCGGGTCCCTCGAACCAAGCCTACTTGTCTCTCCACTCCCTGGAGGCCGTCATGGCTAAGACCTTTCGCGCCTGTTCTTCGCCTGCACCAATGCAATCAAGCCGCATTCTACACCTGTAATACTTAAGGCAAGGCAAACGTCAGTCCACACCACGTTGTCAATCACTCATCACACCAGGAAGCGACCATCCACCGGTCCTTGGACACACCCGGTCCTCACTATCAACCTCAGAAGACTTCAACTTGGAGAAAAGCTCATCGACTTTCAAAGTTTCATAGTTAGCTGACTCCATGATCGCCTCAACCTTGGCACCCCAGATGGATCTATCAAGTGATTGCAAGAGCTTGATAGCTCTGTCATGATCCGAGTATGGGAGCTGTGTGATGTTGGCTTTCATGTTGTTGACTATGGCAGTAAAGCGCTGAAACATAACATCAACTGACTCACCCTGTAACTGCTCAAAGTTCTCATACTCTCTGCGATACATCGAGAAAAGCCTAGCCTTCACATGGCTATCACCACCGTGGGCTACCTTGAGCTTCTGTCAGATCTGGCTAGCTAGGTCCTCGCCCAAAACTCGCTCAAACTCCTCAGTCGACAAAGCACGAAACAAGTAATCGACGGCCCTAGCGTTGGCCTCGAACTTATCTCTCGCATCCTGGGCATCTAAGTTGGTGGGATTGACATAGTGTTCATCTTTGGTCGCATCCCACAACAACTTTCCTTTGCCTCGCAAGAAAGCGACCATACGCGCGACCCAATTCGGATAGTTCTTCCTATCGAAGTGTGGAGGCCCGGAACCCCGATCTTGGTACGCCATCTTTGGATCTTAGACTGGTTAGAGTCGCAAAGACCCGTAATCGGCTCTGATACCAATTGAAGGACCGATTAGCCGACCAAAGAGGGGGAAAGTGAACGGGAGCCGATAAAAATTTCCTTTCCGAATCCGGCTTCTCCCAAATCAACTCCAAGCCAACCAACCGACCTAGCCAAGATCACGTAGCTACTGACCCTAGGAACTAGATCAACGCAGCGGAACAAGAATCGAACAAATCGAACACAAGTCGAACAAAAACGGACCGAATCAACTCCTCTCGGCCAGGGGCGGTCACACCGCTCTCCAGGGGCGGTTGCACCGCCCTGGTCAGGTACCATACTGCCAGGGGCGGTTGCACTGCTTCTGCGCGGATCTGCGCGAAAAACCCGAGCGCAAAGTCAACTTTCGAACGGATCTCCCAAACGGCTTGGGCTTTTGAGACGAAACTTTGGGTGGATGATATACACCTCAAGGAGAGGCTATGCCCCAAAAATCTTGGCCTCAAACCCTCTACAACTCCGGGAATTTCAGATCTTGCGAAAAACACACCCTCCACGAGTTCATCCCGAAATCTTCAAATCTAGAACGAATCCCGGCGTTTGGGGGCAAGAGATCACCAAGAAAAGAGGCACAAGGCACTCATGTGTGACTCCCCCAAAGAAATCCGAGAGGAAACGGCCTAGAATTCGAAGAACGAAAATCCCCTAAAAATGGCTCCGAAAATGAGAAAACGAAAAGTATCTCGGGAAATCAAATCATGGCACAAAGATGAATATATTAAGCTCAATCACATCACCATGAATTCATCTATACAAACCATGAATGATTCAAGCAAAGTTCTAGGTGGAGAGAATGAAGGGAAAATAAACAAGCCAAAGAGAAAATGAAAACCAAAGAGATGGCAGCCACCAACCCCTAGGGGGTCTATAATATAGTCCAAGTGGTGGTGCCCAAATGACTCACTTACCCCTAAGTGATACATACCCCTCAGGGGCAAATTTGACATTTTTCGCGAAGATATTTTTCCGGCTGGGACACCTACCACCGCAAGCTTGCTTCCCTCCGACGCAAACCTTGCGATCACGCCGCGTGTCCTCCGGATCGAAGCTCCTCGACGCCCTTGGGCGAGCTGCCCTGGGAGGGACGGTTGGACCGCCCCTGGGCTGGCCAGCCGGCCCCCTTTGGCCCGAAGCGATGCCGAGTCCTCGCCTTGGTTTTGAGGCCCATACCAAGGAAACCGTCCACCTGATGGTCTTTTGGCCAAACCACCAAACCCCGCGTGCAAGCTTCGGTTGTGAGCCGCCACCTTGCACCGGCTTCATGTCCGCGTACGAGCTTCGGTTGTGAGCCGCTACCTCGCACCGGAACCACGTCCTCTTGCTCGTTCTTGCCACCATGTTAACCCATGTTAACCGCACTTGATCCATCTGGCCACCGGGTCCCTCGAACCAAGCCTACTTGTCTCTCCGCTCCTCGGAGGCCGCCATGGCTAAGACCTTTCGCGCCTGTTCTTCACTTGCACCAATGCAATCAAGCCGCATTCTACACCTACAATACTTGAGCCAAGGGAAACGTCAGTCCACACCACGTTGTCAATCACTCATCACACCAGGAAGCGACCATCCACCGGTCCTTGGACACACCTGGTCCTCAATTCGTGCGTACAAAAAAAGACTCGAAAATGGTTCAAATCCAAAGATGCCATTTCAACCCGAAAGCCTTTCAAAAGCGTCCAGCAATGTTTTCCTTTCCAAAACCTTCAGAAACTCTCCCCCTTGTTGGCAATGAACACATCAAGATGAGAATGCAAAAATGCAACTACAAGCTTCTTAAATATACAATAAGCAATACAAAATGCTACAAATTAGAGAAAAGGCAAGCTAGATAGTTCATCGTGTCATACGGGCATTGCCATCAAGAAGGTAAAGACATATAGCCAATCGACAAAGCCATGATCAAGTTGTGTAGTTTTATTAAAAAATGTCACCACATGAGCAAAGTCCTAACCATGGATTGTTCAAGCAAAAATGAACTTCATCTCATCAAGATTATGAAAGGATAAGAGTTCTCAACAAAAGATCATTACAAATGCCCAAGTTTTATCTCATGTCATATCAAAGCACGGAGCCATGTGTTCACTTCTCAAGGGAGACTTCTCCGGCAAACATCATGCAACCGCTTAGCACCCATGTGTACAAGTGTGTGCAATGGTGAAAGCAGAGAGACATGAGCATAAATTTTTCCCAAATGTGTCTTTTTCTTATCTTTCTTCTTTCATGCATAGACATCTCATTTTTCTAGTTTTTCTAATTAAGCATGGTACATGAAATGTCTTTGCGACAAAAAGAAGCTTATGCTCCTCCATCCTCACCCCTCTTGTTCTTGAAACCCCACTTGGTTCCTATGGGATGGCAATTTGGAGGTGGTTCAACTAACTCCCACACCTGATTTCTCTCAAAGTTTCCAAGCTCTTCATGCATGGTATTGACCCAATCCAGATAAAGAGTGTCCAACATTTTTGGGCTCAAAAGATGCAACAAAAGCAGAATGAGCGAAATGAGAGATGTTCTGTGACCTTGACCGTGTAGTGCGTTCATCCAAATCACCTATGATCTTTGATGGAGGATGATTCTTCTGTACCAGCCGGGGAGCTTCTCGCCTCGTGATTGCCTCCCCCTCAACACCAGCTTCCACTTGAGCTTGATCATGAGCGCGACTCGACGAAGTAGTAGCAGAAGGACCGTCGTCGAAAGTCGTGGTAGTAGTGGAAGTAGAAGGTACACGATCTCCACACGGTGTGTGATTTTCCTCATCATCTTCATCATCAACTTGTTCTTCCTCAAAGATGGATTGTCCCAACTCTTCATGACCTGCACACTCAAAGACAGAAGAGCTACATGGAATGGTCTCGTCGAAAGTGACTTCGCAAGTCTCCATGATTTGGTTAGTTTCAAGATTGAGCACACGATATGCCCGAGAGTGATTAGCATAACCAAGAAAAATTCCATCCATCGAACGAGACTCGAACTTGTCAAGATTTCCTTTCTTAAGAATGAAACACTTGCAACCAAACACCCGGAAATGACTCACACGGGGAGTACGACCATGGAAAAGCTCATAGCAAGTTTTCTTCTTGAAAGCACGAAGGAAAATGCGATTTGACACGTGACAAGCTGTATTTACTGCTTCTGCCCAATATTTTCTAGGAGTCCTGTGCTCATCTAGCATCGTCCTTGCCATCTCACAAAGAGTCCGATTCTTCCTCTCAACAACACCATTTTGACAAGCAACATACGGCGAAGAATATTGATGTTCAAGACCAAGATCACGACAGAAGGCATCAAAACGAGTGTTCTTAAATTCCGTACCATTGTCACTGCGTATAGCTCTCATGGCACCACCATTACACTCGTTTTTCAACCTCAAAATCAGATCTCGAACAAAATCAAAAGTCTCATCCTTAGACGCCAAGAAAAACACCCAAGCATAGTGAGAATAGTCGTCCACCACAACAAGAACATACCACTTCCCACCGATTGAGCGAACGCGAGTGGGACCAACCAAGTCCATATACAAAACGTCCCCTGGACGCTTAGTCATCACCTCAGTCAAAGGTGGGTGAGAAGAAGCGACCATTTTACCATGCCTACAAGGTGCACATACCAAATCTTTCTCAAACTTGAGCTTGGACAATCCTCGGATAAGGTCAAGAGCACTCAAGCGGGTGAGTAAATCAAAGCTCACATGATCCAATCTCCTATGCCACCTCCAGAGCTCAGAAGAAGTACCGGCAATCAAACAACGAGACGGACCAAACGATCGAGAAAAATCAGGACGAAAAACCAGACCCTCGGGAATAATCATGCATACAAGCTCACCTCGAGGATCAAGAATCGGAGAATCTCCACTCTTAAACCGAACCTCATAACCCTCGTCAAGAAGCTAAGAAACTGAAAGCAAATTGAAACCAAGATTCTTGACAAGAGCAACCCGTTTCAACACAAAGCTGTCACTAACCTGAATAGCACACTCAGACAACACTCTACCTTTACCCTTGTCCCCAAAAGTGATGTACTGTCTGGACACCACCGGGGTGAGGCTGGAGAACCACTTTCTATCTCCGGCCATATGCCTTGAGCAACCAGAGTCCATCAACCACAAGTTCCCCATGCCTCCCACCTGCACAATCAAAAGCGAGAACGAGAATGAACGAACGACTCGACACAAGGGTTAGCACAAAACGAGTCAGACCAGTGTCGAGCCATCTGCTCAAAAGAGGGGTTAGCAAAATCAGCGTTACTCAGTGAAGCCCTCTCGTATCTCACCATCGGACCTCTAGCACCACGCGGGGGAAAACGCGGCCTAGACTCTCTCCTCGCCTTAAAGCTACGGTCGAACCTCCCAGCACCAAACTGACCACGAGCAGGAGGCCGCCTAGCAAACTCACCGCGAGCTGGAACACCACAACTACTCAAAGAATGAACTGTACGCACAAACACCTCTATCCTAGGCAAGGGTGAACGAGACACAGGCACACTATAGGAAGAGTAGTACATGTACCTGTTCCCCAACTCCTCCTCTCGTCTTACCTCACTCTTCTTCCTCCAGCAAAACTCCTCAATGTGTCCATCCCTTCCACAATGCTCACAATGGAAGCGGACTGGCTTTGGCTTTGGAGTTTCTCTCGGCTCTCTCTTCTGGTAAACCCCACTCCTCACAAAGGTTGCTCTCTTCTGGAAGTTGTTTGTCTTTGGGGGAAACTTGGGAGGATCAGGAGTGGTGTCAAGCTTGTTCAACAGGTGGTTGGGTTTAGGTGTGAAGTTGTTCTTGAGAATGGCTTTCTGTGGGGGTGTTGGAATGTTTGTGGTGGAGTTTTCTATTTCTCTCTCTTTCTCACCACTACTCACACCAGCTTTCTCAGAACCCAGACCACGACCATCAGCTCTCTTAAAACCAGCAATCAACATCTTAAGCTGTGGCTCGCGACCCGACAACCAACCCAAACACTGTCGCAACTCATCATTCTCATCTTGCAAGCGATCAACATATTATTCAAGCTCAACATTCTTCAAAGCAATAACATCACAAGAAGAGCAGGAATTTGCAATAGGTGATTTCAATTCAGCTTTAAGAGAACTAATCATGTTGCGAGATTCAAGCAACTGAGCATGTAAAGTAGGACAAGAAGTACAAGCACCTTGCAAAGAAAATCTAGACTTCAACTCAGCAATCTCAACCCTAGCTCCTTCTAGTTCATCAAGGCATGTCATGTGTTTATATTTAAGAGCAACCAAATCAGCAAGATGCACATCACAGACAGAGCATTCAAGTTCATCAGAAACAATGGGAGCATCTTTCAACATACCTATCTCTGTTCTAGCACTTGCCAACTTGGATTCAAGCTCAGCCACTTTCTTACCAGACTCACTAAGCAAAGACTCAAATTCCATCACCTTCTTTCCAGTCTCAGAAAGTAAGGCCTCAAGCTCCGCAACCCTATCCTTAGACTCTCCAAGCAAAGACCTAAATTTTCTCTTCTCTTTGTTGGTCTTCCTAAGCACATCATCACGATTATCGACCAACTCCTCTAGCCTAGCAATCTCCTTACGCAAAGAGGTGGGATCGATCATTACCTCGTCCTCGGAGTCGGAGTCGGAGTCGTGCGCCATGGTGCAGAAGTTTATGGCGGTGCAGGAGAGCCCGTTGAAGTTGCGGTTCATGTGCTTCTTCTCCTTGTGGTGGCCGCGGTCTTCATCCTCACTGCTCGAGCTCGACGAAGTGTTGGTGGAGCTTGGGTCGATGTCGCTAGCACCCGCCACCATTGCTCGAGACTTGTTCTTCTTGTAGCCACCGTGCTTGTTTTTTGCTCTTCTCTCGTCCTTGTTCTTGTGCATGGAGCGGTACTCGTCCTTGGAGCGGTGCTTGTGCTCGTCTCGCGGTCGGTCCTTGCGACTGTAGTCGTTCTTGATCTCCTCCGGACACTCTGCGATGAAGTGGCCCATCTTGCCACACCTATAGCACGTACTCCCGGCACGCCTCGAGCCCTTGCGGTTCTGGTACATGCGCTCGAATCTCCTGGTCAGCAACGCGAGATCCTCCTCGCTCAGCACCTCATACTCCTCATCTGGAAGAGACACAAGAGAAGACAAGGCAAAGTGTTTGGAAGTATTAGCATCTCCATAACCAGATCCACCGACTAGAGCCAGACTATGGGAATCAGTCGGATTCTTAGCCTTGGCAATCAACTTTCTATCAACCTCAGAAGACTTCAACTTAGAGAAAAGTTCATCAACTTTCAAAGTTTCATAATTAGCCGACTCCATGATTTCCTCAACCTTGGCACCCCACACGGACCGATCAAGTGAAAGCAGGAGCTTCAAAGCTCTGTCATGATCCATGTATGGAAGTGCGGTAATGTTGGCTTTCATTTTGTTGACTATGGCAGTAAAGCGCTGAAACATAGCATCAACCGACTCACCAACCAACTGCTCAAAGTTCTCGTACTCTCTGCGATACACCGAGAAAATCCTAGCCTTGACATGGCTATCATCACCATGGGCTACCTTGAGCTTTTGCCAGATCTAGCTAGCTAGGTCCTCGTCCAAAACACGCTCAAACTCTTCAGTCGACAAAGCACGAGACAAGTAGTCCACAACCCTAGCGTTGGCCTCAAACTTATCTCTCGCATCCTGGGCATCTAAGTTGGTAGGATTGACATAGTTTTCATCTTTGGTCACATCCCACAACAACTTTCCTTTGCCTCGCAAGAAAGCACCCATACGCGCAACTCAATTCGGATAATTCTTCCCATCAAAGTGCGGAGGCCCGGAACCCCGATCTTGGTACGCCATCTTTGGATCTTAGACTGTTTAGAGTTGCAAAGACCCGTAACCGGCTCTGATACCAATTGAAGGACCGATCAGGCGACTAGAGAGGGGGGGAGTGAATGGGAGCCGACAAAAATTTCTTTCCCGAATCTAGCTTTCATCCCAAAATCACTATCGAACTTCGCAACACGATCTTGCCAAGATCACGTAGCAACTGAGATGCTACTGACCCTAGGAACAAGAAACAAGCAGCAGAAAAACAGAAAGAACCTCGATCCAAAAAACTTTGCAAATCTGTCACTGGGTGTATGAACTCGGCACTGCCGGTTTTCAAAACTCGGCACAGCCGGTTACACACGAATTTGAGCGTATGTACTCGGCACTGCCGGTTACATACGAATCAGCTCAGCCCGAAAGTCAACTCTTCAATCTCGTGAATGGATCTCCCAAACGGCGTGAGCTCTTGAGACGAAACTTTGCGGAGATGATGTATACCTCAAGTAGAGGGTATGCCCCAAAAATCTCGGCCTCTAACTCTCTAGAACTCCCGAAATCTCAAATCTCATGAAGAACACATCCATCTCAAGTTCATCCGAAAAACTTCAAATCTAGGGCGATTCCCAGCGTTTGGGGGCAAGAGATCACCAAGAAAAGAGGCACAAGGCACTCATGTATGATCCCCCAAAGAAATCCGAGAGAAAACTCCCTAGAAATTGAAGAACGAAAATCCCCCAAAAATGGCTCTGAAAATAGCTCCAAAAATGGGAAAAAGAAAAAAAGCTCAGGGAATCAAATCATGGCACAAACTTGAATAGGTTAAACTCCGTCAACCAACCATGAATTCACCTATACAAACTACAAAGGATTAAAGAAAATAGTTCTAGGTGGAGAAGATGAAAGGGAAGGGAAAATAAACAAGCCAAGAGAGATGCCATGAAAGGATGACTACCACCTGCTATATGTAGTCCAAGGGGTGGAGTCCTAAGTACTAAACTACCCTTAAGCGATACATACCCCTCAGGGGCAAATTTGTCATAGTCGTGAATATTCCTCCGGCTCGAAACGCATCCGCCGCAACCTTGCTTCCCTCCGACGCAAGCTTTGCGGCCACGCCGCGTGTCCTCCGGTCCAGGCTCCTTGACGCGCACGGCTCCTCCCGATGGGCCGTTACCGCCACGCCAAGTCCTTGGGCTTGGTTTTGAGGCCCAAACCAAGAAACCGTCACCTTGCACCGGCTTACAAGCTTCGGTTTTGTTCTGAATTTCGAAAATCTCTTAGCAAGATTAGAGTGCCACCATAAGAAAATTCTGCTAAAATCAATCTTTAATTTCTTGTGTGAGCAAACTTCTTCCGGAGTTGTGGTGATTAATCTCCCACAAGAACGCCTAACCGCTGACTTTCCTAACCCTTGATTTCCTTCGGGTATTGTAGAACTAATCTTTTGCAGGAATCATGTGGACCAAGGCAAGAGCGAAGGCACGTGGAGTGGTGACCAAGTTCAACTCTTCAAGCACCCGACGATCCGAAGGATCATCCGCCTCCCGGGAAAACATGTCCGTTGATTCAACTCAACAGGACACGATTTCCCAGGAGAGCGAGAGGCATGAGGTGCCCCGGAACAAGATCCGTATTCGGATCATGACTCGGGTGGAGCACATCATCACCAGGACCGAAGAAGAAAGGGCGGTGCTTGACAAGCTCCAGAACCGCGTCTTCAGCCACGCTAAGTACTTCAACGCCATGCTGCTAATCAAGACTGGTCTCGGCGGAGAGATGGAATGGGCATTCAACAATGCCGGATGGCAAAACTTTCACCCCATCTCCGAAATAGGTTCGCATTTTCTCACTATGGAATTTTTGATGAGCTTAAAAGTTTAAGTTTTGCCCAACGAGACGAACATTCGCTTTTGATTTTTCAACGAGGATTTTGTCTTAAGCCCAAAATAGCTCAGTGAGGCTCTTGGTTTCCACAAGAGATGCATCATTGGCGCTAACCTTTTGGTGACTAACCACCGGTACAATCGTGCCCAATGGTGGGATAGCATCACTAGCGAGTCTCTCTCTGGGAAGAACAGCATCACTTCCATCCATAACCTCACGCTTCGCTTTTTGGCAAAGTGGATCGCCATGGTGGTTCACCCGCGTGCTGATTTGCGTCTTTGCCTTTTGCCTGACTTGGAGTGCCTTTATGCCATGGTAAAGAAAATCCGCTTCTCGCCTGTCATGAGCATGCTCGATGACTGGCAGAGGTTAGTCACTGGACGAGCCACAATTGATATAACTTCGCTGGTCACTCGCATTGCCACCCATGTGGGTGCTTTGCAGGGCGCTCAAGTTTCCTTCCTGCCCACTTCACAAGAGTATCAGTCTTGCATCAGTTTAGACCATTTCACCCAGGGTCATATGATTCGTGAAGGCCCTGGCCATACTCTCTTTATGTGTTACCCCAGTTTCATCGACGAAGTCGAGCTTCCATGCCTGGCTCTCTCGTTGAGATCGATGAATAGTCTAACCTTGTAGCTCAGGAGAAGGGAACCCGCTCGCCACAGTGTCGCAGGACCCATGACACGTGGCAGGCGTGCCAGGCATGATAGTGAAGCCAGAACGTCTGCCGCACCTCAGCCCGAGTACCAGCAGCATCACGAGTACCACCAGTAGCAGCAGCACGAGTACTACTAGCCGCAGAAGACCGGACCTACCGCCCACATGAACTTCGACGAGACTTTCGACTACTACCAGGAGACGGGACGTGGACCGCAAGTCGGACCATCTGCATCCACTAGGTACAACTACGAGAACCCGGTCGCCCGTGGACTCTCGGAGATCAATGCCAGGTTGGACACGGTGAGTTTGCAGCAGCAGCAGATCAGCGACGACCTCGCGCACAACGCCGACCTCACCCAACAGAACTGGGGGATGACCACATCTCTCCAGACCGACCTCAGCGGCTACTTCAACTACATGCACTACGACCCCGACCAATATTACCAGTGAGCTTCGTTGAAGCTTGGCGGAGTCCCTGGTAAGTCCGAAAGTACTTGCCTTGCCTTGCCTTGCCTTGATGATGATAATAAAAAAAACAACAAAAATAATCATAAAAATAAATGTTGAATAAAAAGCTCCTTATGTATGGAAGCATGGTTGATAACCTTGGGAATGATGAATAGTTGCTCTGTTTATGCCCTCTAAGTGCCTCATGCTTAATCTTTTACTTTTCAAGTATTTGAGTTCGTTGGCATTTAAGGATCCATCATGTTTAACTGTGGGAGTAGAGCACATGTTCATTGCCTAAGTTGTTGTGAGTTTAGATATGGTTTGCTTTGAGGTATAACTACATGCTTAGTAAGGAACCTCTCGGAAGTTTTTATAAAAATATTACATGGTAAATCTTTCCCGATGGTTTAAATGTCCTATCCAGAGCCAAAACATTTATATCTTATAAGCCACCATATGCTATCTTGAGATACTTTGAGTCTTGTCGAATGGTGAAGTCCGCTTGCAGAAGACACTTGTCATCTACCAGTCTTTCCCATCATACATCCACCTCATCAATAGCCTCAAATGTCTGACTAATCAATTTCCCGCTTCGGGGTTGATGTCCACCGTCGTTGGCATGCACTCGCAACACCAACACTACCAAGCTCGTCCCAAAGGTCCTCAACTGCTCCATACAAAATCCTCTCTGTTACCAAAGGAGAAAAGAGATGCAAAAAAAAAAGAGAAAATGGAGACAAAAGCTCCATCCAAAAATAAATATAGGCATCTAAAAAAAATCAAGAGAGAAAGAGAGCAAGGAGTTCAAAGACCTTTTGAGCATAAATACCTTCACCCTTTCCACTTGAAAACTCATGAATTCCAAAGACCGGAATTTGACGAGTGCCATCGCTCGCGAACCACTCTTCGACTCGACAACAGAAGTAACCAAGGTCTGCCACTCTTACCCTACCTATAACTCCACTTCAGCCTTAGTGTAGGGAAAGTTGGTCACAATTGACCAAAAGTGAGGATTAAACACCTTGAGTGACTCGAGAGTACCCTCGGGGAATGATTTAAACCATATTTTGAAAAATCTATATCTCTGAGATGGAACCTGAAAAGCTGCAGGAAATACCTTGAAAATTACCATTCAGGCTCTCAACAGCCCAAGACGTGAACCGTGCAGCCCCACGTTGAACCATGGTATGAGTTCTCTTTTATGCCAACTTATTCAAATGATTTGTTGAAGTTTTGGCTTAAGCATAAGGTACCTAAAGGGTATACACATTGAAGCAACTCCTGACCTGCCGAACCTAGAGTTTAGCCTTGCTCGAGGACGAGCAAGAGTCTAAGCTTGGGGGCATGTTGACGGCCATTATAACCTCGTAGTGACCGTCAACATTTCGGTAAAATAAGGATGATCATACCATGTTCCATGCATAAAAGTGTTTTTATTAATCAATTCCACAAGTTTTGGATGAGTTGTGCTTACAGGACAAATCAGGAGAAACAGGAGCCAAACCTGGCACAAAGCCAGGCCGGCCGGCCTAGCCTAGGCCGACCGGCCTCCCCTAGCCAGGTCTGGCCACGTCACCGATGCACAAGTTGAGTGAAGTATCCAAGATGATCAGGAGACGTGCAATCAACGTCGGTTTGATCCAAGGACCCAAAAGGCTTAAAGTGGGAAACACATGGATTGAAGGGCCCACAACCTCGGATTCTTGGACAACCTCAACCGAACGCAACCGTTACTGACCTCTAGAGAGCATCAGGACCGTTCCTGCGAAAGGCGGTGCCACTTGGCACCAGAGCCGGGCCGGCAGGCCTAAGGGAGGCCGGTCGGCCTCCCCCTGTGGCCGCCACGTGCCCCCCTCTGCGTGAAGCTTAAGCAAGTGCTCAGCTTGCTAATGATGCCAAGCTTCACCCCTGAAGACTATAAAAGGAGCACTCATCCACCTTGTGACACACACACCACACTTCGCAAGTCATACTTGAAGGGAGCTCTTGTATCTTTTCCATTTCTTAGATTAGGATTAGAGTTGGAAGTAGAGTCGAGTCGACCTTAGCTCGGATCTTTGGAGTCTTCGGAGTTCTGGTAAAGCTCTTGTATCCTTTCCTTCATTTGAAGAGTTTATCAAAACAATTACTTTCTTATTTCAGAGCTTAAGTTTATCTTTTATATTAAGAGTAAAGATGTTGCTCTTTTTTTAGAGTAAAGTTTTGTCCCCCTTTAGACTTAGTGTAGAGTTTAGTTTAGCTCTACCGGGCTTTATCTCGCGGGTTTGCTCGCCTTGACCGGGCCGTAAGACGCCTTAGGGAAGACGGGGATTTCTCTTGACAGGCCTCAAGAGAAATCTTAATCTTCCAGACGTGGTGTCTGACTTGTCGATTAACTAGGAAGTGTGTTGCACCCCACGGAACAGCAGTGGTATGTGGCAGGTGGTGACAGCCCTGTCCGTCCGTCGGAGTCCACCACGTTTGGGTGTATTCATAACAGTAGTGCTGAGCCCGGAGAACCCCCTCTCTCACCCCGTTCAGAGGTTCTCCCGTTCTAGCCGTCGAAGCGAGCTCTGTTCCCGGTATCTAAGCTAGAGTCTAGGCTAAGGTTAGAGTGCCTTTTGCTCTGACTTAGGAAGTGTCTAGGTCCGGTCTCTCCCAACATCTTTCCTTTTCTATAGAATCAGGTGCTCCTGTGTGTCACTGGTCTTTTCGACCTTCTATCCGGTCATTCATTTGACCATTATCCCCCAAACCTAGAGTTTGTGCCCCTAGGTTTGTGGCTTGATATTTCTGGCAAGATTTATCATCTCATTCTTCAATACACTTTAACCATCTGCTTCCCTGCGGAAATATAAATACGATACCCGAGGATAACTCCCTAGGTGAAGTGCTACAACGAGATATATTCTGTGCGCTTGCAGAATCCATTTTGCATACAACGACATATATCTTCGCGCTCTTGAAGCGTTGCTAAAACGTGACGCTAAGGAGTGTCAACAACCACCTCACGCGTGTTGTTTTCACCGGAACCACCAACTTCGGAACCATCTCCGGAATGAGCCATAGTGTTTCTCTTAGGCGGTTAAGCATTGATTAAGAAACCAAGCTCTGATACCAATTGAAAGGACCAACACTAGGCCTAGAGGGGGTGAATAGGCCGACCTAAAACTTTTTCCAAAAAACTTCATGAACTCTGGTCAGGACCAGATCTTCCGGCACTGGGGTGGATCTTCTTGGGGCAGGAAGATCCAGCGTAGTGTCGGATGATCCGGTGGTGGGGAAAAACTTGTGTGAAATTCAAAATGTACTTATCTTTTGGAGATTCCCTTTGAATACAAAGATGACAATAGGTATATAGAGACCTGTAAATATGATCTACACAAGTGCAACACAACTAGCAAGTAGATCGGGTCAAATCAAACTTGAGAACAATATGAACAACAACGGCACAAGGAGACATAAGATTTATTCCCAAAGTTCACTCCACAAAGGAGCTATGTCTCCGTTGAGATGCTCATAAAGAGCCGGGTTGTCACTTGCCCCAAGTCTCCCTCAATCAACCACAAAGGAGGATTGAGTCACTTACTATTGCTCTCACAAAAAGAGGGGGAAATACAAACTTCCAGAGGCTCAACCACAATGGTTGGAAGCTCAGCGGCACCTCTAACCGTCTAGGACCAAAGCTCCAACAGTAACAAACGCGAATCGATGAATCAAAGGATGCTTCAAGTGCTTCTTGAGATGAACAAGTGCAAGCTCACAAAGTGCTCAAGAACACAACCCCAAATCTCATTCACACCCAAACTCTAGTTGAATATTGGCTAGAATCAATGCTTGAAGGCAAGGGAGGGAGTGTATTGAATGCTTGAAGGGGCTGGTTGGTCAGAATGAGCAAGAGGACTGAATGAAGGGGGTGAGGGGGTAATTATACCCAACCCCCAAAATATGACCGTTATGTGTATTTCGAAGGGGTACCGGATCATCCGGCACTACGCCGGATCATCCGTCCATGTAACAGGATAATTCAAAATTAACTCTAAATTTCTAGGGCCGGATCATCCGCCCCACTCCTCTCATGTGCAAAAACTCACTCGAAACTTCTAGGGCCAGATCATCTGCCCAAGAGTCAGATCATCCGAAACCATGCAGAAGGTTTTAGGAGTCATGGTCGGATCAATCGCCCAAGGGTCGGATCATCCGCCCTGACAAAGGCAGTGAAGTGTAAGAATGGAATTTGTGTCTCTCATAGGTGATCATCATATCAAAAAATACTTTGGCACCCTAGATCAATCAAATGCATCCCCCTTGATAGTACGGTGGTCCTATACTCAATTTCAAACCGAAAAATAGTTTAAATGCTCTCCCATAGCTCCACCACCATATAAATTGAATTGAGGACCTTCTTTTCTTTCTCTTTTCAATTCTTTTATTTTATTCCTGTACATATTCTCATACAAATGCATCATATTCCAAATTGTGATTGTCAAGAATAACCAAAATTAATTTAGGGCCTAGATGCACTTTCAACCGCGCGCCAGGCCTGGCTAGCACTCGAGGGCCAGTTCCATGGCAACGCCGAGGCCCGTGCTCTCCGGCTTGATGCTTCGCTCTGCACCTTTGTCCAGGGTGACCTCTCTGTAGGCGAGCACTGCCGGAAGCTGAAGGGCATGGCCGATGCCCTTCACGACCTGGGGTGCCCGGTAAGCGACCAGACCCTGGTGCTCCATGTCCTGCGGGGCTCAACGACAACTACGACCTCCTGCACACATGGCTTCCCCGCCAGCAGCCTTTCCCCACCTTCCAGCAGGTCTGGGATAACCTCGCGCTAGACGAGATCACCCGCGGTCTCACGCCTGGCTCGTCCTCCTCGACCACCTCCACCTCGCTCGTGGTTCCGCCACCGTCTTCCTCAACCCCGCTAGCCACCTCTCTTCTGGGCGCTCCTCCCCCCGGGCCGAGCGGGGGTGAAGGAGGCCGAGGCGGGCGCCGTCACCATGGGGGATGTGGTGGTGGTGGCTCCGGTGGAGCACCGGCTTCTTCGGCTCCGTCGTCCGCTCCTGGAGGTGCACCCTGGCCATCCTTCACCAACCCATGGTCAGGGCGCATCTCCATGTGGCCGTTCCCGGCTCATGGGGGTCCTCGCCCTCTGATCTAGCCTGCGGCCATGTTCCTCGGCCCTATCCCTCGTGCCTGACGACTTGGACACCCACCGCTCCGCCGAGCCAACTTCCACCCACTTGGACACCACCCGCTCAGTCGTGCCCACCTCCGACCTGGGCTGGCGGGTGGGACACAACTGCACGAGCACCATCCTTCAGCACCATGGGGCCGACACCGTCGGTCAGTGCTGAGTGGATTGGCGACTCGGGCGCCTCGTTCCACACCACGCCAGGCGCTGGTATTTTTTCTGTCCACCCACCACACCCCTCCTGCCCTCTTCTATCATGGTCGGGAATGTGTCTTGTCCTCTTGTCACATCTGTGGGCACTGCACCTGGTTCTTTTTGCCTTCCTAATGTTCTTTTTGCTCCACAGATGGTTCATAATCTCCTTTCTATTCGCCAGTTTACCACTGACAACTCTTGTACAGTTAAATTTGACTCTTCTGGTCTTACTGTGAAGGATTTAGCTTCCCGACGTCCACTTCGCCGATGTGATAGCACGGGACCCCTTTACACCCTCTGCCTTCCTACTTTCATTACTTCACGTGCGACCTCCACTCCACCAGCTGCTTTCACCATGACTTCTTCTTCCAGTACTTGGCACCGCCGGCTCAGTCATCCCGGTCGCGACGTTTTGGCTCAGCTTAGTCGTAGTGCATATGTTCCTTGTATGAGGACTCCTGATGAGCACCTCTGTCATGCGTGCCAGTTGGGTCGTCATGTTAGGCTTCCTTTTTCTATATCTTCTTTGCATGTGAGCCATGCTTTTGATCTCATCCACTGTGATCTGTGGACATCTCCTGTACTCAGTATGTCTGGCTACAAGTACTATTTGATGATAGTTGATGATTTCTTCCATTACTCTTGGACTTTTCCTTTGCGAGCTAAGTCTGAGACTTTTACCACCCTTCTTCACTTTTTTGCCTGGGTGTCCACGTGGTTCGGCCTCACTGTCAAGGCCGTCCAGTGTGACACCGGCCGTGAGTTCGACAAGAACACCTCCCGTGCTTTCTTCCTCTCTCGTGGTGTTCAGCTACGCATGTCTTGTTCGTACACCTCTCAGAATGGCAAGGCTGAGCGGATGATTCGCACCACAAACGATGTCGTTCACATCCTTCTTCTCCAGGCCTCCCTCCCACTTCTGGGCCGAGGGATTACACACTGCCACTTACCTGCTTAATCGTCTTCCTTCCACTGCTTCTCCTGCTCCCACTCCCCACCACGCTCTCTTTGGCACCCCTTCCCATTATGACTATCTTCATGTCTTCGGGTGTGCGTGCTATCCTAACATCCCTGCCACTACTCCCCATAAGTTGGCTTCTTGATCGACTCATTGTGTGTTTCTTGGGGACTCCCTTGACCACAAGGGGTACCGCTGCTTCGACCTCACTTCTCGCCAAGTTCTCATCTCCCGACACGTTGTGTTTGACGAGTTGGATTTCCCCTACTCCACCTCCCACACACCGTTTCCTGACCCTGAGTTGGATTCCATGTTTTTGACATACCCGGTGGTTCAGCCAACTGTTTCTGTATATCCTTCTCCAGCAGGTCTTCCTGATGCGCTGACACTGCTTTCGGCACCCTCTCCCGCGCCATGCGCGGCCCCAACGCCCCTTCATGCACGCTACGCGCAGCCTATACAGGTCTACCGTCGCCGGTCGATGCTGGCACAGGAGCTGCCACCCCGGCCACTGTCTCTGACTCCATCGCCTCCACCGGAGCCGTCTTCCTCGCCTCCTCCGCCGGACCCGTCGGCCCGCTCTCGGGCTCGCTCTCATCTGGATCCGGCAGTCTACCACTCGTCTATCATCCATCGGGATCCTGGACACACTCATCCTATGGTGACACAGCGGGCGTCGGGCGTTCTCCGGTCTACGGCTCTCTCTGCCTCTGAAGGAGAGTCGGGGATCTCTCCAGCACCTTGCTCTGTCCGTGACGCCCTCACTGACCCTCACTGGCGTCAGGCGATGGAGGAGGAGTATGCTGCTCTTCTTGCCAACCAGACGTGGGACCTCGTGTTGCGTCTGTCTAGTTGCAATGTGGTCATCGGCAAGTGGATTTGGACACACAAGCGTCGGGGATGGTTCACTGGATCGGTACAAGGCTCGTTGGGTTCTCCGGGGTTTCACTCAGCGGCCTAGTGTGGACTATGATGAGACCTTCAGTCCGGTGCTGAAGCCTGCAATAGTACGCACTGTTCTATCGATTGCTCTCCCTTATTCTTGGCCAATGCACCAACTAGATGTGAAGAATGCATTTCTTCATGGTACTTTGTCAGAGACAGTCTACTGCAGCCAGCCAGCAGGTTTTGTTGATTGCAGTCGTCCAAATCTGGTCTGCCACCTCAATAAGTCTCTGTATGGTCTGAAGCAGGCTCCTCGGGCTTGGTACTCTTACTTTGCAGCGTTCTTGATCTCCTTGTTATTCACCGAGTGCAAGTCTAACACTTCTCTGTTTGTCTACCGCTGTGGATCTGAGACTGTTTATCTGCTGCTCTACGTCGATGACATCATTCTTGTTGCGTCCAGCTAGACTCTACTCTAGCGTATCATCCAGTCACTGCAGCAGGATTTTGCCATGAAGGACCTGGGTGAGCTTCACCATTTCTTGGGTGTCATAGTTGAGCCACGTCCCTCTGGCCTCTTCCTTCACCAGCAACAATATGCACTTGAGATTCTGAAGCGTGCTGGGATGACTGACTGCAAACCTTCTTCTACTCCAGTTGACACTCAGGCCAAGCTCTTGGCCGACACGGGTGACCCTGTTGCTGACCCGACTGCCTACCAGCGTATTGCTGGTGCTCTGCTGTACCTCATCTTCACCAGACCGGATATCACATATGTCGTTCAGCAGGTTTGCCTCCATATGCATGATCCTTGGGAGCCATACCTCGCCGCTCTGAAGCGGCTCCTACGCTACCTCCGTGGCACCATGGACTACGGTCTTGTGCTTCACCGGTCTCCCACCACTGAGCTCGTCGTCTACACTGACGCTGACTGGGTTGGCTGCCCTGACACTCGTCGCTCCATGTACGGGTACGCCGTCTTCCTCGGCGGCAACCTGGTCTTTTGGTCGTCGAAGCGACAGCCAGTTGTCTCCCGCTCCAGTGCCAAGGCGGATTACCGGGCTGTTGCTAACGACGTAGCTAAGGCGTCCTGGTTGCGACAGCTCTTGGCGAAGCTTCACAGCCTACTCGCCAAGAGCACTCTCGTCTATTGCGACAATGTCAGCGCGGTGTACCTCTCTTCCAACCCAGTTCAACATCAGCGGACGAAGCATGTGGAGATCGACTCGCAATTCATCCGGGACAGAGTTGCTATTGGCCAGGTTCGGGTTCTCCATGTCCCGACCACCTCCCAGTTTGCGAACATCTTCACCAAGGGCCTCCCCTCCTCGACATTCTCGGAGTTTCGCTCCAGTCTCAACATAGTTGGTGGCTACTTGTGAGTGCGGGAGAGTGTATATATGCTTTCTTTCTTGTCCAGTCTTAACTCCACTGCGCTGGTAGTTCAGACTGTGGGGGTGTTAGTCTTTCATGTCCAATCTTTTACTCCGTTGCGCCGATAGTACAGGAGAGTGGTTAGTGTATATAGCCCATATAGAGGGTAAGCCCATCTAGAGGCCCATGTACAAAGGATTTGGAGCAATACACATCAATTATTCTCCTCTAGCAGGAAGAAACGTGGGCTCTACCAGTTTTACCGTTCCATCTTATGCTCCCCACGTTATCTCCTAGTGAGTGATTTGCGCGAGTGATGGCCGCGGTTCTATCAGCTGGCAAATGGAATAATGTGTGTTATGAAAAGCACATGTACACAACGGTGTTTTATGTTTAAAACACACAGATAAGACATCTTTCATGGGATGATGGGAAATACAATACGTTGTAGTCTAAAGAACAGAATTGCATAGTTCAGAACACTGAAAGATGGCAATTGCATGGACGCAACTACACAATTGCTTGGCCTGCAAAAATGGCGACAAAAGAAGAGCGTAAATAAGCAAGGCTTTTCAACAGTCGCTGGGGCATCTGTTCCCTTTCCGAAGTCTGCTTTTGTTTGAGAAGCATTGCGTTGTCCAAGATTGGATCTTCACCAAGGACTGGATAGCTCCTGCAGAGAACCGATGGGCCATGTGGCTTGCTGGCAATTAGTTCAGAGTGTTATCAATTAGCTCAGAGTGGGTCTCTGGCAGTCAAGACTCGAGCAGCAGTAGCGCAAAGGCAAGAGATCCAATGACCTGCACCAATTCAGTAGAAAAATGAATGATTGACAGTGATGCAACCCTTGCTAATTAGATAACACATGGCGTCGACAATTTGTCCAGCCACACAACTGATATCCATGGGCATGTGTGAAAGAGGCAATGCGAAACATGGGCATCTCAGCAGAGATGCCATGAGCAACAGCGGTAACGAACCAAATTAAATTTGAACTTCAAAATCATAGAAAAGAGATCGATGCATATACAAAATCAAAGCAAAAATCTGCATAAGCATGGAACATGTCATTTGACACCAATAGGCAGTAAATTTCTAACTATAACAGTAGGCAGTCAAAAAGGGCCACACTGACAAACCTTTGCATGTAAATATCGATGACAGAATTCCAACTGGAACCGGACTGACTACATCTAAACAAAGTCTTACCGAGAATCACAAGCATGAAGGTCAAATTATACTTGTAAGAAAAGAAACCCATTATAAGACATCCAAACAAATTTTGCAAGCAGAGCCTACAATATATAGCAATTAGGGGGCCATCTGAGCATCTGGCCACCACCAACTCTTACACTATTTCTTGTATGAACAAACAACAAAACAATTCAAACGAAGCAACAATAATTCCATCATACATTGTCAGTTCACTTAAATATTGTGCAAATATATTTAATTAGGTAAGTCATATAAGGTGACTTATCTCATTCAAACAATGTGGCAGAATGGCACTGGGAAGGATTGTTTGTACAGTCGTAGCAAGTAGAATTTTCTATCCTGCCTATTCATATATTAGAGGGAGTGATTAAATAAGAAGGTGCATGAAATAGAAAGCTAACCGGCACTGTTAAATGCTACATTTTAAAACAATAAAAATCAGGAAGTGGGTTGTAAGCAAAACAGTACAAAGGAAATAGCTGTACAATGATAAGCAAATTCAGGAGATTTTTTTCACCTCTAATAAGGTACATATTTGCCTCTTTACCAGACAGCTATCTCTGTTAAATAAGTATCACCATCCAAATCTGGTGCACATATAAGAAATTAATCAACACCAAACCTGCAGAGAATGGCCATTAGTCTTGCAGATAGATACCAGGACATATATCTCGATTTCAGCACATCAAGAGATTGTGGCAAGCAGTTGGACAGATGTCAAGCAAGTTGCAGCATACAAAAGCCTGCTGAAATAAGAACGCCGCTGCATATTTCAGAATTAAAAGGCCAATACGTGCTATGAAGCATCTACTTGCTAAAAGGCAGTAGTTCCAATGCTTGTTATGGCTGAAAACTTTTTACCTAGACTCCTTCAGATGTAGCCCAAGCCTTCAAACCTCGGGTCCAACTGCAACAATACCAACTAAGAGTTTAAACTATCATCTGCATCCGAAACAAGAGATCTAGAACATGAATGGCCATAACCGATGGTCATACAGCCTAGTTTTGATACAAGCGATAGATGAGAAAATTAATTAGATAATTTGATGGGAAAAGTATGTAACACCTTGATAAATATCTGAGAACAACCTATCTGGCCAATGTTGTACCAGGCTAATTGCAAAATTGTACCATAGAGTCCATGCCTGATTGCAAAGTACTGGTAAGAAGCATCCTGAAAATCACAATTAAAATTTATTATTGGTCATACATCCTTAGTTCAAGAAATATACATGCTACATATTTTCGCACAATTTGGTCAGTTATCAGACAACATTTTGCACATCCAAGTGAGTGCTTGCATGTATGCACACATCAAACTCAAAAGTAAAGAGCACTGGAAGGAGGAATGCTGAGTTGCATATTCAGTCACTATAATCTTCACATGTTCCCTCTGTGATTCTCTGTAATCTGCACATAGGAATGCTGAGTTGCATATTCAGTCACTATAAAATTGTAGCCCTTTTAGGGGAGCTGCTGCCTAATCAAACTTCGGTGTAGAACTACCTCCATATAACCAAATCACTGTCATCAAATTTATTGGTGCTCACCAAAAAAAAAAAAAAAAAAAAAAACCTATCCAATTGAAACTATCATGGAGCAGGGCGCAGGGCAGAGGGATTCACCGTCGGTCCTCGGGTTGTAGAGCCACTGCCCGCCGATGCCGACCCGCTCTATAACTGGGACAACGGCATGGCAGAGCCGCCGGGACAGCAGCGTTGTGGAGAGAGAAGGACAGCGTCGACGAAGATCGCCTCTCCCTCCCAGAGGGCGCGGATGCCGTCGAGTGTGTCGGCAGCGGCATCGGTGCGCTCACTCCCGGACGATGCTCCCGAGGCCTACCCGCACCGTTGCACCCGACGACCGTCACGTCCGACCGCCGCCGCGACCGGGCCCAACTCACGCCGCCGCGTTGGGACCTCGCGGCCGCCCACTGCTGCTTGAGAGAAGGTGGAGAACAAATCCCCAAAATGTCAGAGCCATCCATAATACAAAAAATGCGACAGCTAGAGTGTCCAAGAACCATACCAACGCAAACGAAGAGGACAGGCAGTCAGCACAAAACCCCGATTGAGGTCCGACGTGGCTCCCCCAAGGCCGCCCCCACCGCACGAGGTCCGCACCTCAGCTCGAGAGCAGATCTGGATCTCGTTGACCCACTCCATGCCCGCCCACGACCGCCGTCCTGCTCCGCCGAGATGCTCCGGTCTCGGCTGTGCTGGAGGCCGGCACGCAGACGGAGGGAGACGGGGACGCTGGCCTCAGGTCGCACGGCTGCTGGAAAGGGAGCGGCGCAGGGAGGAAGGCCACCGGGGCTACAGCCGGAGCGGCGCGGGGGCCGTGCGCCGTCGAGCTGAACCTGCGGCGGGTGGAGGCCGAGGCCGAGGCAACGCCGGGAAACACGCACGGGCACAGCCACGACCGCCGTCGCGCGCCTGCCGAGCCCCGGGGGAGCCATGCTGTGTGTGCTCCCGGCGAGAGAGAGGATGCTGCGAGAGAGAGGGGGGAGGTGGAAAGAGAGGGGGTGGGAGGAGATAAGGTTGGGGAGGTGGGAGAGAGTGAGGAATGATGAAAGAGAGGAGAAAGTGCGGCAGTATGATATCTTCTTTTCTATCTCACTCCAACCAGCCAGCCAAGGGAGGAACGATAACGAAAAAGAGCTAGGCAATCACGAGATGATAGCATGGGGCGATGGCAGGGCTCCAACCCCACACGCACGCAGCTCGTTGGCACCATCAGCTCCGCACGCCGAGCTCTAGCCGCTGACGCCGCCATGCGGGCCCAAGAACACCACGCAGGACACACGGGTCCACCCGCAGACCCCGAGGTGGCCAGAACCCCGCGCGGCGGCGGGCCACAGGCTGGCCCGAGCCGGACGCTCAGTCAACGCGGATCCTGGCCGCCCGGGACCATCAAATGGCCAATATCTTTTTTGCTATCGTGGCCACCCTGGGAGGCAGCCGTGGCCACATGTTCTCTTCTTTTACAATTGACTGCTCATTCTCTCTGGCAGATCGCTTCGCTGCTCTGCTGGGATTCTCCATCGGCGGTGACTCCTGTTCGTCTTCTCCAAGATGTTTCAAGCTTCCCCCGTACAGATAAAAATAACAAAATTCTGAAACCTAGACAAAATATTCAGTGGTGGTTAAACAAAGTGGTGAACATGAGTAGTTTAGGTTGGGTTAATGTCACAGAACGGCGCCAGTGTCATGGAAGATACCTTGAGAGGAGTGCATATACATATATAGGCCGGAGCAGACATAGATATAGGATGTTATGAATGCTAAAAAATGAGACGACATCACTGACAAACGGTACCTGATAGAACAAAGACAAAAAATATAAGATAATAGTATGCAAGGTAGTGAGAGATGTTTAAAGGTAGACTTTTTTCCATGACCTAATGGGATCAGTGTACTAATTGTTTACATCTGACAGAGCAACATGATATTGTAACACTACTGAGTGTGTCACCTCCAAAAGGCATTGCATTTGAAGCAACGTGAATGATGATGGGCTGAAGGGCACCATCCTTGCCTATCATGAATGATGATTAATCTAAAGCTATTAAGGTCCTAAAAGCGAACACAGTACATCTATATTAGTAAATTGCTTAACTTTGCCACGGTCCCCATCTCCCTACCTAAATGTGAAGCATTGTTGTGAGGCACATGATATGGTCTATGGTCTGCTGAATTTGTCATGAGTTACGAACGTGCCACTTCTGAAAACAGTGCTGTGTGAATTCCTTTAAAGAAAAACTGCTTAAAATGTTGAGTTCTGCAACACTATCAATGATTAGCCTTGCCTTTTGTTTGCCTTTCTTTCCATACATACCACCCACAAAAAGAGTAGGGCAAACCCTCACTATTGCAATTGTTTGGGGACACTGGTTATGTAATCTGATTCAAGTACCTAGAGGTAATACCAGAAATCTTCAATTTAGTTTGATATCTCTAAACGACTCTATTGGATGCTAAATCGCAGGCCCTTTTTGCATTTCTTCTTTAAGCATAGAAAGAAATGAGGTGAAATCCTATGGTCACATTTGCTTTGTGCTACCTGTGCTATCCCTGTTGGGTCTGAATGAGAAAACTTTGCTGTCAAGTGGTATGATGTCAATCTGATCTTTTGCATTCTCAGAAAAAAAAAATTCTAACTATTAAGATGCAGAGGCACAATGGAGCACTTTTTTATGGAGATATTAGCTACTTGAGTGTGGGATTTATTGTTTACCTATTTTGCGTTTTTTGTTGAAGCAGATTTTCCATACTTGTTCTTTCCGTGGAAGCTGGATTCATCAATTTTAGGCCTGAATATTGTTTTCAATAAGCTGGACCCATCATAGAATAGAAGCTTGCTTAGGTACGACATAAACCTACAATGAAATATATTGACTGGAACGGTAGGGTGCCTTAGTCTACCTTTTCGCTTTATGTTCTTAAGGCAATGGAGACGGACTGATTTCATCGTCCTCAGTGTCATCACCAGATTCAAAGTCTTCATCGGCTATTGAATCCTGCATTGGCTATATCTAAAAATGAAACTTAATTTAATCTATCAGTGAGAGATAAGCCTAGTGCTGCTCTATGTATCTAGTGAACTAATTAGCTATTTACTGTTTACTGTCAAGTTGTTTTCAGCCGTTTCTAAGCCTAAAGATAAGTAGCATCTTCTTTATGCATCATGAATATGCTGTAGTGGTTGAGAGCCTTCTTGTATCCCAAATTTGTTTCCTATATAATGGAATAGGCGGCCTATGGCCAAGCTGCCCTCTGGCAGTTCAAAACAGAGTTCACTTGTGTTCACCTGGTGAACAATCAGTCCCATCATTAATATATGTTTCAAGTAAGTTAATCTTTGAGAACCAACATCATGCTAAACAGGACTACTAAAATCGTGTAGCAAGCAGCAATGTGCAGTTAAGAACAGTTCTAGTTTCTGAAGTTAATTTAATTACATAGAGATGGAGCTATATACGAAATGAACATTTCACAGACACCTTCAGATATCATATATGCAGTAGTATGCAGCAGCGTAAGGATTACACTTGCAGCCATTTTACTCACGTTTTAGATAGATAACTGACGTCTATGTATGATTTTGGGTGACGAGGTATCACAGGGGCTGGTTCAGCTTCAGGTTCCACCCTTTCTATAAAAGTACTCTGCTCTGTTTCTACTTGTAAGTCTTTTTGGCTTTTGCAGATACAATTAGGTGCATAGCAAAAGCTATGTACCTATAGGAAAGGCAAAATGACTTACAATTTAGGATAAAGGGAGTAGAAAAGTTAGAAAAAAATGAATCAGGGAAAATAGTCGAGACTTACCTTAGATGGGAATGGGATGCATTGGTAAACCTGAATCATTAACTAACTACTCAGTTGAGGGCTGTGAAAATCGGGGGAGACTGAAGAGTGAAGACCAAGTCCATATACAATCTTTTAAGACCATGTTGCCTTTGGGTCGTGCTCGTCTCCCAAATTCGGCCATGGCAACCAGGTCACCCGCTCATTTTTTCAGCAGAAGAACATCAAAACCAGATCTGCAACCTGTAAGATACAGATTGATACTTGGGGTTGTCAAATGCTTGATCAACTGAACTGGCCACAAATAAACATTGCTCAGGTAAACAAAGTTAATAAGTAGTAATTGATAATCTTTTGAAAGCAGTCTCTTTTTCTAGCTCAGGACATGAATAATGCTTTAAGCCATAGCTACCAAAACCCAATAGGCACTTGGGAGCGGAAGGCTGATGACATATATAATATTGAAATTAGAAGATCAGTGGACATACCCCACGAGCAGAGGTGGGCTACTCCTGATGTTGTGATTGGAGCTGGAAAAGTACAGTTTGTACAGAAATTAGTCCAAAACAGAGACATTTGATCCATTCAAGTTCAAATACAAATAAAACTACAAAAGCAATCTAACATGTCCCTGAACTCAAAACAGTGTCACTGGAAGAACCTATCATATCATTTTAGAAAGGGAAGGGGAACAATAAGGCAACACAGCCTCACCTTGGTCTGGGGCTGCTCGCGACGGAGGGATCCCGCACCGGGAGAGGTCGTCCTCCGTGCCGATGCGATAGGACTTGGCCTGGTGACAGAGAGACTCCCTAGGTCGCCGACGGCAGCACCGTGCAACAGCAGATCACCGGTTGTTGGCGCGGGGATTTGGGAGGCGCAGCCGGCGGGGGTTGCTGCTGGCCCGGCCTGGCGGCGCAAGTTGGCATGGAGAAGAGGACGGCAGCCGCCGCCAGACGCCCCCGCGCCGCCGGCCATGTCCCCTAGCGTCGGGCGAGTCCAAGAAAAAAGATGGGAAGACGTGAGTTTTTATATACTCAGCACCGCAAAGTAGCAGGATGCTGTCGCAGCCATCCACGGGAGGATCCGGCGGCCGAAATTAATTTCGGTGTGTGGTAAAAGTTGAGAGAACTCTGCATCTTTGTTAAGAGTTAATTTCTCAAAAGAGAGAATACCTTCATATGACTGTACAGTAAAACCGTGTCTTCGTAATATTTGTGGAGCTGCCGTTCCACAAAATGGTGGTGGAGCTGCCATTCCACAGAATCATTCTAACTGAAAGTAATTCTGAAAGTAATTGCAAGTTGTACCCTAGCACAAAATGAGAAAACAGCACCATAATACAGATCATTTAAAATCCATTAACATCATCCAAACATAAAGGGTGTTGCCACTCCAAGAAGTACACATCGCAACATTTAAGAGCTGTGCAAACTACCCTTTCTAAGCTGTTTGCCACGCCCCTAAAAAATACTCATCACAGCAGTCACGAGCTGGCAAGAAATAGCTGATAGTCTACTCAGAATCAGGGAAACAAACCGCGGTCGACAACAGACCATCGACGGCATCGAGCAAGGTCGTGGCACGTGACTGAAGCCAGGCAAACTTGCGAGTACCCTGCAGTACCTGATTAACGTCATCCTTTAGCACTCCGCCCATCATTTGAACTTTGCCTAAGAACCCATCCAACTCAACAAGCGATCGGGCACATTTTTTGACTATTTCCTTAGCGTCCTCCCCCAGACGTTGGAGCGCAACTCCTGAGTTCTTCAGGAGTAGGAGGGCTTTCGTGGAGTCCTCTCCCAGCTTGGCCTCTTGAACAACGAGGAAGGGAAACAGATCATCCTTGATCTCGTGGAGCTCCACCGCCATGCCTGCCACGAGCGAGAGGAGATCGATCTGGGGGCATCGCCAGTACCTCCGCTCAATCAGGTTGCGGAGGAGTGCATACGAGTCGATCGCTATGCGCACGGACTCCAGAGAGACGAGCTTTAGAAACATGCGCCCAGCGCAGCGAGCCTGCAGGTCTTGGAGGTCGGCATGGCAGGTGATGCGCACGTGGACCATCTTTTCCTTTTTGGCGGCGGCGAGACGGAGATGGTGCGGGGGCAGCGAGGTGGAGATGGTAGGGGTTGTTGCGGCGGCGATATGGAGACGGTGGTGGGGGCGAGACGGATGCGACGGCGGCAGCGAGGAGGAGATGGTGGGTGGAGGCGGCGGCGAAGACGAGGAGGGGGCCGCTGTTTTTATATAGGCCTATGGATGGGGGCGATCTATTTCCTACCGTTAGATGGGATTTAGGGTTTCTTCGATAAGCTTCCCTCTACCGTCGAATCCGATTTGAGGTTTGTAACGTTTGTCCGTTACAGGCAGGAGGGCAGGCCTGCATCGAGCAGCAGGACGTAGCCAACAAAATCCGCAGCAAACCGGACGGGGAGGACGAGAGAATCCGAGATGCCGGCCCAAGTCCGGACGGATCTCTTACCATCACAGTAGAACGGCCCAAGTCCGGACGGATCTCGGCTCCACGCCGCCGGTCCGGAGGAGGGGAGGCGGGAGGAGGCGGCGGCGCCGACGACGGATGCTACGCCAGAGAGGCTTCCCCGCCGTGGTGGCGGCGCGAATTCGGCTCAGCGGACGGCAGCGCGTCCGGCGGCGACGCGGAGGGAGGAGGGGGGCACCAGTGCCGGCAGCAGCTCAGCCGCCCATGGCTCCGCCAGCCACGGCGCCGCCGGCTGCGGCTCCCCTGCCCATGGCTCCGCCGTCCACGGTTCCACCGGCACCATGGCTACAAGTGGAGCCCTCACCTATGGCGTCGATGCTGGGCGCTCAGATTTACTCTGATCATACTCCATCAGCTAGGGTTCCACTGCAGATTTAATCCCTAAGGGGATGGCATTTCATCATGAGAAGGTAAGAATCGAAGACCAAGCTTGTCATTTTTAGTGATTTGTATTGAAAGCTCTGACATTCTAAATTTCGAGTTCTGCAAGTTTATCTGAACCTTCATTTACCTTAGATGAATTATTATTATTGTGGTGGATTGTTAATCTTTTCAAACTGCTAATGTGTACTGGACGACATGTGCCACACTGTAACTTAAGTGCCCAATTGATTTCCTCCAAAATGTGATACATTGATCTTCTAAATAGGGGAACATTTTCTTTGAGTTCTTAACTAGCAATGAATAAATTACGCCACAGGTAACTAAACTTGTCTAGTACGGTCAAATAGGTACCTCAACTAGAAAAATGCACGTCCATGTACCTAAACTTGTTTAAGTGGGTCAGGGGAGGTACTAATCGTGGTTCAGGCTCTACACACGCTGACATGGCTGCATGCCAATGCCACCGTGGCCTCTTGAATGATTTAGCAAGAAAATTTAGATCGACTTGCTATATGAGCTGTACACGTGCTACTAACGAACTGCAACAAAGAAAGGTTTGCACATTGCCGTTTACTTCTAGATGGAATAGTATAAAACACTTCAAAAGAAACAAATATATTCTTGTCTAAATAATTCAACTTTTGTCGAACCATATATATTGTCCTGTTATCTAGAAATCAATAAACTATCTTTGACATATTTTTCCATGACTCAACTAATAATCTTTTCCTGCGCAGCTGAAACAAATCCAGCACACTTGATTCATTTTGTCTTCCTGCCACCATTCTTAGTCTTTGTAGCTGCACGTCTGGTCCTAGACTTCATTTTTGTCTTGCCTTCCTTATATTAGTGGCCGTGGTAATTGATCTCTCAGGTATGTTTGCCTGGTTAGCCTTGATAAAGGAACACTCTGGGAGAGGACCCTCATGCTGCTTGGGCAACCGAGGGGGAATGGCCTGATGGCAACAAGCATATCAGAGTATCAGTGTAACTGAAATACTCTTCAGATAAATGCACAACCATATGAGTGAATCAGAAATGTTTAATTAATCACTCACAGTCCGCATCAAATGGGAGATCGTAGTTGTTGAGCTGAACTGGCTCGATGTGAACTCAGTGCTTGGACCAGCCGGCACAAATGCCTACAAATATTTTTTTTGGGTATTAGCTTTTTCAACAGAAGCTAGTTTTCATAGGAGTTTTATTACCTGAGAAACGGCGTGATCCTCACTATCTCTCTCCTCAGTAACTGAATTGTTCTTCCTCCTCTTCTTAGCCGTCATCTTTGTTGGTGGCCTACCTTGTTCCCTTAGCTCACATATCCTCAGGCCTAAATGACTTGAAAGTTAACTTTAGCTCACCCTCATCATCTGTAGAATCAGGAAGCTCCAAGCCTTCATCAGTGCTAGACTGCTAGAGACAGAATCTGAAGACATTTCATCAGCCAACTCCATGCCTTCCTTCCACAAAAGATCATCTTCAGCTATTTTATCCACATTGTCCTCAAACAAATCGTCATCTCCATCTCCCAGCTCATAGTCGCTATCAACAAAATCTGGATCATCCATTTCATCTTCTTCCTCCTCTTCATGGTCTGTTCTTGTAGTTTCTCTGTTGGAAGATTGTTCCTCTGCAAATTTAGCAAACATTCCGACTTTTCTACTATGGGTGTCATTTTTGGTTTTGCATCTTTGATAAAATCGTTGTGGTCAAAGTAGAGCACCAAATTCCTCACTTTGGGCACCACTGATGTCATGCTATTGGTGTCAGCATCTCTATTTAACCGTCTTAATCCTTCGACAATGACTTGCCAGGCAAACACCAATAAACGTTCAGTTTATTTGTCTTAGTGTGTCCTAGCTTCTCGATGAAATCATCAACCCATAATAATGACCATGTATCTGGCTCGCAGTGATCAAACCAGTTTATCCTCTCATCCATGTGAGCTCTATTTGTGCCAAGCCCACAAAAGAAACCACCGTGGTGAACTTCAACGCTGAACTGCTCATCATTAGGACCTATTACCATGAATGAATGATTAAACCCTGGACAGATTTCGCCCAAAAAGAAACCTGGACATAATATTTCTTTAAGATGAAACAATGGTAGTGCAGTAGACAAAAAATAGTCTAAAGGAGTTACTTTGCATTGAAAGCGTTGCTGTTTCTAAGATCAGAACACATATATATAGGGTACCACATTATGAAATAGCCGTCAGAAAGAAAACCCTGAAACTCAAATTCTGTGGGCAACGATCTTTCTGGCCATCTCATTACCTAATTTCATAACTCAGACCTAACTTCGTTCAGCTAATAGATGGGGAATCTTGCTTACCGTACACAGGTGGATCGTGCCCCTCCGAGCGCAAGGTTGGCTCCATCCGTGGCCTCTGATCACCCCTTGCCGCGAGATCACCTGTAGGTCGCTCGCAGGTCGTCTCCACCGCGCGTGAGTAGAGCCAGTAATTAGATGAGATCTGTTTTTTTCTGGAGAGGTAATGGCTGCCACGGTGGCATTGGCATGCAGCCACGTCAGCGTGTGTAGAGCCTGAACCACGATTAGTACCTCCCCTGACCCACTTAAACAAGTTTAGGTACGTGGACGTGCATTTTTCTAGTTGAGGTACCTATTTGACCATACTATACAAGTTTAGTTAACTGTGGCGTAATTTACTCTTTAACAATTTATATTTGGTGGGTGTTCATATGGTAGATATGAATGTGTGCACATCCATGAGTTTATCTGAACTGACTAGTTGAACTGAATATGATGCGCTTTTTTTATGTCAGATACTCAGTTCTGCCTGTAAAATAATCATGCCAGTCAATGATGCCTATATATGATATCATCCTTGTATTTTTCCTTCAGTGACTACAATATCAACTCTACTACTACACATGCAGCTTATTCTAATCATAAAGAGAGGAATGGAAAAACCTTTCATTTCCATATATTTGTATAACATCATACTGATATCTTTCAACCTGTTTGCTCTGTCACAGATTAACTATACTACCAGTTCAGTCAATAGAGTTCTTGAATGCCCAGAAATTTCAGATGAAGGTACGTACCACATACTTTTGGCTTAGCACACCATCACTTTGGCCTGTGGTGTAGAGATCGAAATTTTAACACTTAGTCTTGTCGAGCGTTTACAGTCTTGTTCCAAACTACACACTTCTCTTGTGTACCGAACATATTAGAGAATCTACTGCTTTGTTGGCCCTGCATATTGACAATAAAAATAGAGGAAATTGGCATAAATTTTCTGCATATTTCAGCATCAGTGAAATATATTTAGGTGAAGAAATAGGGTCTGTTCAGCAGTGCAAAATTTATTTGGTCAAGAAATCAACTTTAATTCATTTAGAGTTCAATTTACTGCCTCCTCTATGTTTTAGAGAAACGGGGTCTGTGCCAAATGGGGTCTTTATCTCTGACTGAGTGACTAGTGTGAAGGGGCCGGGTTAGCTGATTTTGTTCATTCAATTATTGGTCCTGTGTGCAAAGGGGCTCACGGTGCAGTGGCAAAGGCCACTGGCTGGAGAGCCCCCACCCAGGGTTCAATTCCTTGGTGATGCACAATTTGTGGAAAATAAAAAAATTCCCTCGCTGGTCCCGTGTGCCAAAGCACTAGTCAAGAGACGGCCCAGGTCGGCCTGAGGACCGTGTATGGCCCAGGTAGGAGTCTCACGGGTTACGTCTCCTAGTGTCTGGGTGGGGCCGGGGTTCGGGGATTTTCTCAGCCTGTGTGAGAAGGCCTTCTTCTTACGTACAATGCCCGGGGGGCGGCTTGCCCCTCGCAGGTCGAGTTTTTTTTATTATTTGTCCTGTGTTGACTATGCTTCTTCTCCTCCGTTGTTCTTTGTTTATCGATGCTTGTAGCAGCAGAGACCTTTCTTGCTGAATTGGTGAAAGGGAGGTCCTTGTTTTAACATGGTCGCTGTCTAGAAATGGAATGATTCCCCAACTTGTGCTCTGTGCGCCGTTGTTTATCCTAGCTAGGAAGCTAGTCAACTAGATTAGCAAATAGGTATCAATGATCTCTCTTTTTTTATAAAAAAAAATAAGTGTCAACGA
Organism: Urochloa ruziziensis; assembly: GCA_015476505.1. Taxonomy (NCBI): domain Eukaryota; kingdom Viridiplantae; phylum Streptophyta; class Magnoliopsida; order Poales; family Poaceae; genus Urochloa; species Urochloa ruziziensis. The sequence goes on along the minus strand of CM027121.1, from coordinate 29,726,010 downwards.
TCTTAGGTTATTTGCCTGGACAGTAACTTCTATATTTGCCATGGTGTAGTGCTTTGATAATTGATAAGATTCAAGTTTAAGCAAGTTTTCATTATGTTGACCTGTGCCATAAACCAAGGATTGTTTAGTAGGCAAGAAATTGTGAAACATGGTTTGTAGTTTGTATAAAATTTTTAATATTTTTTTTTGTTTTTAATAATTGTGAAGTTTTTGACTCATAAGCTTTTTGTCTTGTGCTTTTATTGAAATGTAGCTGCTAAACTGTTTCTCATCTCTTTCCTTTGATGCACGCAGGGAGCTGTTGATCTAACAAGCTGCTTCAAGTCCAGTAGGTTTGGTTAAATGGTGGCTGGGTAAAGGGTGATCTGGGACAGGAAGTTCAAATGTTTGTAGTTTTCTTCTTGCAGAGAAAGGGTGGATCTGGAGACAGGAAGTTGAAAGGCTGATAGCATGCAGTAGGACAGTATGGCAGCAAAATCTAATGAAAATGTAATTACTAATTGTTGCTAACGGCTGCTGATGTCTTATAACTATATTTAAATATTGTGACCATATGCGCATTTGTTGCAATGTCTAAAGGGATTGTTGCAGGGTGGGCCGACCCATGCTGCCCATTGGGCCAGGTCCGGGCTGGTCCATTCCCATCCATAGTAGATTTTGCAAAATAACTTGGTATCTATATGGATGTGTGCAGGAGACATGGAGATCAGACAGAAACTCGAAAACATGAATGGTCTGAATAGTTGCAACCTCACCGTCCGTGAAAATTTTAGCCATTTTACCATGGAAGCTCTATAACATCAGTTATCAACATCATTTGTTCACGTGCTACAGACACGTGATTTACCAAGCATAGAATGAAAAAGGGTGATGTTAAAAATAAAAAAGGTTGATGTTAAAAACAATTATACAGCTGTTACGGAGAGTTCGACTTTAAAAGTGTTCACAATTATCCTTGCAACAATTTTATATATTTATGTATATGACCAAGGATTGAGGACACAATTTATTCCAATTAACAAAACAGTGGGGACATATCATAAACTTTTTCAATATTTTGTTGGGAGATATGTGACCCGTGGAATATACCTCGTACACGTACTTTAGGAAGAACATAAAGACTTTATTTTGGACTCTAATTGCGGTGCGCTCAATAATGTGTTAAGGGCAAGTACAACGCTTTAGACGGCAGCTGTCTTTTTGGCACAAACAGACAGCTTGAACAGACGGATCCTATAATGAGCTATCTGTTTAGTTGTCTGCAGGATGTTTAATGCATCCATTGACACATAAATCATGATGATCTAGTGCATAATTGATCTTTGTAGCTATTTTGTTGCATACATGATACAATGCAAAACATATTTAAATATTCCATATAACTTTTTTCTCCATTTATTTTTTTTCTTTCTTTTTCTCCCCCTTCTCTTTCTTTTTCTTTTCTTTTTCCCTTCTCTCTTCGTTCTCTCCGCCGACCAGCCTCTTTCTAGTTTCTTCTCGTTCTCTCTCGCTCTCTCTCGCTATCCTTTCCTCCTCCTCTCCTCTCGCAGCACCAGCGCCAGCAATTCCTTCCCCAAACCGATCCCATCAATTTTTAGGCAGGCCGCCGCCGCGTGTTTTTTCGCTCTACTCTGCGCCGGTAATCAAGGTTCGAGGTTTGATTCGGGGATTCGAGATGGAGAATTGAAGAATTCCAACATCGTGTTCTCCTTTTGTTTCTGATCGGTCCATACCTTTGTTGGATCTCTCAGATCAGATCGGCGAGTTCTCGAAGCCAGGCCGCTACTCGGGGATCCCTCAAGATGTCGCTGCCTCCGGCGTCGGGATCCAGCACAGGGAAGGCAGGCCCGGCCGCCGGCGGCGGCAAGAGGTAGTGGCCGGCGCAGCTCGTTGAGCAGCAGTTCGAGGCGCTGACGCCGGAGAAGAAGGCGGATTCCTCCGGGGCCACGCCGTCGTCTGGCGCGACGCCGCCGGTGCAGGCGCGGCAGCAGGCGCGGCGAGCAGGCCTCCGCTCGCCGGCCCCCTTCCTCTTCCCCCTCTCCAGCAGGCGCGGCGAGCAGGCCTCCGCTCGCCGGCCGTCTCCCACTTCCCCCTCTCCAGCAGGCGCGGCGAGCAGGCCTCTGCTCGCCGGCCCCCTCCCTCTTCCCCCTCTCCAGCAGGCGCGAGGAGGACTTCTTGGTGCCCGATTTCATTTTCTTGGTGCTCGATTTGGACTTCTTGGTGCTCGATTTCATCTTCTTGGTGCTCGATTTGGACATCTTGGTGCTCGATTTCATCTTCTTGGACCTCGATTTGGACATCTTGGACCTTGATTTGATCTTCTTGGGCTATGCCGCACCCGAGCGGAGGAAGGGGATTTGGGCGCCAACCTTGGGCGGCAACGAACTCCTTCCCGCTCGCGCAGCTGATCCCCACCGCCGCCGTCTCCCCGCAGCAGCTCCTACAACCCGCGTCGAGCCGTCGCTGGAGTCTGGGAGCACGAGCCTCCCCCGTACACGAGCGAGGCGACGACGCCGTGGGGACAGCAGTCGCGGAGGGAGGTTTTTGAAAAAAAGGGAGTGCATGGCGACGACAGTCGCCCACCCGTTGTACATGCCCTAAGCTTCTCCATTCTAGCGACAATGGAAAATTAATGCTTTCATGAACATTGTAGTCGTTGCTTGTACCAGTCTTGCTCCTGCAACAAAAATGTAACACGCATTAGTGATTTATATGAAATATGGATTGCTCAATATTAATACAGTTTCAACCACCTTCGAGTGATGATATCCATGGATATATTCCAGCTTTGCACAAAGTGATCGTGCTATGATAGGAAGCTACGAAGCATGTTTGTAAAATTTAAAGAAAATTGTAATATAGATAATACTCTAATTTTTAGCCTTATTCTAATAGTGATTCCAATAAAATGGTAAAATCATCCACGATGCTTATATACTCTAATCAATCATCGCCTGCATGCCAGCCGCTCATATATATTCTGCATGCGGTTTTCTTTCATCGCCTAACTTGATGCACGGGAGGACAGAAGATCGGTGTTTGTACTAACCACGTGCAGGCGCGATGCCGAGATCTCTGCTGGTACTTGAGACAGAGAGAAAAAGAAAAAAAAGAAAACACAAAACGAAGAAACAAGCAGGCCACCGCTTCAAGAAAATTAATTAATTAAAACTCTTGATGGATGGAGCGGAGGCGCGGCTGGAGAGCGTGCGCACGTCACCCAGAATTCCCCCGCCGTCCGATCTCCTGGGAACATGCGGACGGCCCGCTCGGCCGCGCGGCGCGGGCAAGGGCCAGCTGCGACCTCCCTGGGAACTGCTAATTTACGGGCGAGCGGACGGAGGGCTTCCGTCCGCTCGCTTCGACAGGTGCACCACGTGTTGGGCCCATGACACGTGAGAAAAAAGTTTGTGAGAACTTTGTACAGAAAAGTTTGAAAAAACGGAATAAAATTATACAGAAAATTTTGAAAAACTTTTCGCAGAAAAACGAACAAAATTATAAAAAAAGAAAAGGATTTTTAAAAAGTTTTCGTAAGATTTTGAAAAAACTTTCAGTAAATTCTTTGAACAAATTTAAGAAAAAAATTCAGAAATTTTTTTTTTGAAAAACTTTTATAGAAAAAACTTTCAGAAAATTTTTTGAACAAATTTAGGAAAAAACTTTCAGAAAGTTTTTGCAAACTTAAAAAAAAATCACCTACCGGCCCGCCGCCCCCGCCCTTCCCAGCGAGGGTCGGGCGCCGCCAGTTCGCGCCCCCCACGGCACGGCGGAGCTCCGTCGCCGCAGCTCCCCTCCCGGGCGGGGCCAGGCGGCGCCGGCGGCGCCGGCGTGTGCGCCCTCCACGGCGGGGCGAAGCTCCCAACGCTACGCCTCCCTCCCGGCGGGGGCTGGGCGCCGCCGGCTCGCGCCCTACACAGCGAGGGCCCGACCACCGCTGCGCCGCGCCCTCCAGTCGGAAGCTCGAGCGCCGCCGCCGCTCCCCCGCGTCCTCGGCTGAGCAGCGTGAGCTCCTGAATCTGGAGAAGGGAGTGTGGGGACAATCGAGGTGAGGAGAGAGAGGCAAAGGCGTTGCGGGGAATAGAAGGGGAGGGGATAAATCGATGTGGTGGGGCCCACCACTTGAAGGGAGCACGATGGGGGCGGTGAGGGCTGCGCGTGCAGTCTGTTCCGTCCGGGTGAGGGCCAAGTTAGCTTCGCGGACCTCCCTCGGGTGCGCCCGCCCCCATCTCGCCTCGCCCTCCGCTCTCCTCCTCTACGTACGCGATCGAGGTGACCGACGTGTCATGACCCAGATGTGGCCTATGAGAAGCCCAAGACTGTCAAGCCCATCCGATGGCCCAAGTCGCAGCCAAGAGCAGACAGGAGATGACTCTGTGTATACAAGGCAGGTGCTCACGGAAGGAAGGGATCATCGAACAAGTTATTCAGAACCAGATACCAAAGGGGAAACGAAAGAGCTTCTTCCTCCTCAGGTTACCGAGATCACTATCCTCCGATTTCTTTTGTGATTTACTCACGCTCCCGGTCGATCTCGCCGGTGTAGCCATAGGTTGTTACAGTGGTATCAGAGACAGTACCTTCCTCAGCTCGCATTCGCTGTGTGGAGTTGGTGGCGTTGGGGGATTTTCTGGCGGCGAACTGGGGTCGATCTCTTCGACAGCGGTGACTTCATCCTCTCCGTGCGCTTCTACTCCCTGCTGTTGGCGCGGCGGCGACATTCTTCAGGAGCGACGACCCGGCAAGCAGCTGCAGTCGAGATCGACATCGGCCTCGACTCCACGACTTCCTCGGCTCGCATCCGCTACTCAGGGTTTCAGGCGGCAGCAGCGGTTGCATCCCCTCCGCGCACGACAACCAGAGGCGGCGACACACCTTCCCCAATGATCTTCTTCGGCGACGAACCAAGGGCAACTTCTCCTCACGACTGTTGCGACAATTTCTTCTTCATCGTGAGTTGGTCCCATCGATTCCATCTGCTACAACTTCTCTGGAGTGATTCCTTGTGGTGGATTTTCGGTTTAATCTCTGGTGAATTTCTCTTCGGGATTTCTGGTGGTTTCTCTGGTGCCAATTAAAAGGGAATCTCTGGCGGAATTGCTCCTGAATTTGTGTTGAGTGGAATTTCTCTGTTGGTGGTTCAGTTGGGATTTTTGTGGTGGCTGTCACGGATTTCTCTGGGTTGGTTGAAAGAGCTCACGGATTTATCTGGTGATTCGTGGTAATTGTCGCGGATTGCTCTAGCTTTGGTTCTGATTTGGCTCGGCTGCAATCTAGCCTCGAGTTCATCAACAATATGCAGTAGAGGTTAGTGCAGTCCACCGTGTTGAACAAGGTGTTGAGAAGACAACAAATCCTGGCGAAGCAATTAGAGTTGACGGCTGCAGTGGTGGCGCAGATCACATCCTACCAGGGAGGAGGTGGTGGTACCCAAAGTTTTTTTATTTTGGTTTCAGTAAAATTTCGTTCGCCGGCGAAATTTACAAAATTCGCGAAATTCGGATATTTTGCAAAAAATTCGGTCAAACATAATTTTTTTTTGGAAATTTGAAGTCCAGCGTAGATGAAATAAATCTATTAACCGTTTACAACTACAATTCTTTCTGTATCCTGGTGGTTAGTGCGGTATTTGATGTAGCAGAGATCCCTGGTTTACCCCGTTTGCTGCGTCATTGTCATTTTTGTGCTGCGGGTCCCGCATGCCAGTGATAGAAAAACAGTAAGAATCCAAGTCCTGGTCAGGGATCGAACCTGGGAGCTTCAAGGTGGGCAAAAAGACATCAAACCATTGCAACAAAGCAGTTTGACGGTTAATATAGCCGCGCAAATTACACTGCTTCCGAAATATTTTTCAAACTTTCGCTAATTTCGTCCATGCACGAAAAAACCTAATTTCGCGAATTCTGTAGCTCATACTTTTTAGGAAGCTTCTTTCTTTTACGTCAAGTCTAGTTGTGTCGTAATTGACTAGGAGTTTGTAATTTCAGGGTATAAATATAAGCCCTGAGGCTCGTGGAGAAAATAATACACATTCAATACAACAAACCTTTACTTTTGCAATTTACTTTCAAGTTGGCGACTTCGCCAAAGCTTTTTCCTTTTCAGGTTCTCTTGCGAGTTGAGGCGATTTCGATCCCCAAGGCTCGTGCGTGGATTCAGGTTCTTCTGAGCAAGTCGAGGCGATTTCGATCCCCAAAGACTTGCTTGTAAGTTCCACTCCTACCGAGTAATATCTAAGCTTTAGCATCGGGACGCATCGTTGTTGCTTCGTTTAGATTTATTCAACAGTTATCGGTATCAGCTAGATCTACAAGTTGTTCTTGTTATTTTTAGCTTTTATCACCCCTTATCCAGCTTAGAACTGATCTAATCGGCTCTGTTAAAGGCTTCATCACCGATTGCATCTAATAGTTGTTTAACTTGTTCTAAGTGTTGTTATCCTAAGCTCTATCAGATTGCTTTTAAGTTATCTTTTTATTGCTTAAATCTCAATCGGCTCATTGCTGCTTGAATATCGGAATCGGCTCTCTAGCTGTTTCACGGCATATCGGAATCGGTCTTCTCATATTCGATCTCACTGACGACAGAATCGACTTCTTAGCTGTTTCTTAATATCCGATTTTCATCCTTGTCACTCAACAGGTCAGATTGACTGGCACGCCCCGGTTTTCAATGCCACGCCTTCGCTCGTGTGTTTGCGCATCTGTCAAGTCCCGATTTTTGCGTCAACATACTTTTGGCACGCCCGGTGGGACGCGAAGTTTTAGTATTCATGGATCCGTATCATGCGTTACCATATTTAATTCAAGCATCTATGTACCAGCCTGAAATTCCTCAGTCAAGAAATCAATATCAAGGAAACTTTCAGACATTAGTTCAGATGCATCAGATAAGGAATTATCAAGTTCCGAAGATTCCTCAGGCCTCTTGGCTGATGAGTTCTCATTCAAGTCAGTTATGTCGGGAGCAATATCGGGAAAATTACAAGCATTGTGTTCCCCATCATGTTGCACAGCCAATAGTTCCAATTACCCAATTATCGGTTCATAATGTGCAAGTAGAAGATTATCAGTTGGGGCATTCCCAAGTATCGGTTCAAGATCAATCGGAACTGATGAAAAGTTTTGAGCAAGACCAAAAAGGAGCTTTAGGGGAAACTATTGAGGAGTCTTTCTCAGTCAATATGGTTGAAGTTAGTAATAAGGGAAATAAGGAAAGTCATATGGATTCGTCCTTAGATCAGCAGCAAAATAACCGATCTCATGAATTCGAATCGGTAGAATTAGATAAATCAAGAATCATAGATGAACAAGATGAAGGAAAATTGGGATATGGGTTTACATCGGCTGACAAATTGGAAGAAGTTGATTTGGGAGATGGTGATAAACCTAGGCCAACATACATCAGTGCAAAATTAGATCCAGAGTTCAAAACCAAATCGGTTGCTTTACTACGAGAATATAAGGATTGTTTTGCTTGGAAATATTCTGAAATGCTTGGTTTGGAAAGATCGGTTGTAGAGCATCGATTACCGATCAAACAAGGATTTCGGCCATACCAACAGCCAGCACGATGATGTGATCCTGAAATTCTTAATGATATCAAGGCTGAGATTACACGATTGATAGATGCCAAGTTCATTAGGCAATGCCGATATGCAGAATGGATTTCTAATATCGTTCCTGTATACAAGAAAAATGGAAAACTTCGAGTTTGTATTGATTTCAGAAATCTTAATAAAGAAACCCCGATGGATGGATATCCGATGCCAATTGCCGATTTACAAGTTGATACTGCCGTAGGTCACAAAGTTATCAGATTCATGGATGGTAATGCTGGATATAATCAGATTTTAATGGCTATTGAGGATATTCACAAAACTGCTTTTCGTTGTCCTGGACACATTGGACTTTATTAATGGGTTGTCATGACTTTTGGGCTAAAAAATGCTGGTGCAACTTATCAAAGGGCCATGAATTATATTTTCCACGAGATCATTGGAAAAATTGTTGAGATTTACATCGATGATGTAGTAATAAAATTGGGAGGCTATGAGGAGCATTTATCCGATTTACGCTAGACATTGGAGTGTACAAGAAAGCATGGTCTCAAGATGAATCCACTTAAATGTGCATTTGGTGTATCGGCTGGGCAATTTTTGGGGTTTATGGTTCATGAAAGAGGAATTGAAATTAGTCAGAAGAGTATTAGTTCAATTAACAAGGTTGTTGCTCCAGAAAACAAAAAGGAACTTCAATCTTTGATTGGCAAGATTAATTTTATTAGAAGATTTATATCTAATATATCTAGCAAAATTCAGCTGTTTACTCCTTTATTGAAATTAAAGGCCGATCAGAAATTTGTCTGGGGAAAAGAACAAGAGGAAGCTTTGGATAGAATCAAGAGATATCTCACGTCTCCTCCGATTTTGGTTCCTCCGCAGAAGAATAAGCCGTTTAAATTATATTTATCGGTTTGCGATACTACAATCGGATCGGCTTTGATCCAGGAGTTTGAAGGAAAAGAGCGAGTCGTATATTTTGTTAGTAGAAGACTCCTGGATGCTGAAACAAGATACTCTCCAGTTGAAAAGTTGTGCTTGTGTTTGTATTTTTCTTGTACAAAATTAAGACATTATTTATTATCGGCTGAGTGCATTGTGGTTAGCAAAGATGATGTGGTCTGATATATGTTATCTTTACTGATTCTAAATGGAAGAATCGGGAAATGGATTTTAGCCCTTTTAGAATTTGATTTGCGATATGAGTCTGCTAAAGCTGTTAAAGGACAAGTACTGGCTGATTTTGTAGCCCAACATTGTGGATCAGATGTGACTATGATCGAACCTGTTCCATGGACTTTGTTTTTCGATGGATCGGCGTGTGGAGTCGGATCGGGTATCGGTATTGTTCTCATATCGCCTCGGGGGCAGGGGGAGGGGGGGGGGCAACATTCGATTTTGCTGTACCGATTGAGAAAACCGCCACCAATAATCAAGCAGAATATAGGGCTGTTCTCAAGGGTTTGCAATTGTTGAGAGAGATTAAGGCTGATGCCGTAGAAATATTCGGAGATTCGATGCTTGTTGTAAAGCAATTAACTGGAGAATATGAATGCAACGATGATATTCTTTTAGGTTATCATGAAGAATGTCTTCGATTATTTAAAGAATTTAGGATGGTGAAGATTGAACATATTCCTAAACTCCATAATCATGAAGCTAATCAATTGGCTCAGAGTGCATCGGGGTATCGACCGATTCAAGAAGTAATGGAATCAGATTTAGCTGATGATGATTGGAGGAAGGAGATATTTGAATATTTAAAGGATCCATCTAAAAAGACTGAGAGGAGAATAAGGCTTCAAGCGATTAAGTACGTATTAATGGATGATAAATTATATTATCGGAATCTTGATGGTATATTGCTCAGACGTATCGGTTCTGAGGAAGCTAAAGTATTGATGGGAGAGATTCATGAAGGCGTCTGTGGAGCTCATCAATCAGCTTTCAAAATGAAATGGATGATTCGTCAGAATGGATATTTTTGGCCAACTATACTCGAAGATTGTTTCTGATACTATAAGGGTTGTCAAGATTGCCAGAAATTTGGCAATGTTCAGAGGGCTCCAGCTTCGGCTATGAGTCCGATTATTAAGCCGTGGCCTTTCAGAGGATAGGGAATAGATTTGAATGGACAAATAAATCCACCATCTAGCAAAAAATCATATATTCATAGTGATGGCAACTGATTATTTCACTAAATGGGTTGAATCTATTCCTATGAAAAATGTGACATCAAATGATATGATCGAGTTTGTGAAAGAGCATATAATATAGCGATTCACTATTCCTCAGACTATTACAACCGATCAGGGTACTATGTTCATTTCTAGAGAGTTTGAAGAATTTGCTTCTAGTATGGGTATTAAATTGTTAAATTCGTCTCCTTATTATGCTCAAGCCAATGGACAAGCTGAATCTTCAAACAAGGGAATAATCAAATTGATCAAGAGGAAAATTCAAGAAAATCCTAGGAAGTGGCATACTACCTTAAGTGAATCGTTGTGGGCATATCAGATGGCTTATCATGGTGCCACCAAATTATCTCCCTATCAATTAGTATATGGTCATGATGCAGTGTTGCCTTGGGAAATTAGAACTGGATCTAGACGTATTGAGTTACAAGATGATTTGGCGGTTGATAATTGTGCTATTTTAATAAAGGAAGAATTGGAAGATTTAGCCAGTCATCGGCTAAGAGCATTAAGTAATATTGAGAAGGATAAAGCTCGTGTGGCTCGGTGGTATGATAAAAAGGTTAAGATTAAGAGCTTTGTTGAAGGAGATCTCATTTGGAAATTAATTTTACCAATCGGGTCGAAAGATTCTAAATTTGGAAAGTGGTCACCAACATGGGAGGGACCATATCGAATTCATCATTGTGTATCAGGAAATGCTTATATATTGGAAACACTTGAAGGAAAAGTATTTACGAGAGTGTCAAATGGAAAATATTTGAAGAAATATTATCCTAGCATTTGGGTAGATTCATAGATTAATTACAATGGGCATACAAGAACAAGCGAATCGGATATTCAGCCGTTTCGAGTTTGTGAAGACCGATATGCAACCATTACAACACATGTTACCAGACAGTTAAATAGCAGGCAAAAGTGTTATCGGTTACAAATTTACAATTGTATCGAGTCAAGTTGATCACAGAAGGGATCGGACTGCGTCTAATGCCCTCCGACGGATACTATCCACGTCATCCACAACACGCTTATATTCTTCGATGGAGCCCTGCAATGGTGGAATGTTCCTGTGAAGTCTAAGAGCATCGGAAGCTTGGGACTTGAGTGTTTTATTGAGCTTTTCGATCTCGATCGGAAGTTGCTGAAGTTTAGCTTCTTCCTTCTCAAGCTCTTCGCTGACCGATTGAAGCTCTTTAGCCAGTTCTTCCTTGCGTGCTTTCAAGTTATCTATTCTCGATACTATTGATGACCGATTTGATTCAAGGAAGTTGATCCTGTCCTTAGTTGCGTTGGCCAAATCTCTTTTGTCTTCTGCTGCTTTGATCAGTGATTCCCGATTTTGATAATCGGATATCTTTTGAGTGGCTTCATCAATTTGGATCTGATGGCCTTCAATATAGGCTGCAGGTGTGGCAGAACCGCTCAAATTAATCCGGCTTAGCGTGCTAAACATCGCATTAGACGCGATTAGCCACTTAACCGAACTAAAGTGACAGCCTGTCGGGTCAAGCCCGATTCAACCACGCACAGTTACCGAGATCGAAACGAGTCATGCATTTACTCACTCGAAGGAGAGTACCAGAGATTACAACAATCCACAGATACATTAAATAGGTCCCACTTCGGTACTTTATTACAAATTCAGTTCATGCATAAAGTAGAGATAATTCAGAGTTTAAAAGCAGCGAAAATAAACTATTTATTCGAGAAAGTCGTGACGTCACGTGAAGCCTGTCGTGACATCACTCGGAAGCATCCTCGTCCCAGACAACGGTCCAACCCGGAGGAAGGGTGGTCGGCCAGGTCAGACCGGCAACCATCTCCTCAAGAGTACTACCTGAAAACAATTTAACAAGCAAGGCTGAATATACTAATACTCAGCAAGACTTACCCGTCGGGTGAGAACTACATCACCGACTCCTAGACATGGAAGGCTTTTGGCTGGTGGGTTTGTTTTGCCAAAGAGCGACTAAGAGTGGGTCCTTGCTTTCAATCTTTTAGCATCAAGTTCTAGTTCGGGTTAACCATTCTAGGTAAGCCAACCTATACTAGTTCAAGAAAGTTGAGCAAGCAATTAAGCAAGCATAAAATTTATCATTGCCATGTTCCACTTGCTTACTCAATGCGGCAGCGGGGTTAAGTAGTCTCATTAGCTGCGAGAAACAGACAGTTCGAACCGATTTCTTAACCTTGCAAGGTGGACCTAAGCACACGGATCATCGCACTCGACCAAAGGTCAGCGCTACCAGGTAGTTCCCATCAATCCTCGAATTGCGTCCAGAGCCAAACTCCCCCTGGCATACGAGGTCTAAGGTCGGCCGAACCGCACACTTACGCCCCTCGTACCCACATGTTCGAGGCATGGGGAAAAAGTTCCCAATAGGAGCAGGAAAAAGTCCACACATCCGATTCATGTAGGTACTAAACTTACCGACCCCATAGAATCGACAAGCACTTAGTACGTTCAAAAACTTAACCGACGGTACCGACACCATTCGACCTTAGTCAATTCTTAATAAACAGACGGGGCATCTACATGGCAAAATCCCCGTCCGTCATCCTTATGATTCCAACATAAGTAGAGCAGGTGATTCCTATATCTCGCGAGTGACAGGAAATCACTCGACTTTTACCGGGTCCTTATAGCATGGCAGCTATCGACCTATCATACTAGTATTGCAAAGCATAGGTTCCTAGGATCATGCAACTAAGGTTTCAATCAATGCCTGAAACGTAAATGCACAAACATAGAGTACAGAACATAGTTGCAAGATTCGAAACATGGGATATGCTCCGGGGCTTGCCTTCGGGCACGTGGTTAGCCTGTGGATCCTCTGCAGCGGGGTTCGGTTCGTCTTCCACCTGGATCACGTTCACGTCTCCCGAGGCCTGCCCTTCTTCTCCGGTCGGCACCAACTCGTAGTCACCGTCTGCGAGAATTTGCTCTACACGAGATGCACATGCATAAGAGGTGATCTTATATCGAGTCATCACACTTTCATAATGATAGACCCGCAGGGGATTGAATGGCACATTCACCTGGACAAAATTTGTCTGACCTTCCCTTTCTTTAATTACGTTTGTACTTACTCATAAAAGAACTTGGGGTGTTTGATGGTGATTGTGTACACATCTAAGATTATTTAATTTGTTTTCAGCATAAAACAGCAAGTGTAGAGTTGATGGGTGATTTATATTTAAAACACTTTAAAGGTGATTTGCTTTCTATTTAGCCCACCAAGCATTGAAACTTTGGTAAATTATTCTGGTGGTTTGGTGTACGATAAAAATGGAGAAATTTACAGCAAGCTTACTGATCCACTGTGGATTTACTGACCAAAAATCAGGCCAAATAAATTACACCAGCCATCAGGATAAATTGCACAAGCTTAACACACTAGCATCAAAATAAATCCTAACAATTCACCCTGTCAGCTATTTGTCCTTAACTTTTTACCAGAGGCTATACTAGCCTAAACTAGTTGTCATGCCAAATATGAGCATAAAAAGATTTCAGGAACAAGCTGATTAATTTATTGATTTAAGCACTGATCTATTTAAATGAGCAAGTTAGCCAAGTCAAACTGAGCTCTGCTATTTAACACAGCTGTACCACACTAACATGGAGCTACTGCAAAAAGATTGGACTTATTTGCTTAACAGATTAATTTAAACAATTCAAAAACAGAGACTGCACAGATAAGCTTAAATAAATCATAACTCAAAATCTAAAACAGTTCTGGGTGCCATATTTTTACAGCAAGCCTAAAATTACTCAGGCAACAACATATCCAAAACTCATCACAAACTAATCTACAGATTTCAAACTGTGCACAAATTTGTATTTGAACAGATTTGAATCTAGTTTGAAATCTATACAGAAATCTCCTATACAAGCTTTCTATAAAAGGTAGCACACAACACACTGAGTTCAACAAAATTGGCCTAGCATTTTTCTGATTTTTCTGTGATTTTTAATCGATTTTCAAAGTTCTCAGCTTTTGAAACTAGATCTGAAGAATCTAATCCCACATAACCCCCTGGACTTTCTAATCCTTAACAGATAGGTCCCTGGTTTTTGCGCTAAGGCCCTTGGAAGAACTTGGGGCCTTGCAATGCCGTCCCTGGCCATGGCCGGTGGCGGGAAGGCCGGATTCCGGCGAGGTAAGGCCGCGGGGCTGGGCGAGAGCATGGGGGATGGCCTTACCGGCTTACCTAGCTTCGGTCTTGTGCAGGAATCGGGGCTCGAGGTGAAGCGGCGGCGGTGAACAGTGAGCGGGGCGGCGGTGCTCTGCCTCTGCTTAACCGGCGGCAGGGGAAGTGGAGCGGCGCTGCGGGCGGCGGGGAAAGCTTGAGTGGAGGTGGTGGAGCACGAGCGCAGGGGAAAAAGCGGACGGGGCGGCGCGGCGATGGGTGCTCGGTGGAGCAGCCTGGCGGCGTCAATGGCGGTGGCGGTGGAGCTCGGAGCGGCGACGGGAAGGGCTATTTATAGCCGGGGAAGGGGGCGTGGCGTCGAGGTGAAGCTTAAGGGAGCGGGCAGCGCGGGCAAGCGGCCGGGCAGGGGCACGGGCAGGCGCGCGGCGCCGGTCGCCGGGCGGCGAACGCGTGGCGGCCGCGGGGGCGCTCTGACGCAGCGGGGCGCGTGCCGGCGTGTTGTCACGCCCACTTGTCTGGGGCAGGGCGCGGCTGGCGAGGTGAGACAGGCGTGCCAGCGGCGTTGAGAGGCGGGGCTGCCTGTACGACGGGGAGGGGGTCGAGGCGGGCGGCGTCGCCGGTTGGCCGGGCGGGATCATGTCGCGGGCGCGGGGGATCGCGCGCGCGGGGGTTGGGTGAGGCGCGCCGGGTGGTTGGGTCGTGGGCAGGCGGCCTTGGGCGCGGAGCGCGGCGCGGCGAGGTACTGCCGCGTGGCGGCCGACGGCTGAGCGCGGCACAGCAGGCGGAGCGAGCGCGCGGAGCGAGGCCGAGGCGTGCGGGGTCAACGGTCGTGCCGTCCCGTCGCCTTGATGGCCCACCCGCCTCGGCGTCCGAGTCTGGGGGCCGGCGGCACGTGGCAGCGGCCGCGGCGGCGCGAACGCGGCGCGCTCGGGAGTGCCAGTGCGCTTGGTTCATTTCGTCGAACAGCTGCGGGGCGTACACTCAAGCGACCAGTTCTCGAAAATTTTGAACTGATGTTCAAAATCTCCAAAAATAAAAGTTGTGTTCCCAGCTACCAGCTACAACTTTTACAAAGGGTCACCATAGAAAAAGTTCCTGGATTGGTGGGGAACGTGAGGAGAACTTTGGATGAACTTCTGATGAACTGGGTGTGAACTCAGAGAGATGTTCTGGCTTTGATCGAGTTTTCAGGCATGAAACACTCAAAATCTTGAAGTCCACCAATTGACAAAGTTGTGTCCCACTAAAAAGTGAACAACTTTTATATTGGCAGATTTTTAAGTGTTTAAGTGAAATTTGGAATTTGAACCATGCCAACCGAGGAATGCCAGAAGTTCACCATGTGGCAAAGGGAATTAGATGAATTTTTCTTAAGTGAAAATCTAGGTGGGGCTAGGGTACACCTAATTAAGCTTAAGCCACATGATTTACAGATGATTAAGCTAATTAAACACCTAGATTGTCACAGCCTACCCCCCTTAAACAGAATCTCGACCCGAGATTCAAGTGTAGAAAAGTCTAGTGTGGAGATGGTACTTACGATCGTGTATTAGAAGGAAACCTGGAAACTTGGTGTTCAGATAATCCTCCGTCTCCCAAGTTGCTTCTTCCTCGGTGTGATGATTCCACTGTATCTTGTACATCTTGATGATCTTTCGTCTGGTTCCCCTTTCCTTGCGGTCGAGTATCCTTAAAGGGTGTTCTACCAGAGCCAAGTCAGGTTCTACCCATGCCAAGTCTTGGTCAACAATTTCAACTTCCGGAACTCGAACGCATTTCTTGAGTTGGGAGATGTGGAATACATTGTGGACAGCCGAGAGCCTGTCTGGAAGTTGTACTCGGTATGCTACCGGTCCACAAACTCCAATAATCTCGAAGGGCCCAATGTAACGGGGCGCCAGTTTTCCTTTTACCCCGAACCTCTGCACTCCTTTAGTTGGCGAGACTCGTAAATAAACGTGCTCTCCAACGAAAAACTGTAGAGGTTTCTGCCTTTTATCAAAGTAGCTTTTCTGTCGGGACTGAGCCGCTTTGAGGTTGGCCTGAATCACTTTTACTTTCTCTTCTGCCTCTGCTACTAGGTCTGTCCCTAACATTTGTCTCTCCCCTGACTGGGACCAACTGAGCGGAGTTCTACACCGTCTACCATATAGTGCCTCGAAGGGTGTCATCTTCAAACTAGCTTGGTAGCTGTTGTTGTAAGAGAACTCAGCAAGCGGTAAACACTTGTCCCAGTTCTTGTCATAATGTATGACACAAGCTCTCAACATATCTTCTACAATCTGATTTACTCGTTCAGTCTGACCATCAGTCTGTGGGTGATAAGCGGAGCTGCGGATCAACTTGGTTCCCAAGGACTCATGTAGCCGTTGCCAAAAGCGGGCTACGAATTGAGGACCTCTGTCCGAGATGATGGTTTTGGGGGTGCCATGAAGACGAAGAATTTGGCTAAAGTAGATGTCTGCATATTGATCGGCACGGAGGGTGGTGTGTACCGGAATAAAATGAGCGGATTTCGTGAGTCGATCGACGATAACCCATATGGAATCATGTTTCTGCGAGGTGAGCGGCAATCCGACTATAAAATCCATACTTATATCTTCCCACTTCCAAGAAGGTATCGGGAGTGGTTGCAATGTTCCGGCCACTTTAAGGTGACTAGCCTTAATCCTCTGGCAGGTGTCGCATTCTGAAACATAGGTGGCAATTTCTCTCTTCATCCTAGTCCACCAAAAGTTCTGTCTCAAATCCTGGTACATCTTACTACTGCCAGGGTGAATTGAAAGCTTAGATAGGTGAGCCTCGTCCATGATTTCTTTACGAAGTTCAGGATCCTTTGGGACTACTAGACGTTCCCCAAAATGCAATACTCCATTTTGATCCAACCTGAAACATCGATACCTTTCGTCTCCCTCTAATAATTTCTGTTTGATAATCTCAACACCTTTATCCCGGGATTGAGCGGTAGCTATCTTCTCAGGTAAGGTGGGCTCTAGTGAGAGATGATTGAGGGAACCCAATGGAACAATCTCTAGACTGAGTTTCCTCATCTCCGCACACAAGGTTTGGTTGTAGGACTCAGCGGTAAGACAATTGCAGTGTGTTTTCCGGCTTAGGGCGTCTGCCACGACGTTGGCCTTTCCGGGATGGTAAAGGATCTCTAGGTCATAGTCCTTGACTAGTTCCAACCATCTTCTCTGCCTCATATTGAGATCTGATTGGGTGAGGATGTATTTGAGACTCTTGTGATCCGTGTATATCTTACAATGGGCTCCCATAAGATGGTGCCTCCAAAGCTTTAAGGCGTGGATCACAGCTGCCAATTCTAGATCATGAGTAGGATAATTTAGCTCATGTGGGCGAAGTGCCCGCGAAGCGTAGGCAATGACTCGATTGTCTTGCATGAGAACACAGCCGAGTCCCGTGCCTGAGGCATCGCAGTAGATGTCATATGGCTTCGTATTATCGGGTTGAGCTAGAACTGGTGCGGTGGTAAGGAGCTGCCTCAAGGTATGGAAAGCTTCCTCACATTTATCGCTCCACTTGAACTTAGCTCCCTTCTTAAGCAACTCTGTCATGGGCTTGGCGATTTTTGAGAAGTCTGGAATAAAGCGACGGTAGTATCCTGCCAGACCAAGGAAACTACGGATTTGGTGGACCGAAGCGGGAGTTTTCCAATCCATGACCTCTTGTACTTTTCCAGGGTCAACTGAGATCCCATCCTCAGATATAGTGCGTCCGAGGAATTTAACACTGTTGAGCCAGAACTCACACTTAGAGAATTTAGCATAAAGCTGGTGATCTCGAAGTGTTTGCAGAACAATGCGGAGGTGTTCGGCATGCTCTCTCTCATCCTTGGAGTATATAAGGATGTCATCGATGAAGACCACGACGAATTTGTCGAGGTAGGGCATGAAGACTGAATTCATGAGGTACATGAAGTAGGCATGCGCATTAGTGAGGCCAAATGACATGACCAGATATTCATAAAGTCCATATCTGGTGGAGAAAGCTGTCTTGGAAATATCACACGGGCGAATCTTGATTTGATGGTACCCTGATCGGAGATCGATCTTAGAGAAGATCTTTGCACCAGCCAGTTGATCAAAGAGAATATCAATGCGGGGTAAGGGATATTTGTTCTTGACGGTCACCGCATTGAGGGGGCGGTAATCTACACATAACCTCAAGCTGTGGTCTTTCTTTTTGGCAAAGAGAGCTGAGCATCCCCAAGGCGAGGTACTAGGTCGGATAAACCCTTTCTCTAGTAACTCGTGTAACTGCTTCTTCAACTCTGCCAGCTCTATTGGTGACATTCTATAGGGTCGCTTAGAGATGGGTGCAGTGCCAGGCTGGAGTTCAATGACGAATTCGATGTCTCTATCAGGAGGCATACCAGGTAAATCCTCAGGAAAGACATCGGGATACTCACAGACCACGGGAATATCCTCTAATTGAGTTTCGGCCATAGAGAAGACATGAGAGCTGGTGTAAACTTTGTGTGGAAGGTATAGATCAGTGTGACCTAACAGAGGAGAGTGAATTTCAACTACCCTCTCGGGGATATCAAGTACGACACGGTGCTTGGTCATCCAATCCATCCCCAGAATAATGTCCATCCCTTCCAATCCCACACTAATGAGATCGGTTTTAAATAACTTGCTGCCCATAGCTAGCGGTACTTGCTTGGACCTTTGACTAGTTGAAATTTTTCCGCCTGGTGTGGTGATCATGTAAGGGGTGGCGGTTTGGGTAAGATTTAATCCACTTTTAGTGCAAAACCTTGTACTGATAAAGCTATGCGTTGCCCCAGAATCAAAAAGTATAACTGCGGGTTGATTGTGGACAGAAAAGGTACCCATCATTACTGGTGCTCCTTCCGGTAGTTCCGTGAGGGTGGTGAAATTTATCCTCCCTTGGCGGACCTGCACGGTTGGCTTCTTCCCCTTTCCTTGGTTTTGCTGTCGATTCTGTGGGCAGTCGCGGATGTAGTGCCCAGTTTTCCCACATTTGTAGCAGGCATATCCAGTGGCAGGACGAACAGGAGCCAAATTGTTAGCCCGTGGAGCAGCAGGCTGTTGAGGGGTAGGGAAACGATTCTGACTTTGCTGGGGTGGCCTGATAGTCCAACGTCCCTGCTGTCCTGGCCTCTGGGGGTTGGGAGTAGGAGTGTTCTGGACAATCCGGAACCTTTGATTTGATGGAGCAGCCAGAGTCATGGGGGCCTTTCTCTTCTTCTCAGCTTTAAGAGCAGAAATGGCATCCTCCTGAGTAATGGCTAGGTTGACTAGCTCATTGTAGGTAGCAGTCCTGATAGGGTTCAGGCGTTCTTTGAGCTTGGCACTCAGACCTCTGCGAAAGCGGTCCATCTTCTTTTGGTCTGAGTCAGCGTGGGTGCCGGCATATTGGCATAAGTTGTTGAAGGTGTGCGCATACTGTGACACGGTCCTAGTGCCTTGAGTCAATGCCAGGAATTCATTCAACTTTCTCTCAATCATGCCCTCAGGAATATGGTGAGCTCTGAAGACGGTCTTGAAATCTGCCCAAGTCACCACAGTGTTCTCAGGAAGGGTGGCCAGGTAATGCTCCCACCAGATGAGCGCGGGTCCCCTGAGTAACTGGGCTGCAAACTTGGCCTTGCTCTCCTCTGAGCATGGCAGTGTGAGCACGGAGAACTTGGACTCCACAGAGCTGAAGGCTTGCCTACATCACTCCCTAACTCTACGGATGTCATTTTGCTCGTTGGCGGTGAAGCCAATGGTCCAAATTCGAGCCTCCGGCTCTGATACCAATTGAAGGGACCGTGACACCCTAGGAGGGGGATGAATTAGGGTTCAATTAAAAACTATGGCTAAGAGCACATATAAAAACCTATTTCAATTTCTATCTAAATGTGCACTAGGTTTTTTTATGTGTTGCTAACTCTACCGCTAAAAGTTTTACACCCTAGGTTCCAATCCTAGCAACTACACATGGCAATTTTAGGAAAGGTGAATGCGGAAAGTAGTGCAATAAGTAATGCGGAACGTATAGGGTGTCGGAGGTACGACCACGGGCCCACAGGGACGCATGGATAATCTCCAGAAGGAGTCGTACCAAGCGTGAAGACTACGAGTAGAGTACTGCGAGGACTCTCCTCGTTATGGAAACCAGTCGTATGACATGTAAACTACTCGGATTGACATGCAAAGCACTCTACGAGTTGTATTAGGTTAGGATTCTACTCGGAACCGACCTTGTAACCCTGTTCTCCGTGTATATAAGGCTGGACAGGGACCCCTCCAAAAGATTACGATCTCATTCAATACAAACCACCATACAGGACGTAGGGTATTACGCTATCTCGGCGGCCCGAACCTGTCTAAAATCCTGAGTCTCTTGGCCTTTGCGTTCCTGATCTCGGTGAAACCCCACCTGAAACTCTACTACCTCGGGATACCCCTCGGTAGGATCGACGGTAGAACACCGACATCTGGCGCGCCAGGTAGGGGTTTTCCTCGAAGATCCCGTGGAGAACGCAATGGTGACCTACATCCAATCTGAAGCGCCTCAGGAGGGCACAACGTTCCACTTCGGCTCGTGGGTCTACGTCGCAGATGGCTCAGGTGGCTTCTATAGCTACATCGAGACGCCCGTGGAGTTGAAGCAGGAGCCAGCGCCCATCATGGAAGATTTGGCCGAACAACTCGGCGAGATCACGCTCACGGACTTGATCCGTGGGCAAGAGTCCGAGTCGATCACGACTACGGAGCAGCAAACAACCCTCCCACCCCAATTCCCGTTTGGACTCCGCAATTCGACCCACGCGTACTGTGAGGCGTTGCGGAGCCAGATCGAGCCCATTACGGACTCGAAGCGGGACGTCCCAGTCCGAGTCATGGCAGGACACGCCAACTCTTTGAGCCAAGCGGTCCCCAAATGCCACTCGGACTCGGACGAGGAGATCCTACAAGAAGATGGCGAGCACAACCTGGTGATCTACGCCACGCCTGAAGGACGATCCGTATACCCCAGAGACAAGATACCGCGGGACGTCTACGAGTCTCGCCAGATCTTTGTACTCTTTGGGTCTGAAGTCACTGACGACTTGTCGTTCCAATACGGCACACCGCTACTGCCAGAAGAGGGGAGCTCTACGGAACTCATTACCCAAGCTCCAGCGACTCTGTCGAACCCAATCGACAAGTCTTCATGGCAGGCTCCGCGGCGGCTGGTGATGTCGACAACGACCCACGCTACGCTTTCGAGCTGGAAGCTGACATCTCCGACAATGAGCTACCACCTGTTGGAGAGTCCACCGCAGCAGCGGCGGACAGAGAAATCCGTAACAACCAGAGGGCTCAGCGATGCCTCAACGCCCGCAACTGCATCATGGCTGGTCGCAACCTCGTCCAAGAATTTGCAAAGGTGGCACGGTACGACTCTCCCATGGCCAATGCCATGGAGATAGCCTACCACGTTCGCAGCCTACCACGAACTCCAGAAACGGCCGCTACACTTGAACGGATCAACAATATGGTCCGTACACTCGACAAGGCTGTCGCTGCCTCCCCGACACGCAGCGGTCGGCCAGCTCCCAGTGAAGAAGTCGGCAGCATCGGTCGTCAACCTCCACGGGACAGGAATCGCGTACCGGCTCCAAGCCGCCTGGGTGGTAGACACCGCGAAGAAGTCACGCCGCCACGCCGCCTAGAGGACGACCGCGGACGAGGCGGACCACGAGCTAACGCCAGTCGCAATGACGGTGCCACCTCATCTCATAGGCCAGCTCACAGTCCAGACCTCCGGCAAACCATCAACGCTAACCGTGAGATGCGTTCCATCATGGAATCCAAGAAGCGTGATGAAGCCCGGGGATACAGAGAAGAGGACGATGAGTACCCGATGTTTTCCAGGGACATCCGGATGGCGGCATACCCACAGCCGTTCAAACCAGTCGGCTTCGAGAAGTACGACGGCAAGACTTCCCCTGAGTCATGGCTGCGCATATACTCTACAGCTATAGAGTGCGCGGGTGGCAACAGTGCCATCAAGTGCCGATATTTTCCAATGGCACTCGAGCCCGCTCCACTCACATGGTTTGAAAACCTGCCGCGACGCTCCATCGGCTCATGGGAACGCCTCAAGAAGACGTTCGTGTCGAATTTCCAAGGCACGTACAGCCGCCCCAAGACTCGACATGATCTGGCCATGTGCAAGCAACACAAAGGAGAAAGCGCACGCGACTACATGCGTCGCTTCATGGAAATCAAGACTCTGGTGGTTGACGTTTCTGACCGCGATTGCATCGATCTGTTCCAGAACGGCATCACCAACAGGTTCTTTGACAGACAATTTGGTCTGCATCGACCAAAAACTCTGGATGCCCTGCGTAACCAGGTTGAAGCGTGGTCCGAGCAAGAAGACCACGACCTCGAGAAGTATGGCCCTCCCCAGGGCAGAGAGAGACAAAGCAACAAAGGCCAGCAGGGCTCCCAGCAGAACAAGCGCAAACCAGACGACACCGTCGTGACTCTGGAGAGTGGCATGAGAAGCCAGAAGAAGAACTATCACGGTAAAAGTGACGTCGACAAGATCATGCAGAGGCCGTGTCCAATGCATCCAAAGCATAAGCACACCATGGGCCAATGCTACGATCTCCAGCGCGTGTATGCGGAAAAGCACCGTGAAGGCCAAGGCAAGAAGAACCCGGCACGGGAACCACTCGATCCAGAGGCCAAGAACAAGGAGAAGGCCGACGACGAGGAAGATGAAGATAAGGAAGACCAGACGCCCAAGTTCCAGAAGCCCAAGAAGGTACTCACGGTCATCATGGGCGGAGACTACGGTTTCCCCACTCGGAGGAAACACAAGCTCGCTCTGCGCCACATCATGGCAATCGAGCCAGCTATCCCACGGTACTTGAAGTACTCGGAGGTCCCAATCACCTTCTCCAGGGAGGGCCAGCGGAACAGCTACGACGAGCCAGGGCAATTACCACTCATCCTGGACCCTACAGTGGTGGGATCACAGCTCATCAAGGTGCTCATCGACGGCGGCGTGGGGCTGAACATGCTATTCTCTGGCACCCTGAAGAGGATGGGACTCGATATCGAAAAGATGCTGACTCCCACCGACTCCCCATTCTACGGCATTGTCCCTGGTAATGGCAGTCTCCCTCTTGGTCAAGTCACACTACCAGTAACATTTGGCACCCAAGAGAATTTCAGGACAGAGTACATCAAGTTCGAGGTGGCAGACTTCGAAACATCATATCAAGCCATCCTCGGACGTCCTGCTTTGGCCAAGTCATGGCCATCCCCCACTACGTCTATCTCGTTCTCAAGATGCCAGGACCCAGAGGCGTCATATCTCTCCGTGGCGACCTGAGGCGGTCGTACGACTGCGACAGAGAGGCCGTAGAGTTCGCGGAAACCACTCAGGTGCCCAACTCTATGGCCCAGATCTTCGCGGTGGCTCAGAAGCTGAAGAAGTCAGAGCTTGAGGTTCCTAGCAAGGAGCCCGGGCTACTCAAGGCGGCCGTCCCTGAAGATGTGGCGACCAAGGACGCACCACTACTGGAAGGAGACCAGTCCAAGACTACCAAGATCGGGGCTGGCTTGACCCCGAAATAGGAAAGCGCGCTCGTCAGGTTCTTGCAGGCTAACCGCGACATCTTTGCGTGGAAACCCGCAGATATGCCAGGGGTGCCAAGGAACCTGATCGAGAAAGCCTAAATGTCGACCCAAAAGCGACTCCCAAGAAGCAGCGACTGCGACGCTTTGCATCTGACAAGCGAGAGGCGATCAAGAAGGAGCTGGCGAAGCTACTCGCTGCAGGATTCATCAAGGAAGTCTTTCACCCCGACTGGTTGGCAAATCCAGTCTTGGTGAAAAAGAAGAACAACAACGAGTGGCGCATGTGTGTCGACTACACCGACCTCAACAAGCACTGCCCCAAGGATCCCTTCGGGCTCCCGTGCATCGTCCAGGTTATCGACTCTACGACTGGTTGCGCTTTACTTTGCTTTCTTGATTGCTACTCAGGTTATCACCAGATATCTCTGAAAGAGGAGGATCAGATCAAGACGGCGTTCATCACCCCGTATGGAGCATATGCTCACACCACGATGTCATTCGAGTTGAAAAACGCTGGAGCGACCTATCAGCGTGCTATCCAACTCTGCCTCGAGAAGCAACTCCATCGCAACGTGGAAGCTTATGTCGATGATGTGGTCGTAAAGACCAGAAATCCAGAAGACCTCATTGCTGATCTGGAAGAAACTTTCGCATCTCTGTGGAAGTGGAATTGGAAGCTGAATCCAACCAAGTGTGTCTTTGGAGTACCCTCTGGAAAACTTCTCGGGTTCATCATTAGCCACCGAGGCATCGAGGCCAACCCAGAGAAGATCAACGCCATCACAGCCATGGAAGCTCCAAAGACCATCAAAGATATCTAGAAGCTTACTGGATGCATGGCGGCGCTACACCGATTCATCTCATGACTTGGAGAGAGGGGCCTCCCTTTCTTCAAGCTACTCAAGAAAGGCGACAAGTTCCAGTGGACTGAAGAAGCAGCAGCAGCATTGACGGATCTCCAGCAACACCTTCAAAATCCGCCAATACTGACTGCTCCGCAAGACGATGACAAGGAGCTGCTACTCTACATTGCAGCCACGACTCATGTGGTGAGCACCGCACTAGTTGTCGAGAGAGCTGAGGACAATCATGCATATCCTGTGCAGAGACCGGTGTACTTTGTGAGCGAAGTACTCACGGAGTCCAAAGCTCGATACCCTGCGGTGCAGAAGCTACTCTACGCTCTACTAATCACATCCAGGAAGGTTCGCCATTACTTCGACACGTTTACCATCTCAGTGGTTACGGAGTTTGGCCTGGGCGAGATTCTACACAACCCGACGCCACCGGGCGGACTTCAAAGTGGGCAGTCGAGCTCGGAGCACTCAGCATCGAGTTCAAGTCCAAGAAGGCTATCAAGTCGCAAGTCCTGGCAGACTTCTTAGCTGAATGGCGAGAGAATCAAGTGGATATTCCTGTCGGCAGACCAGAGCATTGGATCATGTACTTTGATGGCTCTCTCAAGCTCGAAGGCGCTGGCGCGGGAGTCCTTTTCATCTCACCTAAGGGCGATCAACTCAAGTACGTTCTGCAGATTTTCTGGAAGGTATCCAGCAATGAAGCAGAGTACGAAGCACTCCTGCACGGCTTACGACTGGCGATTTCCCTAGGAATCAAGCGACTGATGGTGTACGGCGATTCTTCTGTCGTCATTAACCACTGCAACAAAGATTGGGATCGCCAGAAGGAGAATATGGATGCTTACTGTGAGGAAGTGCACAAGCTGGAGAACAAGTTCGCAGGACTTGAATATCACTGGGTGATTCGGGATGAGAACGTCGCGGCTGACGTGTTATCAAAGTTGGGATCCACTCGAGCTGAGGTTCCAGCTGGAGTCTTTGTCCAAGAGCTCCGCAAACGAACGATCGACTTCGAGAAATCTGCACCATCCCACAGTGATGAGGTTGGTCCAGACAGAGAGGTCCTGATGATTGAAGAAGACTGGCATGTCCCGTTCATCGAGTACATCAAGAACAAGGCCCTGCCTTTGAACAAGACAAAAGCTGAGCAAGTCGTACGGAGATCAAAGAACTATCTACTAATTGGCGATCAGCTCTACAGGAGAGGACTCTACACTGATATTGCCATGAAATGTGTCCCGAGAGCAACAGGCAAGGGCGTTCTGGAAGAAATTCATGAAGGAGCGTGCGGGAATCATGCAGGATCACGCACGATGGTGGGCAAGGCATTCAGAGCGGCTTACTATTGGCCCACGGCTCTGCAAGACGTAGAGGAGATCTCGGTGAAACCCCACCTGAAACTCTACTACCTCGGGATACCCCTCGGTAGGATCGACGGTAGAACACTGACATAGAGATAGAGTATGCAAACTCCCGACACGGCGATGTATCCCGAGGTATCGGAAAGCCACGGCTTTCCACTAGTCCTCGTTGTTGGAGCACCTCTCAAAGGGAATGCCTGCGCAAGGGCTTGAACTCCCCGGTCGAGTCACTCCGTAGGATAGCTTACGGAACTTCCCCACACGCGAGTGGGTCTCCGCTTGGCCTCTCCCGGATGCTCCTCGCCGCCTCCACTTGGTTGAGCTTCGGCAAATGCCTAGGGCCTCACCTCCCTAGCACAAAGTAACGGCAGCCTCTCCACAAACGCGGTTGGAGGGTCTCGCAAGACTTACAAGCCCCGATACTTACAACTCTTGGTGCGCGCAAGCACCGATACAAAGAGGTGTGCAAACCTTGCATAAACTCTAGGCTAACACCTAAAGCAATGCGCTACAGGGTCTAAACTAGCACTAATCAAGCACTAAGCTATATGCTAATCATCTAGATCTTCTATTTAGCACTTTTGGTGGAATGAGCACTTGTGTGTGAGCAACAACTCAACCTTCCCCAAGCTCAATCACACTCCAAATGGCCGGTCAAGGGGGTATATATAGCCCCAAGTCCAAGAACTAGCCGTTGCTCCAACGGCCCAACGGCCTGTTTTTCTGTGTAGCACCGACCTAATTTTTAAGCATCGACGCATTGCATCGGAGCAATTTGCCCAACTAGCCGTTGCACTGGCCGTTGGCTTGAATTTACCACTGACTCATCCGCTGCTGGTATCAAGGGAGCATCGGATCAATTGATGCTAAGTTGATTTCTGCCAGAGCCGAAACGGAGCCGATCTTGAGCCGAGCCGACACCACCGATTCATCTGATGCTCCTTGGCTTGGAACACCGTATCATCCTGTGCACTGTTGTCCATTTAAGTGCACCTAAAGTCTGCCACGTTCACCGATTGATACGGTGCTATTCTTGACTTAGCACCGGACTATCCTATGCTCCATTTGAACTTGACCCTGCTTGACTTGGCGCGCTGACCATCGACTGATTCGGTGCGTCACCGAGATGCTCCGGTGCTCTCGTAGAGATGCTCCGGTGCTCTCTTGTGCATGATTCGCTTCGTGTCTTGGTTCGGCTTTGCTTGTGTGATGTCTTGGTCTTGTATTAAGGTCTTCTAGTGTCTTGTATTGATCCTTATGGCCTTGCTTGGTGTTTGATCCACTAAGTCAATCACTTGTGCATCCATGTGACTAAGTCCTTTCATACTAGCAAACTTGGTTAGTCTATGGGTTAGTGTTGACACACAATCACCAAAATCACAAATGGCCTATCACTAGGTCCATTTTCCTTACACAAGCATTAGCAAACTAAGAAACCTTAACAGTTTTTTCTCAACAATATATTTCCTTATCAAGATATGACTATGGATGATGGCGGATGCACATGTTTCCAGAAATACGCACGGTTATGTTCAATTCAATAGATCAGGACACATGCCTGGTCGTAGAGCCGTAGCGGCTACTGCGAAACACATGTAGTCTAATTCATACAGTCTAAAATGCAAGCATCTAGAAGAGTCAACATAGACTATAGCGCAATGCCTAAATTTCCAATAGATATGCACGATTGTGAAGCCATAGATGAGGTAATACATGCAATTAAACTCGCTTGGATGTGCTACTGTGCTAGGCAACCCCCCAAGGAGTTACTGAAACTGAAACACCAAATAATTTTCCAGGCCGAAAATGAAAGAGCACGAGAATGAAATGAAAGCCGGGGAGTACCTCTCATGAATTCGCTGCACTCTGCGCCGTAACCTGAAGCAAACGAGCACACACAAAAGAAAAGGTCAACATCAATCCATGACAGAACAATTCAGAAAAGCTTCAGTGCTAATGGCTTCCGTGGTGATGATACTTTCATCGCTGCCAGACGCACCTACCATGGCAGAGGAAAACGAGCGCCTTGGGCGAGTACGACGCCGGCAGCCAGCGGCAGGTGAAGAGCTGCACACCTCTCGAGTTCCTCACGAGCTTCTGCATCGACCGTCGATTACAGAGATCGTCCAAACTGACCCAATAATAAGCAGAAAAGCAAACATTCTTTCCTGGAACTCAACAAAACAAATAGATCAAAACGCTGCTCACCTCATGGTACTCTATGTCCATCTTCTAGCTAGATTGCTCTATCACAGGCACGAAGAGGCAGTGGTTTCTCGAATCCGTCGCAGAGAGGAATGTGTTACAAAGAACACATGCAACCGGATGCCGCTAGGAGCCGGAGGAAGACGAGAGGCGTGTGGGAGGAGGGTGCAGCACGTCTGTACACTTTGCCGCCGATCTGGCTACCTCTCGGGGGATGGAGAGCAGGTATAGTTTATGGTTTGATACAGATCATGACGAGTATCTTCGCTTATTTTATTTTTTTCTGTTAAATATATGTAGGTAGATCATTGTTGTAACTTGTAACGGGAAGTGAACGCACACTAAGACCATCTCTAGCAATAGCCCCTATTTAGAGCCCCTACTTTATTGAGTAGGGGCCGGCCCCAACTTTCTGGGGCTCTAATTCTACGTTCAACTCCAGCAATAGCCCCAACTTTAGAGCCCCTATTTGCACCTAACATATGGGACCCGCTTGTCACTGGGTTAGATATTTTCCCCCTTCCGGTCTCTTCTCCCTCACGCTTCACTTCCTCCCAACCTCCTCTCTCTCTGTCCCCGTGCGCCAGGCCGGGGCGGCGACGGCCAGGCCGGGGGAGGCGCGGGCCAAGCCGAGCGGCAGGGCGACGCGCGCGGTCAGGCGGCGGGGCGGCGCTCCCAGTTGGACGCAGGCAGGCAGCTACAGTGAGGCCGGGCGGTGGGTGGAGGACTCCGGCCGGCCGGGGGTCGAGCGCGGCCACGGCCAAGGAGGAGCGTCGGCCGGGCGCATGGAGAAGAGCGCGACGGCGGACGAGCGCCGGCCGGGTGCGGCGAGCAGAGCTCGAGCCCCTTCCTTCAATCCCTGCGCCAGATCTAGCGGCGCTCGAGGTTGACAGTGGGGGGAGCTCGAGGACGGCGGAGCTCTTGGCCGTGGCGGGCGGAGGGGCCCAAGCTCGGCGGAGGGGCACCAAGTCTGGGCGGCCGGAGGAGCTCCAGCTCCGGTCGGGCCATGGCGACCGGAGGAGCTCCAACTCCGGGCCGGGCCATGGAAGGGCGGAGGAGCTCCAGCTCCGGGCAAGGCCATGGGGCTGCGTGGAGGAGCCGAGGGGCGGCGCGGACGCCGCGCTCGTCCAGCTCTCCCGCGGCGGACGCCCGTGCGGCGGCGAAATCGGCAGCGCGCGGAGAAGAAACTGTCAACAGAAAAGTAGGGGTCTTCTCTCTCCACCCGTGGGAGATGGGGCTGGGAGGAGGAATTTGGGTGCCTCCTTACTCTAGGGGCCCGAGTAGGGGCCCTGCTGGAGTGAGTTTTTTCACTCACAGCCCCTACTTTTTGAGTAGGGGCTCAAGTAGGGGCCTTGCTGGAGTTGCTCTAAACCCCCGTCTTGATGGTCAACTGGACTACGGAGAAGACTTGGGGGACAATGAGATTGTACAAATTAAGATTTTGTTCGGTTAATACTATTCTCAAGTGGATTGAGATATATTGGAGTGGATTGAGCCGTATTTTGATTTGTGGGGATTTAATACATTTCAATCCTGTTTAGTATCACAGTCAATCCGGTTCAAACAGAACAAGGCTTAGGGCTTGTTCGCTTCATCCCTTCTCAAGGTATTGGGAAGTATTGGAGTGTATTAAAAGATATTTTGACTTGTTAGAGATTCAATACGATCCAATACCTTCCAATATCTCTGGGGAGACGAACAAGACCTAGGTGGTTCTTCGTGCAATCAACAGTTTTGCATTGACTTTTGTTAACGTTATTGGGGAAATTTAGAGCGATTCCTCCCTTGGGCCGTGTGTTTGAAGCCCAAATATACCATTGCGGTCCATTTTCTATTCTGACATGTGTATGTGGGACCAGTGGCTGCGAAGAACCCGTCGCCCACGGCCCATCAATTCCTCCACGCACTTCACCGTCTTCCTTCCCCGAACCACAGCGCCGGCGCCGCCACTCACCGTAGCTCGGCGCCTCTACTGGCCTTCCTCCTCTCCCCAAAACGGCGACCGGAGGCTTCTCGAGGGTGCCTGCCCCACGGCACCGGCGACACCCTTAGCCAATCCAAGGTGTTCCTCGATTTGTGGTAACGCTCCGCAAGCTTAATTTCTGGTTTAGATCGTAACGCTAATTCCGGGCATCCCAATCGCAGTTTTTCCCTCGATTCGAACGGAGCAGAGGCCGCCGCATCCGCCGTCCAGATGAGCGAGGGTCGCCGCCATGGCTTCGTTGCCTCCCTCGACCTGAACCGGTTGGAAGCCGTTGTCTGGGAACCTGTCACTGGCAGCCAGCATCACATACCTTTTCCGCCTGAGTTTCACCAAAAGAAACGTGTCTACCATGGCGCCGTGCTGAGTTCTGCTGCCAGCGACAGCCACTTGAACTCCTTTAAGTTGGTGCTGGCACATATTGGTTCTGGCTACAAGCTTGTGTCCGTGTGTCTTTACGAATCAGAGTCTGGGAAATGGGGCAAAATCACTTCAGCAGCTCTTCTATGTGCGACTCTTTTCTATCGGCCTGCTATCATGGTTGGGAATGCAGTCTACTGGTTGCTTTATTCCTGCAACATCATCCTTCAGTTTGATCTGGATGGGCAGAGCCTAGCCGTAATCAAGACGCCAGAGGACATCCATGTTACTGGGTATTCACACATTCTCACCGTGGCACATGACAACAAACTTAGCCTTGCGATTTTGTCAAAACTAAGCATCCAATTTTTGGAGAGGCTGATTTGGATGGCGTCAACAGATGGGTGCTACGGCAAACTGTCAAACCACGCAAGCTCCTTTCTCCGTTAATGGATATAGGGGCCATACGCCATCCAGCGATATCGGGTTTTGATGAAGACAACGATTCCATTTTTCTATCTGTGCCGCTTATTGGTGTCATCATGATCCAACTTGAGACAATGCAATGCACAAAACTTTTAGAAGGCCGTTACACGGATCCCTGTTATCCCTACACAAGTTTGTATACTGCAGGTAATAGCTCATCTTTACATTGCATATGCAACAAGTCCATCTTTACATTACAATGCAATGGTGAACACACGGCAATGTAATTTTTTATATTACTCTTGAACTACATGAAGCTAGTTAAAAGACATGTTACTGTTGCCTGGATTTATTTATGCATATTCTATGGTGCTTTCTTATGCTGTTCTTTTTGGGATCAGCTTCCGGACAGTAGGAAACTGAAAACACTTGGAGATAAACTCATAAAAGTTAAGTTGAACCATCCAGTTTATGGAATAAGTAGCTCAATTGGCGCACGTGAAATAAAGCTAGTTATTTTCTTTCATTCAACAATTTTTTTGCTACATTGTATTTATCTCAATTAATCTTCTTACTAAATCCTAAATTTGAGCGTCTTGCATCTATGTTAGCT
Organism: Urochloa ruziziensis; assembly: GCA_015476505.1. Lineage (NCBI taxonomy): Eukaryota > Viridiplantae > Streptophyta > Magnoliopsida > Poales > Poaceae > Urochloa > Urochloa ruziziensis. Next base: position 29,694,676 of record CM027121.1, on the reverse strand, counting down.
TATAATAGTGCTTGCCCAACAGTCCAAGTGATCTGCTCACTTTGACTGTGATAGACTGGGCAAGAGCTAGTAATGTTTTGATTAAAAAAAACCAAATTGCACGTTTAAGCTGCTGTTTTTTTTTTTGGGTAACAGAAGGTTATCACTTTGAGGTTTGACATAATTGAGGTTCCTTTGGAATACGAAAAAGTCCATTTTACTCCCCTCACCTATTCACTTTGTTCATTTCACACCCTACCCAAAATTTTGGCATAATTTACTTCCTCCTATTCATACCGGATCAATTTAGCCCCTAAGTTGTATTTCCACCCAGATTTGCTTGTGTGGCATGGTTTTGACTTGTCAAATCTCCCTTGGCATCCAAGGGAGATCTGACAAGTCAAAACCATGCCATCCAGTGCGATGTGGATACTTTGTGTTGGTATACGGGGCTGAGCTGAGCTGAAGCCAAAGCTCATCGCCTCATCCCATGTCTGAGCCGACTCCCTTGCCCATTGTGCCGAGCTGCATCCCCTCGTGATGTGAGTGCCGGTAAAAAAAACTTCCCCCACGAGAGGACACAGGGCACTGAAGTCTGCAAGTGCATCGGCCCCATCATTTGACCGTGTACAGCATTAGATGTGTCATTTCACCATCCACATAATTTAGTTGTCATAGTTCCTGTGTGCAAAGGCAATAATATGCACAAATGCAAACTGAGATTTTGTCCAGAGCATGTTCCTCTGTGTTCCTGCTGGGGCTCATGTTTTATCTTTTGATAGATTATTCATTATGAATAATATGCTACATGATGTACTCCATGGATCGCTAGGTGTCAGTTCTATTGCTGCAATTGGAAAGCTTTATTGTGTAACATTTGTTTTCCTGTGAAGCTGACAATGCCGCATGCATTGTCTAGGTTGCTCACGTTTAGCATGATGGGAGTACAATATGCCATCTTAGGGGCTAATTTGATCCGGTATGAATAGGATGGAGTAAACTATGCCAACATTTTGGTTAGAGTGTATACGTACAAAGTGAATAGGTGAGGGCCGTGAAGGGAGTAAAATGTACTTTTCCCTTTGGAATAACTAGAACAAGTTTCCTTCAGATTAGGTCTAGAAACCTTCATTTCTTTGATTAGTTATAAGTAGTCTAAACAATTGCTAGGCAAATGGTTATTACTGTTTTGAGTATTTTATTTTTCATGCATATGGCTATAGTTTTTTTTTGGGCCTATGTTTGGTCTTCTGTAACAGAAGCTAGTAACCTGCTCAGCCTACATTGTTATACAGTACTAGGTGTTTAGATTTATTTAAATCTGATCATCATGCCTTTGATGTATATTATTGATTTGACTTATTTATTTATGGATTTCCTTTGCTTCTAGGCTTGGGTGGTGGAGATGGCAAAACTGAAATGTTAAACAGTACATGAGATGATTGTCACATTTTGTAAACAACAGTGTTGGATGAATTTGTGAGGTAAATTATTGTCTGCCAGGTGTAATTATTTTTCTCATCAGCATCTTTGTTTCTATTTACATATGCTCCAAAAGTGTAGGAAGCATAACGTATTTTATAATTTGTAATTTTTTTTCTTAAGTTGCTATCAAGCCTCATTTTAATGTGACACATTCTACTGGTCGACTAGTAGTAAGTTGTTATATGAATGTTAATTAGAGAAATTATTCAGGCTTCGGATGCTCAACCTGAAATGTTTTACATGCTTGCAGTTTAGTTGTTCCAATTGTCCCATAGCTGCTCATATTGTCAGTTATGTAAATCTTTCATACTTTTTATAAGTGTCTTTTCTTAATATTACGCATTACCTTAGTGAAGATCACTTTGCTTATCTAATATCACGTGTTATCTTGATTTATTGTATTATCTTAAACCGTGGTTTCTATTACTAGGCAGTAGCTAGCATGCCTCAATTAGATGGCATTACTTGAATTTCTATGCATCGACCATCAATTCAAGTAACCTCTGAGCTAAAACGTAAGTTCTCCCTGTGTAGCTCATGTGCACAAAATTTAGAAGAGCACTGCAGACTGAAGATTCTGATTTTTTTTTCTTGAATCGAGGTTTTCTCCCATTTCCATTTCACAAACGGAAATACCAGAACACTTAACCAGGTTTTGGTCTTCACGATCAACCAGAAGATGAAAGTGGGGAAATGACCTAGATCATTTAACCTGTTTCAAGCTAGACATCCTACGGCAGTCGCGCTTTGACCCAGGATTCTGAGGATCTGATGATTCTCACTTCTGATAAAGCATAAATCATTGTCATATGTCAGAAACTTTGAGGCCATTTGGGCATTGTAGGTTTAGCCTGTAGTAGTTTCAGACCTAGTAAGTTGTCCTCCCAGTTCCATTTGTTTCCTTTTCAATGTTTGTCGAGAAAACCAGCTTGTTACCGTTGCAAAGATGCACAAAGTATGACAGAAAAATACCATCACTTGTTGGGTTGACAAGTAGGTTTGGGGCTATATGCCACCAATGAAACAGCTACACTAACGGCTTGTTTTGACCTTGAGTGATCTTTGGATGGTACTGAGCAATTTTATGTGTGGCCATGTTTTAATTAGTTGCTCTATACCATTTGAAATAGCTGAAAATTGATTCATATTATATGGGTAATGAAAATCGGTTTGATTGATGAGGTTATTTGCTTCACAGGTACACTTGGAGAGGTGCCTGACGGGTGTCCCAAGATGTGGACATGAAAGTTGAGGTTGTTTGTTGGAGTTATTTTCACTGACATCTAGTCTTCAGGCAGATCAAATTAGAATTAACTTTATTTAAATAAAAAACGAGATGACTGACATGAATATACAATTGGTGAATGCTAGGACAGAAATCTTAACTAATGCAGTATTGACTAAGCCTCAATGTCTACTGCACTATCTGTCAAATGCAGTGAACGAGAGATATCTTTGGTGACGGTGAGAATATTATCTCTGATAGCAAATCAACCATCCTGTCAGTAGTAGCCTTGTAGGAAATGTGCACTAAGCATGTAATTCAACACTTAACAACAGGATGAAATCCTAAAATAGAGAGGCTCATGTTTTCCATTTTTGCCAGTAATGACTGCGTCCATAGTTTCAGGTTTGGAATCTTCCATCTCCATCTGCATGTTTGCAGGTTTTCTTTGCAAAATGCTGCCCTATGAAACGGACAATACAAATGGCGGCTTATTTTACAGTACGGAACAGTTGCTCTGGATGTGTAGCCAACTGTCAACTCGCAAACCAAGAGGATGGCATATGTGTATCTAAATTTACTTCAATGTTTTTTCTGTTCCTTACAGCCTAACGAACAGCCTGCCGTCAAACGGGAACGTCTCTAAATTTACTTAATTGTTTTCTCTATTTTCTAAGTAATAAGTAATATCGTTGAAGTGATTAATATGTAGTTTAAAAGATACTGTAAATATTCTGGGAATTTCTTATAACTATCTTATTGTTTTTTTTTTTGCGAGGAACTATCCTATTGTACGATGTAATACCAGGACAAAGTAATGGTATCTATTTAACATTTTTCTAGAAACTGACCAAAATTTCATAGTTCTGACTTGCTTTGGATTCAATCATACAAAGCTGTCATATATCTCAGATTCTGTCAACTGTTTGTGAACAAGCTTGTGCTTTGACGTGCAGAAAAAGCAGACCATTGATGCAAGGAGCAATAGCGTTGCTTTCTCTAGCTCAATTGTTCTTGCTATTGTATTATTATCTTATCGTGCTATTAATGTGGGTGACTAGTTTTATAGTTTTATTATTTTATTACCTTTTTTACAGGAGATCACTTATTATGCAATATGTGTATTTTAATATAAAAAGTTCTGTCCCGTAGCAACGCACGGGCACGATACTGGCCCAACGCACGGGCACGATACTGGCCCAGTGCCATGGGAAAAATTTTTCAAAAGAGAATCTTACATGCATGAAGCACTAAATGTAGACGAAAAAAATAATTCATTACATGGATGGAGTGTATGTCGCGAGACGAATCTAACGAGCCTACTTAATCCAAGATTTGCAACAGTAATGCTACAGTAATTGTTCGCTAATTATTAATTAATTACCCTCTAATTACCCGTCATTAGATTTGTCTCGCGATTTGCTGGCTAGATCTGTAATTAGTTTTACCAATAGTTTACATTTACTACTCCTAAATGATAAATTTTCTTTGACGTGACATCTCGAAAACTTTTCACCCTCCCATCTAAACACAGCCTAATGGGTACATACTCCTTTCTTCTTTATATTAAGGCTTCGTTTGGATGTAGATATTGAAGGGTGTGGTATTGAATTGGCCTAGAATACCAATGCTGAGGGGAATTGGAAATGACCTCAAATACCAATGCCATTGTTTGGATGTACAAATATTTGAGAGCTAGAATCAAAGGAAACAGCCAATTCCATTTCATGTTTGGATGTACAAAGGTGGAATTGTAGGTTGGGTAGTCTACAATGTTGTAAAAATGCATTGCAATACGTATTTCACAACATAAATATTTATTGGATGATTATGTATATTATTTTACACTTAAAAACATGATAATATTCAAAAATAATAATAGATACTCCATTCATATGATAAAAAATATGGAAAAAAATTGATGGCAACCCACAATTTAATGTTTATCACAAGCATCTATTATAGAGTGAATACTTCATGATAAACATTCCAAGTCTTACAAGTACATGACATCTCACTTCTAGCTAATTTAAAAGGTTCATACAATACATAGGTTCATAAAAGGTTCATACAATACATAGGCAGCCACCATACATAACAGGAAGCATACAATACATATAGTTCAATCACCCCGCGACACGTCTAATTCAGCATAAGGAGCCATTCTTTCCTCATGTCCATAGGCAATTCCATAAGGGCATGGACTAAACGTTCATTAAGGATAAGTTTGCCATAAGACCGCAAAAGATCACTTCTAGCTAAATCTGGTATTTCCTCAAGTGTAGCAAGGATTTGTGCAGGAGCAGTAGCCTGAGGCATTGGTAATGGCTCGGTGGATTTTAGAGCATCCTGGAATGAGGTCCTCATATCTCCAAGCATGGATAGTATGGCCTCACCAGTTCGTTGCCTCTTTTGGGGTATATCTGGTGATGGTTCTTCAAATTCTTCAGCTGGAACTTGAGCACTTTCAGCACCTGTCCGAGCACCTTCACCATTGGCATGATCTTTTGAGTATATAGTACTTATTGCTTCCCAATTCTTCACTACTTTGGTCTTGTAGCAAGCTGCTGCCTTGTTACCCTACATAGTAAACAAACATACATGTTTCAGCTAACAAACAATACAAAACAGCAAGGAAAAACAAGAACACAGCAAGGAAAAAATAGAAAACAGCAAGGAAAAAAATAGAAAACACACACACATGGACATACCTCCACATATTTATTCCAAACATCATCACTGTCAATTGAGAGCTTGTCATTTTCCCAATCCCAACCAAAGCCACTCTGAGAAAGAATCTTGCTAATGATCTCATAGTGCTTGTCAAAAGTTTTGCACCTTGATGCTATATTGTCCTTTGTGATCTCCACACCACACTTCTCACGCACATTCCTTATAGCAGCATTATAGACATGTGGCTTCCATCCATTTTGGGCATGATCACCATTGTTGTGATGCTCAACAAGGATAGCCAACAATGCAGCGTCCATCTCATCAGTCCAAGTGAGGTAGACCCTCTTACTACCCTTTGTTGCAGCCATGGTTCTATGCACATAAATTTTGCAAAAGACCACAAAAGTTAGACTATATAATATTAATAAGCTGCAAAAGACCACCAACTAGCTGCCCAACACAAAATGCAGCACACAAAAGCAATCCCACACGGCCTACTCCATCAAAAGTGTTGTGTAGCTGATGTCTAGTTCATCATGCCTCAAAAGGTAATCAACAAACATGTCATGGGCTAGCTGATCTCTAAAAGAGTTCCATTCAGCAGTGACTTGAACACTTGTAATTAAGTCAGCATCATCTATAGGCTCATTCGGCATAGCTGCTAGTTCAGCGTCTATTTCCTGCAATAATAGATCATCCATATGATGCTGCCTATCCCTTGCAAAGTTGTGTAACACGCAGCAAGCATTAATAATTCCAATCTGCAATAATATTACTAGTTAGATTTACCATCCACAGCTAGCTTTTATGTGTAACACCAGATGTACTTTTGTTACCTGATCTTTTATGTCAAAGAAACATTGAGTACGTAAAATAGCCCATTTTTTCTTCAGCAAACCAAAAGATCTTTCTACAACATTTCTAGCACGAGAATGACGCAAGTTATATAACTCCTTTGCAGTTTTAGGCTGTTGTTGACTTGAAACCCACTCTTTCAAGTGGTAACGAGTGGATCTGAATGGAGCTAGAAATCCAGGTCCATTGGTGTAACCAGCATCAACTAAATAATAATGTCCTATTTTCAAACAATCATGTTAGCTAAGAAGTAAATAAAATAAATAAAATACCAAGACAAAGAGTCGTACCCTTTGGTACAACAAATCCATCTTGGCGACTCATTGCATCACGTAGAACTCTTGAGTCAGAGGCTGAACCCTCCCAGCCAGGTAACACATACAAGAATTTCATATTCCAATCAACCACACCTAGCATGTTAGTGCTGATTGTTTGCTTTCTGTTCCTATACCTCCCATGGTCAGCCACAGGCACACACACATCAATATGACACCCATCTAGTGCTCCAAGTGCATTGCCAAACCACTTCCACTTGTAATCATCAGGTGGATGAATAGAAGGATCCGGAAGCTTAATGAACTCCGCACTTAAAGATAGAATGGCTTTCAACACATCAGAAAAGTGTCTACTGATAGTCTCTAAAGAACGCTTGTAGTCGCCACGAAGCAATCTCATTTTTAGACCATGCCCAACTACTAGCAAGAACATAGCAACCTTTTCTTCCACGGCAATATATACGCTGTCACGCAAACCACACCTTTCACGCAATAATGCACACAAATCATGGAAGTTTCTTTTAGTCAAACGCAACTTATCATAGCATGTAACTTCAGACCCATCATACATCTCCTTGAGCAAATACTTTCTATAATTGTGTAGCTGCTCATCACTGCTAAAGGACCCTACATTCCTTGGTGGCCGTTGCTCACTGAGATATGCAAGCCCAAGAACAACCGACTCAAAGTAAAGTTCTGTCAACACAATTCTTCTCTTCTTTCTTCTTTCATTTTCTTCAGTTATATAAGAAATCAATTCAAGATCTGACATATTATAGCTACAATGCATGCACACCATTCAGAAATACAAGTGACAGATCATGGCATACAAAAGAGACACATCAATGCTTCACATACCTTGAATCAGACAAATCAGCAACCCAAGTCTTGAATTGGCCAAACCAACAACCCAAAGTTTCAGTCGGCCAAAGCAGCAGCAAACCCAAGTCTTGGTACCCTGAAAAATCAACTAACAGCAAGATTTGTTAGGGTTTCAATCGACCAAAGTAGGGGCGGAGGAGACTAGGGCGGCTGGACTACCTGTGGCGGGGAGAGTTGGCAACGCAGGCTGGGGAGGAGGCGGCCCCTAGCGGCGGCGGCCCCTGCCGGCGGCTGCCTCCCTCGCCTTCCGTCTGCCGAGAGCCCAGGGGGCGGAGAAGACACGAAGTGAGAATGGGAAGGGGGAAGGACGAAAGATGGGGGAAGGTGAGCCTCCGGACGATGCTCACCTGACGGAGGTGGGGAGGGTCGGCGGGGAAGGCCGGAGGCGGAGGCGGAGGCGCCGCTGTCTCCCGCGAGCGGCGTTTTTTCTTTTTTCGTGATAAGGAACGGGACGGGGGCCGGGGGGATATGGAGCGATTCCGCTCAATACAGAGCGGGAGGGCTCTGAATTGGGCTGCACGCGCGGGAGGGCGGGGGGAAAGCCGCGCGGTATTTCAGCCTGATTCCGTCTGTCAATGCGGAGACCGTCCAAACAACGGCATTGGAGCCTCTTCAATGCCAATTCACGATTCAGGGTTCAATGCATACTTCCAAACGGGGTGTAACATCTAACGCTAGAAAACAGATCGCCCCCATCCATACGGATGTATAAACAGCGGCTGGCTAGATCCATATCGCCGCCGCAACAACCACCACCCCTTCTTGTCTTCGCCGCCGCCGCCACCACCCACCACCACCATCTCCTCCTCGCTGCCGCCGCATCTCCGTCTCGCGCCGCCAAAAGGAAAAGATGTCCCTCGTACGCATCTTCCGCCATGCCGACCTCCAAGCCCTGCAGAACTGCTCCGATCAGCTCGTGATTGTAGAGCTCGTCTCTCTGGATTCCTTGCGCAAAGCGAGCGACTCGTGTGCACTCCTCCTCAACCTGATTGAGGGGAGTGACAGGCAAACCCCCAAGCCGGTCAAACTGATTGATCGGAGGCACTGGCGCTGCCCCCAGATGGATCTCCTCTCGCTGATGGCAGGCGTGGCGCTGGGGCTCCACAAGATCAAGCATGATCTGTATCCCCGCCTCATTATTCAGGAGGCCAAGCTGGAAGGGGGCTTCCTGAAAGACCTCCTACTCCTGAAGAACTCAGCAGTTACGATCGTACGTCTGGCGAAGGACGCTATGGAAATAGTCGAAGGATTAGTCGAATCGGATGTGGTGGATGTGCTCTTTGGCGAAGTTAAAGGGGTTGGCGAAGTTGTAGAGGATACCGCTGATCTGGTACTGAAAGGTACTCACAACATTGCCTGGCTTCAGGCACGTCTCCCGTCCGTGCTCGATCCGGTCGACTGTCTGTTGTCGACCCCAGTTCGTTTCCCTGATCCTTATGACTATGAGTGACTATCAGCTGTTTCTTGCCAGCTCTGGACTGTTATGATGAGTATTTTTAGGGGCCGTGGCAAACAGCTTAGAACTGGCTCAAATGTTGCGATGTTTACTTGTTGGAGTGGCAGCACCCTTTATGTTTGGATGATGTTAATGGGTTTTAAATAATTTGTATTATGGTGCTGTTTTCTTTTCTTATTCTGTGCTTGGGTACAACTTGCAATTACTTTCAGTTAGGCTGATTCTGTGGAATGGCAGCTCCACGACCATTCTGTGGAACGGCAGCTCCACAAATATTATGGAAAAATTCATTACTGGAAACACAGTTTGACTGTAATAGTCACATGGAGGTATTCTCTCTTTTGGGGAAATTAACTCTTAACAAAGATGGAGAGTTCCCTCAACTTTCACCCCAGCTACGTCACAAATTCCTATGTTTTGAAGATCTCACAAAATTTCAGTTCCATCAAAATTGGTTAGTAGTTTGTCTTGACTAAAATTGATCATGCCATTTTAAGATGTTAGCATCCTCATGTTCGATAAGTTCATGCTTATTTCAAGACAGACTGCAGCTCCTTCATCATTGTACACAGTGGCAAGTACCCATGCTCAGGTCAATTCAGCATAAATGAGGCATTTGATGTAGTTTTCCTTGCTCAACAATTTCATTTCTCCACAGTTGCAGAGAATTTAACTGCAAAAGCATGGCAAAGTATTGTGCTCAAGAATTACCAAATCTTTTGAAGGCAGAGCATCTACACAATGTTCCAGCACTTTTGTCCCATTTGATTGAGCATTCCATATATTTGTTGCAAATCTACAAGTTAGGAGAAAAGAGGATGGTGGACCAAGCTTAAGCAAAGAGGACAAAGAAAGACTTTTCTTCAAGGTGACATTTCATGATCTCTATTTCATTCTTGAAGGCCTTTCCTACACTTAAGCTGTTACACATCATTTTAAGTTACATTATTGTTTCCTAAAGTGCCCACATTTCTACTAAATGCTTCCGCAAATATTTCCTAATTTCTCAGCTTAGCCAGATACTTCATAATCATTGTGCAATTATCTTTCATTAATAGTACCCCTATTTGTACAAAACTCACTTTTCTCCCTCTTCATAATGGAACACGAATAACCTGATACCTTGCAATCCCTACACTATGCTAATATTCCGAACTCTATCTAATATTTATATTCCATGTATGGCCATATGATCTGCAGGGATTTTCACTTGCTGCCCCGTGCGAAGCACGGGGATACCTGCTAGTTCACCACAAGCTCCACTCCCAACTAAATCTCGGATTGTGTGCTGCTAGCTTGCTGGCCAGGCAGCAATATCAGCCCAGGCGACCTAAATCGGACACCTAGGCAGGAAGCCCTGGGAGCACAACCAAGCTGCCCCTTAACCATCCAATATCACAGTATGTTGATACTCTGTTTTGATAGTATGGGCATATGAATAGGATTTATCGATTGAGGATTAAATCTATTCTAACCATAAGTTGTATTTGTAGCGATAGGTTTAAGCCTGTTCACATAGTTTTTCCTGACAAGTTCATACTGTGGTTTCCAGAAGACGATGAACCCCCAAAATAGGCACTGTACATTTACACTGGTGGGCCATGTTGTCGGTACATTGGTCAAGAGAAAAGTTTAAGCTTATATAGTTATATGTTTATGAAAAACTGTGCTATTTTAATATTTCAATATGAAATTTTCAATAACGAACTGTGCTTATTTTGCTGTATGGACAACATTGGAGCCAAAATAAGAGCTTATTATAGTAAGTTCATTATCAATATATTCAGCATACAATCGAATGAGCTGAATATATATTGATAATGAACGGATGATATCTTCTGATTTCATGGAGGCCATATCTGTATGTTATATTCATCGCGAGTAAAAATATCCTATTATTTTCCTCTGGGATGACTGTTGGACTCTTTTCTATTTTATCTATATCTATTTCCTTCACTCCAATTTCCAGTCCATCTGCTCTGGGAGCAATTAGTTTTGTAGTACAGTTAATTAATTGTTGAACCACCTTGCACCTTAAGAGACCTGTATTTATTAGTTTTGACTTTTGTGTTTCTTGCCCATAACAATCTATCTTATTTTCAGGTGCATGTGCCCCCCGTTTGCATGCTTGATGGGGTTCACTCAACATTTCTTTGGAACAGGGGTTATAATATATCATTCTGAACGTCGTATCTATCTCTGATACAGTGCTTTCATTTGCTGCATATACCATTGAAATACCTGGAGAGGTATGAGTTTTTTTTCCTGTTCTCAATTATAAAAGCTAAAGCACACAAATTTTCAATTACATATGTATAATTTGCTTTTCAGGTTGTTTTCCTCCATCCTGTTCACAACTTTGCCCTGGTCGCCTATGATCCTTCTGCAACTGGAGCATCTGTTTTCCGGGCTGCTAAGCTTCTACCAGGTTTGTTTCTTTTACAGTGTCTCCATGTATTTCCCATATTATCTGAAGAGAAACAGGTCTCCATGTATTTCCCATATTATCTGAAGAGAAACAGGTTTTTGCTTCATTCAACTTTGTATTTTTAAGGTCTTCATTCAACTTTGTTAAATCAAATATTGAGCTTATTGATGTTATACCCTTAAACAGAGTGTGGGATAGTCACTGAACTTTTCATTTTGCAATCAGCATGCCTTGTACTGATCGGGTTTCTTAATAGCTATACTCGCTCTCCCTGCCCTCTCCGCGTTTCAGGCGTACAATCCATCGACGTGGCTTCCCGGCATGCGAGCGGGCGAGAGCGCTGCGAGCGCCCCATGCTCGGACAATTATGCAAAATAATCCTCCTATTTTCTAAGAATCATGATGAAGCCCAACTCGCCCAGCACTTACAATAACCTCGTCTAAAACTTTATTTACACACAAGGAAAAGAAAATTCAAGAACGCTGACATTTTTACAAAAAGACGCCCTCTTGGCAATTTTTTGAAAACCCCCTCCCCGTACCCCTCCCCGCACGCAGCCCGAACCCTAACTTCCTCTCCTCCCTGTGGCCCTCACTCTCCCACCTCTTAGCCGCCGCCCCTCTCCCCTTCTCCCTCCCGTGCCTCTGCCCCGCCTGCTGCTCTGCCTTCGCCTCCAGGACGTGTGCCGAGGCCCTAGGAGCACGGGTGGCGGCGCCAACGGGAAGCGGCATGTACTGGCGGCCCGAGCCACCCCGTCCCCAATCCGTGCCTCCCTCCCGTCACCCTCCCCTTCTTGCGCTGCGCACGATGTAGCGACAGGAGCGTCTCCCGGCAGGTGTAGCACGGCAGCCCAGCTCAGGCGGCTGCGGCCTCGGCGGTGAGATCAAGCTGGGCTACGCCCTCGGCGGTGTGACGGGCTGGTAAAGGGCTACGGCCCCAGCGTGATAGGCGGGTATAATCTGCTCTCATCCCCACACCACCATCCTGGATCTTGTCTTACCAAGAGTCGGGCTCAACAGATTGAGTGTCTTTGCTGCTCTGATTTGATTCATGTGTTGTGCAGGAACCGAAGGAGCGATGGGGACTCGCGGTGAAGGGGCGCCGGTGAAGCATCAACGCCTCCTTCAAGCTCTACGAGCTTGCTTTTCTTATTTATGTGCCTGGTACAGACATGTTCTTCATCCATCTACAACTTGACAATGTAAATCTTGATTCTTCTCATCTCTCGAGTTCTCATGGTGTGGGCTATAGAAATGTTCTCATTCGTCTACTTGAGTTCCTTTGTATGGACTGTACAGACGCGCACATGCTTGGTTTTTCTTGCTTTCCTACATGCTTGGGAAGATTAGCTAAGGTTAGGGATAATATTAGTATTCTTTTGTCAGGTTATAGTGTTTGGGCAGATTTTTGGCATTTGCAATCCATCTGGGTTAAGAGGTGAATTTGAGCGTTACATTTGTTTGATATATTGGTTCGCCAGCTTTGCTCACCATGTGTTTGGTAAAATGCATACAAAGGCAGCTTTCTTCAAATGTTCTTAACACACCTTCCTGCTATTTCATTATTTGTGCTAGAAATCATGTTGGCATGTAATGGTTGTAGCTACATGACCGCCCCCAAATTTGTCCACATTCAGCTTTCATTCCATTGTCTGATCATAAAACTATGTCTTCCCTGTCTGAATGAAATTCTCAACTCTAGGAGGATTCTGCTGAACAGACAAGAGTATACTATTCCAAAGAACCTATCTCCAATATTATGAGAGATATCTCAGTGTTGTTATGTTTCTGATGCAAAGTAAATTGGCCTATAAATTAGTCGAACCATGTTTCAGTCATGCCATCTTGAAGTTTGAATTACTTTTTTTTTTGGAAATTTATGCTGCATTAGTTTGACACTGAGTTTCTGCCACTGAAGTTTGCTTTCATGAAGTTCACAAGCTAGTTACTAATTTCCAGGTCGCTTGCAACTACAAGGAAACATCTCCATTGGTGTTGTATGGTGCTGGGTGGAGTGTGAAGTTGTAGCTGTATATGGCTACCTTTGTGATGGCAACTGAGTTATAATCGTTTCAAAATCTGAGAAGGAATGCAATCGAATTTGCTTCTTATAGCCTATACAACCACATGAAGCAGGTTTGCTATTCCTTAACCTGTTAGGGTTCTCAATGCCATCTATTTACATGTACAACTGAAAAGCATACTTGTCATTGTGGATAGTAATATAAAAAATATTCCCTTCTTTTTATTGGCAGTTTAAACCTTTACTCAGTTTGATGGCGATTGGGTTATTATGTTACTCAAACATGTTTGTTATATTTACAGTCCAACAAAGGATGAACAAGAAGGGGATGCACTCATCTTATCTATCAGTTTAATTCTTTGTCTCTAATGCTTCACGTTCAACTTTTAGAAAATTGACTGGAGATTGGTCAGTGGTGACCCATGAACTGATTGTTGACTTGCAAAAAGGGCCATATGCATAGGATGATTCTCTACTATTGTACTTGTTCATTATTGCCTTCTGTTGCTGGTTTGGTGTCCATTTTTGCAATATATAATTTAAATTTGTATGATGCATATTGAAATTGGAAAAAGACTACAAAAGTTATGTTACATCTAGCTAAAGCCTGCTCAGATGCAAGAACTGAGACAATGGTTCGATGTGGTCTTCTGCAGGTGGATCGAGGAGATGGAAATAAGGCACACAAGGAAGGAGCTGTGAAGAGCATATTTGATGTTGGAATTTAACATGCAGTTAGCAGTTGCCAAGAGCACAGTGACTATTTCGAATTCACTAATGAAATCAGCCACATCCGCACTGTCAACTAGGTAACAAGTTGTAGTCACTAAATTTAGTCATGGATAGTTCGTTTGATCTGAACTTGCTATGTATGAGGGGATAAATTAATGGTTGTTAGTATCTTCTGTGTGTGCAGAACCACAGATAGTGCCGTTGTCCTACTCCACTTGCTCAGGTCTGCCTCTCATGGGGTGCCTCTTGATTTCTTGATAATGTTAACCTGTACAGCTTAAATGGATGAATCATGACTTTTGTTCACCAACAAAGGCTTTGGATTGATTGTACCTTCCTTTGTAGTTGCCAAAGAAAGTATTTAATCTATTAGATAATCTCCAGTTGTTAGTGAGGTGATTTATCTGTTATCTCTTTTTGCTCCTCTGCATTCTCTGTCATTTTGGTATCGATGTTGTGCAATATTACACCTTGCACTCCAGTTATTGTTGTCGTGAGTGCTGAAATTTTTTTTCAGCAAGGTGATTCGTCTCCTCTCTTTCCATCTCCAGTGCAATGTATTGAAAAATATGTGTTTGTATCCATTTCATGAGACAGTATATTTGTGATATCTTTGTTATTTGTTGGTGGTTATATGCTTTCAATCCTCTTGATTGTTTGTATTTCTGTGATCACGGGCTCATGATAGGGCGCGCATAGCGCGCGGTATGTTCTAGTGACCTTGATCCTATCAATTAAAAGAGTACATCAATTCCAGTCAGCATGTGTTTTCCACAGTGTGGTTCGTTTTACTTTTTTTTAAAGGAACTTTGTTTTCTTTGTAGAACCCGCTTTGCGCCGAGGAGATTCTGTCTATCTAGTTGGGCTTAGTAGAAGCTTACAGGCAACATCAAGGAAATCAATCATAACTAATCCTTGCACAGCTGTTAATGGTCGGTTGATTGTCCACGATACCGTGCAATAAACATGGAGGTCATTGAGCTCGATACTGGTACTTCCTAAGGAAATTCCACTCCAATTGATCATGTTAAAAATTTTAAGGTTGGCTATATTGGTTTCTTTTTTTTAGATTTTGGTAGCACATTTTCGGGCATATTAACTGATGAGCAAGGGAGAGTTCAAGCATTATGGGCTAGCTTTTGTACCCTGGTTAGTTTGCACCGAGTTCTTTGCTTCATCTGTTTCTCAAGTAATAGTGCTGGCATGCTCCCAGGAATGTACACACAAAAGAACAAAGAAAAGAACAAAACGGTGGCTTACGCGCAAGGTTAGCTGCGTGATATTTGTAACATCAAGTAATTGTGTAATAACAGTAAACTTTGAACTGCTAGTAAAATAATCCAAACTGTTTACATGTTAACTAAACGAGATTGAATTTGTAGTGAACGAGCCACTTAAAATAGCTTTTACTATATGGATTTTACTAGTAAAAGCTGGCCGTTTCTCACTTCTCTGTATGATCCACTCTTTTTTTTCTCACTATATGATACATCTGATTCTTGAATATGGTTAAAGCTGGCCGTTTCTCACTTCTCTGTATGATCCACTCTTTTTTTTTTCTCCAGCTGAAATATGGTTGCAGCAGCTCAGAGGACCATCAAATATCTTATCAATATTTTAGAAGTTTTTGCTCCCAACAACTTTTGGAACTACTCCAGTCTCCAGTAATTGTCAAAATTTGTTTATGGACCCTTGTGCGTGTTACCTGCAATTACAGAAATTTTTTCTCACAGCAACCAGTGATATTCCACTATGATTACGCTTTCAGGCCCTTGCAAGCTGTGCGTAGACAAGTCCTGCGGGTGAAATGTGCGTAGACAAGTCCTGCGGGTGAAAGGTTGTTTGGCTGGATCGAAAGCAGAAAATCTTCTAGAGCAGGGAGATATGATTCTTGCTATCAACAAGGAGCCAATTACATGCTTCCTTGACATTGAGAAGGCTTGCCAAGAGTTGGATCAATCCATTGGGTCAGATGGAGTGCTTAACATGACAATATTCCGTCAGGTTGGGATGACGTGACCGAAATGAATAAAAGAAATTCAGCAGTATAGATTGTAACTCTTTCAACATTTGAGCAGGGAAAAGAAATCGATCTTATTGTTGGAACTGATGTAAGAGATGGCAATGGTACAACTCGAATGGTTAATTGGTGTGGATGCATTATCCAGGATCCTCATTCAGCAGTGCGTGCGCTTGGCTTTTTGACAGAAGGTCATGGTGTTTATGTTGCTAGGTGAGATCCCCCTTACAAAGTTTTGTATGCAATATTAAAAACAACTTTAATCAGTAATGGTAAACATATCTTCAACTTAATATTTCAATCTGCAAATGTTTATCTACTAAAGATTTGGATCTGCCAAATTGGTTGCTGAATGCTCATCGAGTCCAGCATGTAGGGGCTGTAGTTCTCTCAAGTAACAGGTAGCTTAAAGAAAGAGAAAGAGCTTAAGAATGAATGCCATGTTAGCATGCTAGACGAGTCTATTCATGTTCGTTTCTGCATGTGTGGTTAGGTGGACATAATAATCTCAGTCATGATTGTATAGATTATTCTCAGTGATGTATCATTTAGATATGTCTGGGAATGAGCACTAAGCAACAATGATTTTATGCAGATGGTGTCATGGAAGTTCGGTACATAGATATGGCTTCTATGCTCTCCAGTGGATCATCGACGTTAATGGGCAACCAACAACAGATCTGGAAACTTTTGTACAGGTGGTGAAGGTACATACTATGCATCAAGTGGCAAATGCACCCTTTGTTATTTTACAGTCTTTACTTGCTTGGTTATCACTGTGCTGTAGTAGTATATTAATTGATTAATGTCTTCGCTATGTTGCTACATGATCGGTTTCAATTAATGTCTGGACTATTCGTTTGGTTAGGGTCTCGAAGATGGTGAATTTGTTAGGGTGAGGACTGTCCATTTGAATGGAAAGCCTCGCGTACTTACTCTAAAACAGGACCTTCACTATTGGCCGACCTGGGAGCTCAGCTTTGAACCAGAAACTGCTACATGGCGGAGGAGAATAATAAAAGCATTGCAATCAAGTAAGGCATGCTATTCATGTTTCGCTGAGACCTTTTCATGCTTTTCCAGAGGTCAGCAAAATAGAGGTCCATGCCTATGTTTGGTAAGCTAAATCCTGCATTGTGCAGGATTAAGCTACCCTGCACTTCGTAGGGTTAGTTGTGGGCATTAGCATAGGGGGTGGTTGAAAGATATATAGTAGGTACTTCACTGAAAGTATATGGATTCATTGGCTGTGGTCTCTGGACAATTTGACCATAGGATTTGCCTTTTGTAAATCGTTTCTTTATTCTTATATTTTGGTAGAAAAAGAAATAAATCGTTAGCCTTTCTAGTGGTCATTTCACTATGCATTAAGAATTTGTGTTAGCTATAAAGTTAACAGCTCCACAGATTGAGTACATTGTTCTTCATTATACCGTCACTGCTATCAGCTTGATTACATAATTACTGAAATGCCTACGGATGGTTTCTGGTTGATCGCCTACCTCCAGTTTACTCTCTGGCTATATTTCTCGTGGCTAAAGAGTTTGCTGGCCTTCAATTACCAAGCAACTCTACTCAATGTCTGCTACAAGATCATAACTAAAGCTCTTATGTTGAGATTAGAGGACTGTCTGGGCAGAATTATTAACAAGTGTCAAACAGCCTTTTTGAAAGGCAGAAATATAACAGATAGTATTTTAAGCCTACACGAGATCCTTCATGATACAAAACAAAGAAGGATGGATTAATCCTTAAACTTGATTTTGAGAAAGCTATAAGATAAGTTGGGAATTCCTTCTTGACCGTAACAAAGAGGTTTGTGTGAAAAATGGTGTAACTCTATCAAAGACGTGATCACAAGTGGGACTTTGAGTGTGAAAACGAATAATTCAGTGGGTAGTTACTTCAAAAGTGGCAAAGGGGTTAGACAAGGAGATCCGCTATCTCCCTTGTTTAACCTCGCTGCAGACACTTTGGCAAAAATGATCAATAAGCCTCGCAGCAGGCAGTTTGGCAAAAATGATCAATAAGGCTAAGAAAATGGCCTAGTGAAAGGATTGGTTACGGAATATAGCTCAAATGGGATTGTTATCATACAATACGCTGATGACAAGATCCTATGTCTCCAAGATGATGAACAAAATGCACAGAACATGAAGCTACTCCTATATATATATATGAAAAGATGTCTGGGCTTAAGATAAATTTCAACGAAAGCGAAGCTGTCATGATTTCACAAGATGAAAACAAAGCGCTAGCGTATACTGAGATGCTAAATTGTGCAACTGGCTCTTAGCCTATAAAATAAGTTCCTGTAGCAGGCTCTAGGCTACATGTAAAGGACTGGATAATGCTGGATGACAAAGTACTGAAAAGACTGGATGGTGGATCCTCACCATGGACGTGGAAGAGGAGGCGGCGGCGATGACCTGGCTGAGCAGGCGTCGCCAAACGAAGGGCAATAGTTAGTGATGATCTCTCGACCCATATTGTAAATAAATACTTTCGACCAGGAGGTCACGTGTTGTTGTATTGTGACTCAAATCCTACTTGGACTAGGACTCAATAGGGGTGTGCTTTAGGACTTCTAGTTCTACTAGGACTTGAGCGATGAATCCTACTAGGAGTAGGGCTCCTACTTGCATGTATGGGGCCTTGGAGGGGACTATATAAACAAGGGTAGAGGCTCTATCAAATCAATCAAGCCAAGGGCATACACCAAGGTCTCATCCAAGGCTTGTGAGGAGCAATTAGGAGCGCTCAAGAGGAATAGGCTAGATAGTTCTATAGCACTAGATTCTTATATAGGGCAAGAATCCGAGGGTCCTAGAGGGTCAAGTAGAGTTGTGAGGGAGCGACAATCACTTGTACTCTTTCGGAGTTGTGCTTAAAGAATTTGCGGTCGGCTTCGTCAAATCTTATTCTCTTGTCGTGGTTGCTTCAACGTCGTCAACTAGGGTTTTCTACAAGATTCATCTACTTCGTTCTTGATACGGCGCAAGCTCGTGTCGTACTCACAATATCCTTTCAAGGATCCGAGGGCTGCTGCGCATAACGAGGGGTATCAGATTCTAACAAGTGGTATCAGAGCCGAGGTCGGATTGAGATGATTTTGTGAGAAGGTCGGCAGTGCTAGGGTGCACGAAACCAAGACGATGTCAGGGATGTGGAATCAATTAGAGAAATTTGATGGCAAAGGGAATTTCAGCGTGTGGCAATGTGTGGTAACAGATGTGCTTGTTAAGCAGGGTAAAAAATAATTGATGCTCTTGAGGGGACCAAACCGGAGAGCACAACTGCTGAAGACTGGAAGGTGATGGAGCGGAAGGCTGTCAGTACAATTCGACTATGTCTCTCCGATGAGGTAAAGTACTCGGTAATCAAGGAGAATTCCCCGAAGAAATTATGGAAGAGCTTAGAAGAATTGTATATGACAAAGTCGCTGACAAATCGGTGGGTGCTGAAGCGTCAACTATTCAGGTTGCGCATGGAGGAAGGCACACGATTCGTCGACCATCTAAATGTCTTCAACAAGCTTGTCACGCAGCTGGTTAGTGTGGATGAGGAAATTGAGGAGAACGATAAGGTCGTCATACTGGCTTCATCCTTACCACCATCATGGAGCAGTTGGTGATGAATATTCTCGTCGGGAAAACCACTCTCAACTTCAACGAGACAGTTGCATACCTGTTGGAGGCGGAGTCCTTGAAGAAGCCACATGAATCTTCATCCTCGGGTGATCATGCATTGAATGTTTCAAGTGGAGCAGGCAAAGTCTTGAATCGCGGGAAGAAGAAAGGCAAGAGCAAGGGCAGCCGTACATACTATCTTTGTGACAAAGAGGGTCACATGATAAGGGACTGTCCAAATTTGAAGAATATGAGAGGAGCATGCTCGGTGGCAAGTAAGGATGAAGGTGATATACTTATCGTCAGTCAACCAGGGACTATTCATAATTGGATATTAGATTCAGGGAGTTGTTTCCATGTATGTTCGGCAAGGGAGATGTTTGACGAAGGATCTCTACGCCCGGCGAATGGAATTGTTCACTTGGCGGATTGCAAGGAGTATGCTGTCACCAAGGTGGGAACAGTTACATTGGAGATGCATAATGGAACACATTGCACACTCACGGGAGTTCGGTATATCCCGGGTTTGAAAAAGAATCTAATATCTGTGAGGTCGCTAGAACTCCAAGATTGTGGCTTATCACTTCGAGGTGGAGTTATGCGAGTTACTTGCAAAGGGCAGGTAATCATGAAAAGTATCTGGATTAATGGTGGATACCGAGTGATAGGAAATCTTAATGGCGGTGCAACCATTGGGAGATTTGGTAAAAATCCTAATCAGGAGAAGGAAGCTGTCTCGTCAACAGCAGGTACTCAAATCTCAGTTGCAGTCAAGTGCAAGGCGGCAAAGGTGGTTGCAAAATCTAACAGTCGTAGAGGTGAAGCTACGAGCTGTTGGAAGAAGGAAGACGTGGTGGGACCGACGATCACGCAGTACCGGCGAGCAGGTGGAGCTCAGAGGCGGTACAAACCTATGGCATGGAAGGTCATAGGAGAAGGTGGTGTGGTTAACCAAACTACACAACGAAAGAGCTCTCAGGTGGAGGGTCCAGGCGCTTCAGCCGGGACATTCACACGCATATCGTGGTGATGTGCATGAGCCTCTGTGGTGGGGGCACTCCTGTGGTGGGAGTATAAAAAAAAAGGAAGCCGATTTGGAGCGAATTCTTGGAGAAGCATGATGACTTCAATGGATTAGAGTCAAGGTGGAGATTGTTGTATTGTGACTCAAATCCTACTTGGATTAGGACTCAATAGAGGTGTGCTTTAGGACTTCTAGTTCTACTAGGACTTGAGCGATGAATCCTACTAGGAGTAGGACTCCTACTTGCATGTATGGGACCTTGGAGGGGACTATATAAACAAGGGGTAGAGGCTCTATCAAATCAATCAAGCGAAGGGCATACACCAAGGTCTCATCCAAGGCTTGTGAGGAGCAATTAGGAGCGCTCAAGAGGAATAGGCTAGATAGTTCTATAGCACTAGATTCTTGTATAGGGCAAGAATCCGAGGGTCCTAGAGGGTCAAGTAGAGTTGTGAGGGAGCGACAATCACTTGTACTCTTTCAGAGTTGTGCTTAAAGAATTTGCGGTCGGCTTCGCCAAATCTTATTCTCTTGTCGTGGTTGCTTCAACGTCGTCAACTAGGGTTTTCTACAAGATTCATCTGCTTCGTTCTTGATACGGCGCAAGCTCATGTCGTACTCACAATATCCTTTCAAGGATCCGAGGGCTGCTGCGCATAACGAGGGGTATCAGATTCTAACACATGTGTTGACCTCTCGTGTGTCTTTTATTTATTTTTCTTTCCTTTGTATCCCGTCTTCTTTTTTGGCGTTTAAACTAGGGGTTAGAATTTGTCCAAGGGTGAACATATGACGGGTTGGCGGGTTGAGTTTATCCGGACCGCAGGGGTTGAATGTTCTCATGCCCCGGTCCAATTGTCTTTAGTTCCGCTCCCTGGCCGCCTTTGACCCCTGGTTTGAAGGACCGATTAGACGACCAGAGAGGGGGGGAGTGAATGGGAGCCGATAAAATTTCTTTCCCAAATCTGGCTTTTCCCAAATCAACTCCAAGCCAACCAAACGATCTAGCCTAGATCACGTAGCTACTGAGAAGCAATTGACCCTAGGAACTAGATCAAAGCAGCGGAAAAAGAAACGAACAAATCGAGCGCAAGACGCGGCCTCAACAGGAAGAGTTCAGCGAAAATTGCACGGGTCGTTTGATCCGACCGGACATGAAGAGTCGGTCGGATTTAACGCCTATGCTCCGACCGCTACCGTGAGAAAACAACAGATCGAATCAGCGGAAAATACACGGGTCGATTGATCCGACCGCACATGAAAATCACCGGTCGGATTGATCGCCTATGCTCCGACCGTTGTTGAGAGAAAACAACAGGTCGATTGATAAGACCGAGCCACGAAGAACCGATCGGATCGATAGGTCCACAGACGAGTCTCTGACTCTCAGCGCGATCGGATCATCCGACCGAGGGTCGATCGGAGCATCCAATCGAAATATCGACCTTCTACCAGAGAGTTTGCAAGTCTGCGAAGGCTAGCGGTCGATTGATCCGACCGAGCCAAGAACAACCGATCGGATCGATAGATCGACTCAGCGAAAATGGTCAACTCGAGAATGGATCTCCCAAACGACTTGGAGTCTTGAGACAAGATTTTGGGTAGATGATATATACCTCAAGGAGAGGCTATGCCCCAAAGATCTCGGCCTCAAACCTCCTAGAACTCCGGGAATCTCAAATCTAGCGAAGAACACACCCTCCTCGAGTTCATCTCAAAATCTTCAAATCTAGGATGAATCCCGGCATTTGGGGGCAAGAGATCACCAAGAAAAGAGGCACAAGGCACTCATGTGTGATTCCCCCAAAGAAATCCGAGAGAAAACGGCCTAGAGAATGAAGAACGAAAATCCCCCGAAAATAGCTCCGAAAATAGCTCCGAAAATAGGAAAAGAAAAAGGAGCTCGTGGATTCAAATCATGGCACAAAGATGAGCAGCACAAACTCAATCAACAAACCATGAATTCACCTATACAAACTCCGAATGATTCGAAATAGTTCTAGGTGGAGGGGATGAAGGGAAACTACAAGTCCAAGGAAAAACCAAAGAGATAACTAAAGAGATGGCAGCCACCAACCCCTAGGGGGCCTATTAATAGTCCAAGTGGTGGTGCTCTAAAGACTAAACTACCCCTAAGTGATACATACCCCTCAGGGGCAAATTTGACATTTGGTTTCAGATATTTTCCGGCTGGGACACCTTCCACCGCAAGCTAGCTTCCCTCCGACGCAAGCCTTGCGGTCACGCCGCGTGTCCTCCGGATCGAAGCTCCTCGACGCCCATGGCTCCTCCTGATGGGCCGCGCCACGCCAAGTCCTCGGGCTTGGTTTTGAGGCTCAAACCAAGAAACCGTCCACCGATGATTTTGTGGCCAAATCACCAAACCCCGCGTGCAAGCTTCGGTTGTGAGCCGCTACCTTGCACCGGCTTCTCGTCCGCGTACGAGCTTCGGTTGTGAGCCGCTACCTTGCACCGGAACCACGTCCCCTCGCTCGTTCTTGCCACCATGTGAACCGCACTTGATCCATCTGGCCACCGGGTCCCTCGAACCAAGCCTACTTGTCTCTCCGCTCCTCGGAGGCCGCCATGGCTAAGACCTTTCGCGCCTGTTCTTCACCTGCACCAATGCAATCAAGCCGCATTCTACACCTGCAATACTTGAGCCAAGAGAAATGTCAGTCCACACCACGTTGTCAATCACTCATCACACCAGGAAGCGACCATCCACCGGTCCTCGGACACACCGGGTCCTCAATTGACTATCTCAAAAGAATATATATCAAAACCATCAAGAGCATAGCCAATCATTCATCCAATCCCTAGCAAGCTTGCCTAAACTCTAAAATGTAGCAAGTTGTAGCAATCACTGCATATAGGAGAAGCTCATCCTAAGAAATGATACAAATGCAGCAAAGTATACATCAAGAT
Organism: Urochloa ruziziensis; assembly: GCA_015476505.1. NCBI lineage: Eukaryota > Viridiplantae > Streptophyta > Magnoliopsida > Poales > Poaceae > Urochloa > Urochloa ruziziensis. The sequence goes on along the minus strand of CM027121.1, from coordinate 29,671,062 downwards.
ACAAAGATGGTACAAAAATATACATATGCTACAAGAGAAGCCTCCAAAACTCAGCTCAGAAAAACGCACACTCACCAAGTTCCCCTCGCAAGCGGGTGAAGGTAACTTGGTCAAGTGGCTTAGTGAAAATGTCTGCGAGCTGGTTTTGGGTAGAAACATGGGCAAGCTCAAACTCAATACACAAGCGTGATCATAGCACAAATACAAAGCTCCCCCCGGAATGTGCAACCAAAATGCAAATCCAAGGTTCAAGTTCAAACTACAAGCTCCCCCTGGAATGTGCAACTGAAATGCAAATCCAAGGTTCAGGTTTAAATTTCAAACACCCATGAAATGCACAACCAAAGTGCCAACTCAGCAAACTCATAGACTCATGCTATCCACAAGCTATAAGCAAGATCCTCTCCTTTCCAAATTAACTTGAGCAAATTTTCCCCCTCAAATAAAGCCGATCTCCCCCTCAATCGAAGAGACCTAGAAACTAGAAAAAGGTGTACAAAAACAAATGGAAAGCTCCATCACAAAAGGAAGAGAAATCTCGAATAAGCAAAATGCAACCCAAAAGATACCAACTAAAAGGATACCAGATAAGCAAATGTACAATATGCTACACAAATCATAAAAGCATGATACAAGCACAAAACACGCTAAATATACACAGATGAACACAAGAGTGTACAAGGGATATACTCACAATACATAGTGTACAAGGACCACATCGGGACCATCCAAAAAGGTGTGGAGAACCATCAAACCTTGATCAGGCAAAAGACCAAGAGTTACCAAGCTCATGTTCTCCATACCTCCCACCTGCACAATCAAAAGCGAGAACGAGAAGGAGCGAACGACTCGACACTGGGGTTAGCACAGAAAGAGTTAAACCAGTGTCGGGCCATCTGCTCAAAAGAAGGGTTAGCAAAATCAACGCTACCACGTGAAATCCTCTCGTCTCTCACCATCAGACCTCTAGCACCACGCGGGGAAAAACGTGGCCTAGACTCTCTCCTAGCCTCAAAGCTACGGTCGAACCTCCCTGAACCAAACTGACCACGAGCAGGAGGCCGCCTAGCAAACTCACCATGAGCTGGAACACCACGACTACCCAAAGAAGGAACTGTACGAACAAAGGCCTCTCTCCTAAGCAAGGGTGAACGAGACACAGGCACACTACGGGAAGAGTAGTACCTGTCCCTGTTCCCCAACTCCTTCTCACGTCTCACTTCTCTTTTCTTCCTCTAGCAAAACTCTTCTAGGTGACCATCCCTTCCACAATGCTCACAATGGAAGCGGACGGGTTTTGGCTTTGGGGTTACTCTCGGCTGTGGCTTCTCACTTCTCTGGTAACCCCCACTCCTCACAAAAGTCACTCTCCTTTGGAAGTTGTTTGTCTTAGGGGGAAACTTGGGAGGATATGGAGTGGTGTCAAGCTTGTTCAACAGGTGGTTGGGTTTGGGTGTGAAGTTGTTCTTTGGAGAAGCTTTCTGTGGTGTTGGGATGTTTGAGGTGGAACAGGCTTGCTCTCTCTCTTTCTCACAACCACTCCCATCAACCTTCTCAGAACCCAAACCACGACCATCAGCTCTCTTAAACCCAGCAATCAACATCTTAAGCTGAGGCTCGCGACCCGACAACCAACCCAAACACTAACGCAACTCATCATTTTCATCCTGCAAACGATCAACATATCGTGCAAGTTTCACATTCTTCAAAGCAACAACATCGCATGCAGAGCAAGAGTTTGCAACAGGTGATTTTAATTCAGCCTCAAGAGAACTAATCATGGTACGAGATTCAAGCAACTGAGCATGCAAAGTAGGACAAGAAGTACAAGCACCTAGCAAAGAAGGTCTAGACTTCAACTCAGCAAGCTCAACCCTAGCACCTTCTAGTTCATCAAGGCATGTCATGTGTTTATCCTTGAGAGCAACCAAATCAGCAAGATGCACATCACACACAGAGCATTCAAGTTCATCAGAAACAGTAGGAGCATCTTTCAGCACACCTATCTCAGCTCTAGCACTTGCCAACTCAGATTCAAGCTCAGCCACTTTCTTGCTAGACTCACTAAGCAAAGACTCAAAATCCATCGCCTTCTTTCCAGTCTCAGAAAGTAAGGCCTCAAGCTCAGCTAATCTTTCCTTTGACTCTCCTAGTAAAGACCTAAACTCTCTCTTCTCCTTGTTGGTCTTTCTAAGCACGTCATCACGGTTATCGACCAACTGCTCTAGCCTAGCAATCTCCTTGCACAAAGAGGCAGGATCGGTCGATACCTCATCCTCAGAGTCGGAGTCGGAGTCGTAGTCGGAGACGTTCTTGTTGTTGGAGTCGTGCATCATGGTGCAGAAGTTCATAGCGATGCCAGACAGCCCGTTGAAGTTGCGGTTCATGTGCTTCTTCTCCTTGCGGTGGCCGCGGTCTTCATCCTCGCTGCTTGAGCTTGACGAGGTGTCGGTGTTCTCCTCCTTGTTCTTGTGCTTAGAGTGGTGCTTGTCCTTGGAGCGGTGCTTGTGCTCATCTCGCGGACGGTGCTTGTGTTTCTTGATTTCCTCCGGGCACTCGGCGATGAAGTGGCCCTTCTTGCCGCACCGGTAGCACGTACTCCCCACGCGCCTCGAACCCTTCCGGTTCTGGTACATGCGCTCGAACCTCCTCGTGAGCAACGCGAGATCCTCCTCGCTCAGCACCTCAAACTCCTCATCTGGAAGAGACACAACAGAAGACAAAGCAAAATGTTTGGAAGTATTAGCCTGTCCATCACCAAAGCCACCGACTAGAGCCAGACTATGAGAATCAGTCGGACTCTTAGCCTTGGCAAGAAACCGTCTATCAACCTCAGAAGATTTCAACTTGGAGAAAAGCTCATCAACCACCAAAGTCTCATAGTTAGCAGACTCCATGATAGCCTCAACCTTCGCTCCCCACACGGTCCGATCAAGTGATTGCAAGAGCTTGATAGCTCTGTCATGATCCGTGTAAGGGAGGGCGGTGATGTTGGCCTTCATGTTGTTGACTTTGGCAGTAAAGCGCTGAAACAAAGCATCAACAGACTCTCTAGGCAAGCGAGCAAAATTCTCATACTCTCTGTGATACATCGAGAAAAGCCTAGCCTTCACATGGCTATCACCACCGTGGGCTACCTTGAGCTTCTGCCAGATCTGGCTAGCTAGGTCCTCGCTCAAAACTCGCTCAAACTCCTCAGTCGACAAAGCACGGAACAAGTAGTCGACAGCTCTAACGTTTGCCTCAAACTTATCTCTCGCATCCTGGGCATCTAGGTTGGTAGGATTGACATAGTGTTCATCTTTGGTCACATCCCACAACAACTTTCCTTTGCCTCGCAAGAAAGCGCCCATGCGCGCAACCCAATTCGGATAGTTCTTCCCATCGAAGTGCGGAGGCCCGGAACCCCGATCTTGATACGCCATCTTTGGATCTTAGACTGGTTAGAGTCGCAAAGACCCGTAACCGGCTCTGATACCAATTGAAGGACCGATTAGGCGACCAGAGAGGGGGGGAGTGAATGGGAGCCGATAAAATTTCTTTCCCAAATCCGGCTTTTCCCAAATCAACTCCAAGCCAACCAAACGATCTAGCCTAGATCACGTAGCTACTGAGAAGCTACTGACCCTAGGAACTAGATCAAAGCAGCGGAAAAAGAATCGAACAAATCGAGCATAAGACGCGGCCTCAACAGGAAGAGTTCAGCGAAAATTGCACGGGTCGTTTGATCCGACCGGACATAAAGAGTCGGTCGGATTTAATGCCTATGCTCCGACCGCAACCATGAGAAAACAACAGATCAAATCAGCGGAAAATACACGGGTCGATTGATCCTTCCGCACATGAAAAGCACCGGTCGGATTGATCGCCTATGCTCCGACCGTTGTTGAGAGAAAACAACAGGTCGATTGATCCGACCGAGCCAAGAAGAACCGATCGGATCGATAGGTCCACAGACGAGTCTCTGACTCTCAGCGCGATCGGATCATCCGACCGAGGGTCGATCGGAGCGTCCAATCGAAATATCGATCTTCTACCAGAGAGTTTGCAAGTTTGCGAAGGCTAGCGGTCGATTGATCCGACTGAGCCAAGAACAACCGATCGGATCGATAGATCGACTCAGCGAAAATGGTCAACTCGAGAATGGATCTCCCAAACGACTTGTAGTCTTGATACAAGATTTTGGGTAGATGATATACAACTCAAGGAGAGGCTATGCCCCAAAGATCTCGGCCTCAAACCTCCTAGAACTCCGGGAATCTAAAATCTAGCGAAGAACACACCCTCCTCGAGTTCATCTCAAAATCTTTAAATCTAGGATGAATCCCGGCATTTGGGGGCAAGAGATCACCAAGAAAAGAGGCACAAGGCACTCATGTGTGATTCCCCCAAAGAAATCCGAGAGAAAACGGCCTAGAGAATGAAGAACGAAAATCCCCCAAAAATAGCTCCGAAAATAGGAAAAAGAAAAGGAGCTCGTGGATTCAAATCATGGCACAAAGATGAGCAGCACAAACTCAATCAACCAACCAAGAATTCACCTATACAAACTTGGAATGATTCAAAGTAGTTCTAGGTGGAAGGGATGAAGGGAAACTACAAGTCCAAATGAAAACCTAGAGAGATTACTAGAGAGGTTGCAGCCACCAACCCCTAGGGGGCCTATTATATAGTCCAAGTGGTGGTGCCTGAAAGACTAAACTACCCCTAAGTGATACATACCCCTCAGGGGCAAATTTGACATTTGGTTTCAGATATTTTCCGGCTGGGACACCTTCCACCGCAAGCTAGCTTCCCTCCGACGCCGAACTTGGGCCGGCCTGGCTGGTCACCTCAGCCCAGCTACCTATCTTCGCCACGTCGAGTCCTCGGCCTTGGTTTTGAGGCCCAAACAAAGGGAAACCATCCACCGATGATTTTGTGGCCAAATCACCAAACCCCGCGTGCAAGCTTCGGTTGTGAGCCGCTACCTTGCACCGGCTTCTCGTCCGCGTACGAGCTTCATTTGTGAGCCGCTACCTCGCACCGGAACTACGTCCCCTCGCTCGTTCTTGCCACCATGTGAACCGCACTTGATCCATCTGGCCACCGGGTCCCTCGAACCAAGCCTACTTGTCTCTCCGCTCCTCGGAGGCCGCCATGGCAAAGACCTTTCGCGCCTGTTCTTCACCTGCACCAATGCAATCAAGCCGCATTCTACACCTGCAATACTTGAGCCAAGGGAAACGTCAGTCCACACCACGTTGTCAATCACTCATCACACCAGGAAGCGACCATCCACCGGTCCTCGGACACACCGGGTCCTCACCGCCTAGCAAAACCACTACGAGCTGGAACACCACTACTACCAAATGAAGGAACTGTACGCACAAAAGCCTCTCCTCTAGGCAAGAGTGAACGAGACACAGGCACACTACGAGAAGAGTAGTACCTGTCCCTGTTCCCCATCTCCTTCTCTCGTCTCACCTTCCTCTTCTTCCTCTAGCAAAACTCTTCTAGGTGACCATCCCTCCCACAATGCTCACAATGGAAGCGGACTGGCTTTGGCTTTGGGGTTTCTCTCGGCTGTGGCCTCTCTCTCAGCTGGTAAACCCCACTCCTCACAAAGGTCACTCTCCTCTGAAAGTTGTTTGTCTTAGGTGGAAACTTGGGAGGATCTGGAGTGGTGTCAAGCTTGTTCAACATGTGGTTGGGCTTAGGTGCAAAGCTGTTCTTTGGTGGATATCTCTGGTGGTGTTGGGATGTTTGAGGTGGAACTGGCTTGCTCTTTCTCTTTCGCACACCCACTCTCATCAAGCTTCTCAGAACCCAACCCACGACCATCAGCTCTTTTAAACTCGGCAATCAACATCTTAAGCTGTGGCTCGTGACTAGACAACCAACCCAAACACTGACGCAACTCATCATTCTCATCCTGCAACCGATCAACAGATTGTGCCAACTCAACATTCTTCAAAGCAACCACATCACAAGCAGAACAAGCATTTGCAATGGGAGATTTCAATTCAGCTTCAAGAGAACTAATCATAGCACGAGAATCAAGCAACTGAGCATGCAAAGTGGGGCAAGAAGTACAAGCACCTAGCAAAGACGATCTAGATTTTAACTCAGCAAGCTCAACTCTAACATTTTCTAGATCATCTAAGCAAGTCATGTGTTTTTCCTTAAAGGCAACCAGATCAGCAAGATGCACATCACAGAAGGAGCACTCAACCTCATCAGTAACAACAGCAGCATCCTTCAACACAGCAATCTCAGACTCAAGCTTAGCTGCTCTCTCCCTAGACTCGCAAAGCAAAGACTCAAAGTCCATCGTCTTCTTTCCAGTCTCAGAAAGTAAGGCCTCAAGCTCAGCTACTCTTTCCTTGGACTCACCTAGCAAGGACCTAAACTCTCTCTTCTCCTTGTTGGTCTTCCTAAGCACATCATCACGGTTATCGACCAACTCCTCTAATCTAGCAATTTCCTTATGCAAGGAGATGGGATCGGTCAATACCTCATCCTCGGACTCGGAGTCGGAGTCGTCCTTGCTCTTCACGGAGTCGTGCGCCATGATGCAGTAGTCGACGGCGGCGAAGGAGATGCCGTTGAAGTTGCGGTTCACGTTCTTCTTCTTCTTGCGGTGGCCGCGGTCTTCATCTTCGCTGCTCGAGCTTGACGACGTGTTGGTGGAGCTCGTGTCGATGTTGCTCGCATCAGCCACCATCGCTCGAGACCGGTTCTTCTTGTGTCCACCATGCTTGTTCTTCGTCTTCCTCTCCTCCTTGTTCTTGTGCTTGGAGCGGTACTCGTCCTTGGAGCGGTGCTTGTGGTCATCTCGCGGGTGGTGCTTGCGATTGTAGTCGTTCTTGATCTCCTCGGGGCACTCGGCGATGAAGTGGCCCATCTTCCCGCATCTGTAGCACGTACTCCCGGCACGCCATGAACCCTTGCGGTTCTGGTACATCCTCTCGAACCTCCTGGTCAGCAACGCGAGATCCTCCTCGCTCAGCACCTCATACTCCTCATCTGGAAGAGACACAAGAGAAGACAAAGCAAAGTGTCTGGAAGTATTAGCCTGTCCATAACCAGAGCCACCGACTAGAGCCAGACTACGGGGATCAGTCAGACTCTTCGCCTTGGCAAGCAGCTGTCTATCAACCTCAGAAGACTTCAACTTCGAGAAAAGCTCATCAATCGACAAAGTTTCATAGTTAGCCGACTCCATGATCGCCTCAACCTTGGCACCCCACACGGATCTATCAAGTGCTTGCAAGAGCTTGATAGCTCTGTCATGATCCGAGTATGGGAGGATGGTGATGTTGGCTTTCATGTTGTTGACTATGGCAGTAAAGCGCTGAAACAAAGCATCAACAGACTCTCCAGGCAAGTGAGCGAAATTCTCATACTCTCTGCGATACATCGAGAAAAGCCTAGCCTTCACATGGCAATCACCACCGTGGGCTACCTTGAGCTTCTGCCAGATCTGGCTAGCTAGGTCCTCGCCCAAAACTCGCTCAAACTCCTCAGTCGACAAAGCACGAAACAAGTAGTCGACAGCTCTAGCGTTCGCCTTAAACTTATCTCTCGCATCCTGGGCATCTAAGTTGGTGGGATTGACATAGTGTTCATCTTTGGTCACATCCCACAACAACTTTCCTTTGCCTCGCAATAAAGCGCCCATACGCGCAACCCAATTCGGATAGTTCTTCCCATCGAAGTGCGGAGGCCCGGAACCCCGATCTTGGTACGCCATCTTTAGATCTTAGACTGGTTAGAGTCGCAAAGACCCGTAACCGGCTCTGATACCAATTGAAGGACCGATTAGGCGACCAGAGAGGGGGAGAGTGAATGGGAGCCGATAAAATTTCTTTCCCAAATCTGGCTTTTCCCAAATCAACTCCAAGCCAACCAAACGATCTAGCCTAGATCACGTAGCTACTGAGAAGCTACTGACCCTAGGAACTAGATCAAAGCAGCGGAAAAAGAATCGAACAAATCGAGCGCAAGACGCGGCCTCAACAGGAAGAGTTCAGCGAAAATTGCACGGGTCGTTTGATCCGACCGGACATGAAGAGTCGGTCGAATTTAACGCCTATGCTCCGACCGCTACCGTGAGAAAACAACAGATCGAATCAGCGGAAAATACACGGGTCGATTGATTCGACCGCACATGAAAAGCACCGGTCGGATTGATCGCCTATGCTCTGACCGTTGTTGAGAGAAAACAACAGGTCAATTGATCCGACCGAGCCAAGAAGAACCGATCGGATCGATAGGTCCACAGACGAGTCTCTGACTCTCAGCGCGATCGGATCATCCGACCGAGGGTCGATCAGAGCATCCAATCGAAATATCGACCTTCTACTAGAGAGTTTGCAAGTCTGCGAAGGCTAGCGGTCGATTGATCCGACCGAGCCAAGAACAACCGATCGGATCGATAGATCGACTCAGCGAAAATGGTCAACTCGAGAATGGATCTCCCAAACAACTTGGAGTCTTGAGACAAGATTTTGGGTAGATGATATACACCTCAAGGAGAGGCTATGCCCCAAAGATCTCGGCCTCAAACCTCCTAGAACTCCGGGAATCTCAAATCTAGCGAAGAACACACCCTCCTCGAGTTCATCTCAAAATCTTCAAATCTAGGATGAATCCTGGCGTTTGGGCGCAAGAGATCACCAAGAAAAAAGGCACAAGGCACTCATGTGTGATTCCCCCAAAGAAATCCGAGAGAAAACGGCCTAGAGAATGAAGAACGAAAATCCCCCAAAAATAGCTCCGAAAATAGCTCCGAAAATAGGAAAAAGAAAAGGAGCTCGTGGATTCAAATCATGGCACAAAGATGAGCAGCACAAACTCAATCAACCAACCATGAATTCACCTATACAAACTAGGAATGATTCAAAGTAGTTCTAGGTGGAAGGGATGAAGGGAAACTACAAGTCCAAATGAAAACCTAGAGAGATAACTAGAGAGATAGCAGCCACCAACCCCTAGGGGGCCTATTAATAGTCCAAGTGGTGGTGCTCTAAAGACTAAACTACCCCTAAGTGATACATACCCCTCAGGGGCAAATTTGACATTTGGTTTCAGATATTTTCCGGCTGGGACACCTTCCACCGCAAGCTAGCTTCCCTCCGACGCAAGCCTTGTGGTCACGCCGCGTGTCCTTCGGATCGAAGCTCCTCGACGCCCATGGCTCCTCCTGATGGGCCGCGCCACGCCAAGTCCTCGGGCTTGGTTTTGAGGCCCAAACCAAGAAACCGTCCACCGATGATTTTGTGGCCAAATCACCAAACCCCGCGTACAAGCTTCGGTTGTGAGCCGCTACCTTGCACCGGCTTCTCGTCCGCGTACGAGGTTCGGTTGTGAGCCGCTACCTCACACCGGAACCACGTCCTCTCGCTCGTTCTTGCCACCATGTGAACCGCACTTGATCCATCTGGCCACTGGGTCCCTCGAACCAAGCCTACTTGTCTCTCCGCTCCTCGGAGGCCGCCATGGCTAAGACCTTTCGCGCCTGTTCTTCACCTGCACCAATGCAATCAAGCCGCATTCTCCACCTGCAATACTTGAGCCAAGGGAAGCGTCAGTCCACACCACGTTGTCAATCACTCATCACACCAGGAAGCGACCATCCACTGGTCCTCGGACACACCGGGTCCTCATGGGTCCATACCAGGAAAGAAGACAGGGAATACAGAGGGAAGAAAAGAAAAAAAATATGATAAGTATAGTAGCCTCGAGGGCGGCCCGGCCCCCAGGTGGGGCAGGTCGTTCTGGAGGACAGTGTAGTGTCGTACTTTAAAAGGGAAAAAGTACATTGGACGAGATAGGTAATAAGTGACTTAGTTGTTTGCGTGTAGTCGATGTCAACAGCGCGCCTGTTTCGAGTGGTCACTGTCACAGACGCGGCTGCAATGTGGCGTCGGTGTCGCAGACGTGGCTGTCACGCTCGGTCAGTGTTGCAAGCGTTCGGTCCGCTGCTTTTGAGGAGCTTTCCTTTACTCGAGGTCTGCCTCGCTTGTGCAAGATGACAGAAGAACGATGAGAAAACGGGCGCCGGCCGCGTGGTCAACTTTCAACAGTGTACACCTGTGTATTCGTGGGGGTGTCCCGTACGACACGTGGCATATCCTTAAGAGGTAAAGCTAGATTTCGGGCAGAATATGATACCTAGTAATTGCCCTTTGGAACCACAATCAAACCACGATAGGCTACCACCTGTGGATGAAGATGCAAGTTGGAAAAGAATTCAGGAGCTACCCTTGGATCAGAAGATTTGCAATATTGTGAAGATTACCACTCAAGAATACCACAGCTAAGTAATGAGGTACATGGATTAAGAGACCCTCAATGATCATCCGTGACCTTTTGGAAGAGCAAATTAGGATGAAGCCGAAGATGTCAACAATGTACAGATGAAAAGACGAACCGAAGTACCCCCACCATACCCAGTGCAGCTTTAATCTCGAGGACGAGATTCTTGTGAGTGGGAAGACTGTAACATCCCGCAAATTTGCAGTCTGTTGCTTGTATGAAAAATCGGGTTTTCAAAATTTTTTGATTGAACTGTTGTGAGCCATGAATTAATTGACAATTTAAGTTAATTGCTCTCCCTAAATTCCTAGTAATTAATTTGTGCATAAATAATTTTTCATGACAATGCATGTGTGATTTGAATTTTATCCAGAATTGTTGAATTCCATTTGGATTTGTTTGAATTTATGGGTGTAGTTTATATTTGAAATTCCATTTTAAATATAAACTAAAAGCCTAACTAACCCCTAACGACTAACTTGGGCCGGCCAACCCCAAGCCATGTCTGAGCCTGGCCCTTGAACTTTCTAACCCGGCCTAATCCCCTCGGCCCTCTAACCCCAAAACCCACCTGGGCCGCAGCTCTCCTTTTTCTCTCGCTCGGCCCAACAACTCCGCTCAGCCCAGCTTCACCGGCCCAACCCAGCGCTACCACTCTGCGCCCCCTTCTTTCTGCCTCACCACCAAGCGGGCCCCACCTGTCGGCGCCTCCTGGTTCTCTTCCACCTCGCGTCATCCCTTTCCACCTCACACCTTTCCACCGACACCGCCACCTCTGCTCGCCTTCGCCCTCGCCGACAATCCCGCTCCGCCAGCTCCGCTCAACCGCGTCACTGTCACACCCTGAAATTGTTGGATTTCAGGATGTGATTGAAAATAAAAATTTAACAACGATTTCTCATAATTTTAAAACTTTATACAACATTTATTTGTTTTACAGGGAATTTAGTGTAGGAAAAGCAATTGATTGTTCTTTTGAAATTAAATAAGTTTGTTGTGTGTGTTGCATTCATGCCGATGCATCTTGGTGTTTCATGAGTGCAGAGCTTTTAAATTGCGCCCCCGTAACGTTTAGGTTCTTCTGGGAATTTTCTGGACTTCTCCGGAATTTAATTCTCCTTTTCCTAGAGCCCTTTATATTTATTAGAAGGCTCTATAATCCTTTTCACGAGCTCCTGATATTTTATTTGGGTTCCTCGTGTTCCAATCTATCTCTGGGATTGTTCCTAGAATTTTTGGGATTTTCAGAGTATTTTTCGTGGCTTAAATAAGTTATCTGGACTTTTCTAGATTTAATTTTACACGGGAAAATCATTTCTAGAAAAAAAAAGAAAAGGAAACCCTAACGGGCCGAGCCGCCCCGGCCCGACCCGCCAGAGCCCATCGCAGCCCGCACAGCAGGCCGCCGCCCGCAGAGGGCCTGTGCCGCCGCCGGCCTTCTTGGCTTCCGCGCCCGGCCACCCTAGGGCGTCGCGCCCCTATAAAGGGCAGCAGCCCTCGCCCCCGCGCGCGTGCTGCCCCGCCGCCGTCGCCCCCCCCCCCCCCCTCCCCCTCCCCCTCGCGTGCACCGCGTGCAGCGCCGCCGCCCGCAGCGCCGGCGCCAGCCATCGTCGCCCCGACCGCTGCCTCCGTTGCCCGCCGAGCCGCGTCTCCGCCGCCCGTCCTCGTCGCCTCAACCTCGCCGGAGCGCCGCCACCCTGTGATGGCCCGAGCCGCCGCCGCCGTCCGCCATCTGCGCCGGATTCCGGCCGCCTCGTCGATGTCCGCCGGTGGTGAGCACCTCCACGCGATCCCCTCAACCTCCTCCCTCCGTTCCTAACCTCGCCGGAGCCCCTAGACCGCCGGAGCGCCGGTGACCCGGGCGCTCAGTGCCGCCGGCCGTGAGCAGCCTGAGGAAGAAGAAGCCCAGCGTTTTTCAGTCTAGCCCCAATGCAAGTTTGTAATTATGACAAATTTATTTGTGTCTTGCAAACTTCATATAAAAACCCCTAAAATCTTTAGATCCTTTCAACCCAGCCCGAGGTTTGCACTTTTGCAGATCTAACCCCCAAATTTCTGCATATTTAGTGACTATTCACTGAGTCTTGTGAAACTTCTCCGCTAGCCCCTGTCGGCTATAGTTAATCGCGAATAGGTCCTTGCAACCTTTAAATGCCCATAGGTTCTACGTTTCAAGTCCGTTTCGATCCGTTCAAGTTGCGTTTGGTTCGTTTGATCGTAAAGTATATGCTAGTGGTGTTGTTTACCCCAACTTGTGTTTTTATAATTTATTTCTAAATTAATTTGATTAAAGGTCTATTCAAATGCCTCTTCTTACTAAAAGCAAATTAGGTTTACACATCGGTCTTTCTTGATTAATATTAATTTGACTAATACTATTGAATTGTGTTTTCTAAATAAAAGCCAATTAGAGCTACACCTCGGTGTTTCTAAAATAAATGTTAATTTGATTAACGTATATTACATATGGTTTTCTAAATAAAAGTTAAATAGGTTATACTTCGGTTTTATGAATAAAGCTAATATGAGTAATACTACTATCATTGCTTTTTAATAATAATTTGATTAGCTTAACACGATTAATAAAGTTAATCGATTAGATGTTCATGTACCTCTCTTTTCGAAAGTAAATATTTAATTTGTTAATTGGCACATAAACAATTATAAATAAAAGTTGACTAAGTCTACATTCGCTTTTCAAATACAAATATAACTTGTGTTAGTTTTAAATAGGGTGTTTCTCTGAAATAACCTATGCACATGATTTCACCTAATTAAAATATATCCAGCACTTAGTTTTTTGCTTGTAATCGGAAATCTTTCGATAGTTGTTTCTTCCCACCCGTAGTCCGCCTTAAGCGTTTCTATGCGGTCGCGTGTCCTTCGATCCAACCTTTCCGCTTAGTACGTTCTTTTAAAGCTTTTTCCTTCGATTGGTGTAATGTTCTTATTTGCGCTTGTTTGTCTATTTGTATGTTTGTGCTCGATGTTTGCTATGAGTAGTGAAGGACCGAAACGGCGACCAGAGAGGGGGGAGTGAATGGGAGCCGATAAAAATTTCTTTTCCAAATCCGGCTTTCACCCCAAAATCACTTCCGGACTTCGTGACACAATCTTGCCAAGATCACGCAGCAACTGAGATGCTACTGACCCTAGGAACAAGAAACATGCAGCGGAAACACAGAAAGAATCCTCGATCCAAAAACTTCACCAAAACAGCCACTGGGTGTGTGTACTCGGCACTGCCGGTTTTCAGAACTCGGCACTGCCGAATACACACAGCACAAAGGCACCCCTCGAGTCTATGTACTCGGCAGTGCCGGTTTTCAGAACTCGGCAGTGCCGGGTACACGCAAACAGCACAGCCCCAAAGTCAACTCGAGGATGGATCTCCCAAACGGCTTGAGCTCTTGAGGCGAGATTTTGGTCAGATGATCTAGACCTCCAGTGGAGTGTTTTCCCAAAAGATCTCGGCCTCTAACTCAGTACAACTCCCGGAAACTCAGATCTCGTGATGAACACCATGACATCAAGTTCATCCCGAAAATCTCAAATCTGAAGCGATTCTCGGCGCTTGGGGGCAAAGGATCACCAGCAAAAGAGGCACAAGGCACTCATACGTGAATCCCCCAAAGAAATCCGAGAGAAAACGCCCTAGATAGAGAAGAACGAAAATCCCCCAAAAATAGCTCCGAAAATACCCACGAAAATAGAAAAGGATGAAGGAGCTCGGGAGATCAAATCATGGCACAAAGATGAACAGCACAAACTCAATCACATAACCATGAATTCACCTATACAAACTAGGAATGATTCGAAATAGTTCTAGGTGGAGGGGATGAAGGGAAGAGGAAAACTAAACAAGCCAAATAAAAGATAACTAAAGAGATGACAGCCACCAGCCCTGAAGGGGCCTATTAGTAGTCCAAGTGGTGGTGTCCTAAAGACTAAGCTACCCCTAAGTGATACATACCCCTCAGGGGCAAATTTGACATTTTGATCTCAGATATTTTCCGGCTCGGGCACCTTCCACTGCAAGCTAGCTTCCCTCCGACGCAAGCCTTGCAGTCACGCCGCGTGTCCTCCGGATCGAAGCTCCTCGACGCCGTTCTTGGGCCAGCCCAGTCGGGTGCATGTACTCGGCACTGCCGAGTTGTCCAACTCGGCACTGCCGGGTACATACAGCCCAGCAGCCCAACGGCCCATCTTCGCCACGTCGAGTCCTCGGTCCTTGGTTTTGAGGCCCAAACCAAGGGAAACCGTCCACCGATGATTTTGTGGCCAAATCACCAAACCCCGCGCGCAAACTTCGGTTGTTAGCCGCCACCTTGCGCCGGCTTCTCGTCCGCGTACGAGCTTCGGTTGTGAGCCGCTACCTCGCACCGGAACCACGTCCCCTTGCTCGTTCTTGCCAGCATGTGAACCGCACTTGATCCACCGGCCACCGGGTCCCTCGAACCAAGCCTACTTGTCTCTCCGCTCCTCGGAGGCCGCCATGGCTAAGACCTTTCGCGCCTGTTCTTCACCTGCACCAATGCAACCAAGCCGCATTCTACACCTGCAATACTTGAGCCAAGGGAAACGTCAATCCACACCACGTTGTCAATCACTCATCACACCAGGAAGCGACCATCCACCGGTCCTCGGACACACTGGGTCCTCAATCTCCCCCTTGATGAGTGCATTGACAACACACACATAGTAACCAATTGATATGAAGAAAATATAAAAGAAATCGAAAACAAGACTCAAGCAAGTGACTAAAAGCAAGAACAAGCCAAATCAAAAGTCACTTAGCAAGAGAAAGCTCCAGAAACGCCGACCCTTCAAGAAGAAGCGAAAGGGCTCAACACCATCGGCAAAAGAGCAAAAGCACAGAGCACAAATTTCAAACTTCAAATCCTCCAACTCACTTTTCAGGACTCTCAAAGCACTCCCCCTGCAAAGATGCAGCTCCCCCTGAACAAGTGAACTTGTGCGTGCTAAAAACACTCAAAAATGACTCACATGTGCTTCTCTTTTAGAAAATGCAATCTTGCACAAGCTTTCAAAATCTTTCCAGAAACTTGTCCCTCTTCTTTTAGAAATGCTCAAGATATTCTCCCCCTTGTTGACAATGCATGAATCAAGGTCAGAAAAGACCAAAGTGCAAAAACCGACGCTGAGTTGCGTGTACTCGGCACTGCCGTGTTGTGAAAACCGGCACTGCCGAGTATACACAACCAGCACAACGAAAATGCAAAAATGCAACTATAAGCACAAGAACCGGCACTGCCGAGTTGCTCCAGTCGGCATTGCCGAGTATGTACAGGCAGCACAGCAAAAATGCAAAAAAATGCAACTACAAGCTTCTCAAATATACAATGAGCAATACAAAGTGCTACAAGTTAGAGAAGAGGCATACAAGCTAGTTCATCATGTCATACGGGCATTGCCATCAAGAAGGTGAAGACATATATCCAATTGACAAAGCCATGAGCAAATTGTGGATTTTTATCAAAAATGTCACCGCATGAGCAAAGTCCTAACCATGGATTGTTTAAGCAAAAATAAACTTCATCTCACCAAAATCATGAAAGGACAAGCATTCTTGACAAAAGATCATCATAAACGCCCAAGTTCTACCTCATGTCATGTCAAAGCACGGAGCCATGTGTTCACTTCTCATGGGAGACTTCTCCGGCAAACAACATGCAACCGCTTAGCACCCATGTGTGCAAGTGTGTGCAATGGTGAAAGCATAGAGACATGAGCATAAATTTCTGCAAATATTCTTTTTCCCATCTTTCTTCTTTCATGCATAGACATCTCATTTTTCAAGTTTTTCAAGTTAAGCATGGTACATGAAATGTCTTTGCGACAGAAAGAAGCTTATGCTCCTCCACAAGATAAAGCATGGGCTAAACATTTACAATGACAAAGGTCTTTGACCCAATTGAAAAGAATATCACACCCTAACATGATCTTAAGCAAGATATAGCCATTTCGGCTCAAACAAGACATGCAAAGGCATTTACTCATGGGTGTAGGAATTAAGTTCAGTTTGTCATTTTAATTCGAAAAGAAGCTATCTCAATAGAATATATATCAAGACCATCAAGAGCATAGCCATCCATCCAATCAATCCCTAGCCAGCCTGCCTAAACTCTAAAATGTAGCAAGTTGTACCAATCACTGCATATAGGAGAAGCTCATCCTAAGATATGATACAAAAGATGAAATCAAGATACAAAAGCAAGAAAAACTATACATCAAGATACAAAGATGGTACACAAATATACATATGCTACAAGAGAAGCCTCCAAAACTCAGCTCAGAAAACCGCACACACACCAAGTTCCCCTCGCAAGCGGGTGAAGGTAACTTGGTCAAGTGGCTTAGTGAAAATGTCTGCAAGCTGGTTTTGGGTAGAAACGTGGGCAAGCTCAATATCTCCTTTCTCCACATGATCTCTCAGAAAGTGGTACCTCACTTCTATGTGTTTGGTTTTGGAATGAAGCACGGGATTTTTGGCTACGCTTATGGCACTGGTGCTATCACAAAGAAGTGGAACATGGGACATGTCTAAGCCAAAGTCTCTCAAGGTGTATGTGATCCAAAGCAACTGAGAACAACAGCTAGCAGCAGCAACATACTCGGCTTCAGTGGTGGATTGGGCTACGCTAGACTGCTTGCGAGAAGACCAAGACACAAGAGACGAGCCAAGAAACTGACACTGACCAGAAGTAGACTTGCGATCAACACGACATCCAGCAAAATCCGCATCAGAAAATCCATGAAGTGCAAGAGTGGAATCGGCAGAATACCAAAGACCCAGCTCAGGAGTAAACTTGAGATACCTGAAAATCCTCTTGACGGCCTGACGATGTGAAGTCCTCGGTGAAGCCTGAAAACGAGCGCACAGACACACGCTGAACTGTATGTCCGGCCTCGTCGCCGTCAAGTAGAGGAGGGAGCCGATCATGCTCCGGTACTCCTTCTGGTCCACTGGTTCTCCGTCCTCATCCGCATCCAAAGCTGTAGTCGTACTCATCGGCGTAGTCATCGGCTTGGAGTCGCTCATGTCGAATTTCTTGAGAATGTCCTTGGTGTACTTGCTTTGGTGCACAAATGTCCCATCCTTGGTTTGCTTGATCTGCAGCCCGAGAAAGAACTGCAACTCTCCCATCATCGACATCTCAAATTCCCTGCTCATATCATCTGCAAACTTGGCAACAAGATCATGAGAAGAGCCACCAAAAATGATATCATCCACGTAAATCTGAACGATTAAAAGATCTTTGCCATTTCTCAGCAAGAAGAGCGTCTTATCAACCTTCCCCATCACAAACCCCTTGCTAAGCAAGAACCCTCTCAATCTACCATACCACGCTCTGGGTGCTTGCTTTAGGCCATATAAAGCTCGGTGGAGTTTGTACACTCGGTGTGGGTATCTCTCACTCTCAAAACCCGGGGGCTGCCTCACATACACTTCTTCCTCGATCACCCCATTCAAGAAGGCACTCTTCACATCCATTTGGTACAATTTGAACCCTTTAGCAACTGCAAATGCTAGAAGGATCCGAATTGCCTCCAAACGGGCAACAGGAGCAAATGTCTCCTCATAATCTATCCCCTCCTGCTGCGAAAACCCCTGAGCAACCAACCTCGCTTTGTTTCTCACAATCTCACCACTCTCATCCCTCTTGTTCTTAAACACCCACTTGGTTCCTATGGGATGGCAATTTGGAGGTGGTTCTACTAACTTCCACACCTGATTTCTCTCAAATTTTCAAGCTCTTCATGCATGGCATTGACCCAATCAGAATCAGATAAAGCGTGTCCAACATTTTTGGGCTCAAAAGACGCGACAAAAGCAGAATGAGCATAATGAGAGATGTTCTGTGACCTCGACCGTGTAGTGCGTTCATCCATGTTCCCGATGATCTTCGAAGGTGGATGATCCCTCTGTACCAGCCGGGGAGCTTCTCGCCTCGAGATTGCCTCCCCCTCAACATCAGCTTCCACTTGAACTCGATCTGGTGCGCGACTCGACGAAGGTGTAGCAGAGGGGCCGTCGTCGAACGTCGTGGTAGTAGTGGAAGTAGAAGGTACACGATCTCCACACGGTGCCTGAAATTCCTCATCATCTTCATCATCAGGCTGTTCTTCCTCAAAGATGGGCTGTCCCAAGTCATCATCACCTGCACACTCAAAAGCAGAAGAGCTACACGGAATGGTCTCGTCGAAGGTGACTTCGCAAGTCTCCATGATTTGGTTAGTTTCAAGATTGAGCACACGATATGCTCGAGAATGATTAGCATAACCAAGAAAAATTCCATCCATCGAACGAGACTCAAACTTGTCCAAATTTCCTTTCTTCAAGATGAAACCCTTGCAACCAAAAACCCGAAAGTGACTCACACGGGGGGAACGACCATGGAAAAGCTCATAGCAAGTTTTCTTCTTGAAAGCACGAAGGAAAATCCGATTTGAAACATAGCAAGCTGTGTTCACCGCTTCTGCCCAATACTTCCTAGGAGTCCTATGCTCATCTAGCATCGTCCTAGCCATCTCACAAAGTGTTCTGTTCTTTCTCTCAACAACACCATTCTGACAAGCAACATATGGCGAAGAGTATTGATGTTCAAGACCAAGATCACGACAGAAGGCATCAAAACGAGTGTTCTTAAATTCCGTACCATTGTCGCTACGAATAGCTCTCATGGCACCACCATTACTCTCGTTTTTCAACCTCAAAATCAGATCTCGAACAAAATCAAAAGTCTCATCCTTCGACGCCAGAAAGAACACCCACGCATACCGAGAAAAGTCATCAACAACCACAAGAACATACCACTTCCCACCAACTGAACGAACTCGAGCGGGGCCAACCAAATCCATGTGCAAAAGCTCCCCTGGACGCTCAGTCATAACATCTGTCAAAGGTGGGTGAGAAGCAGCAACCATTTTTCCATGCCTACACGGTGCACAAACCAAATCTTTCTCGAACTTGAGCTTGGGCAATCCTCGGATAAGGTCAAGAGCACTCAAGCGTGTGAGTAAATCAAAGCTCACATGACCCAATCTCCTATGCCACTTCCAAAGCTCAGAAGAAGTACCAGCGATCAAACAACGTGAAGGACCAAAAGATCGAGAAAAATCAGCACGAAAAATCTGTCCCTCAGGAATGATCATACACACAAGGTCACCTCGAGAATCAAGAATTTTCGAATCACCACGCTTAAAGCGAACCTCATAACCCTCATCAAGAAGCTGAGAAACTGAGAGCAAATTGAAACCAAGATTCTTGACAAGAGCAACTCGCTTTAACATGAAAGTGTCGCTCACCTGAATAGCACCCTCTGACAAAACTCTACCTCTACCCTTATCCCCGAAAGTGATGTACTGCCTGGACACCACCGGGGTGAGACTGAAGAACCACTTACCATTACCTGTCATGTGTCTCGAGCAGCCAGAATCCATCAACCAAAAGTTCTCCAAGCCTCCCACCTGCACAATCAGAACCGAGAACGAGAATGAGCAAATGACTCGACACTGGGGTTAGCACAGAACGAGTCAAACCAGTGTCGGGCCATCTGCTCAAAAGAAGGGTTAGCAAAATCAGCTCTACTGCGTGACACCCTCACGTCTCTCACCATCGGACCTCTAGCACCACGCGGGGGAAAACGTGGCCTAGACTCTCTCCTAGCCTCAAAGCTACGGTCGAACCTCCCTGAACCAGACTGACCGCGAAACGGAGGCCGCCTAGCAAACTCTCGAACAACAGGAACACCACGACTAGCAACCACGGGAACTGTACGCACAACAGCGTCGCCTCTCGGCCAGGGTGAACGAGACACAGGCACACTACGAGAAGAGTAGTACCTGTCCCTGTTCCCCACCTCCTTCTCTCTTCTCACCTCCCTCTTCTTCCTCCAACAAAACTCCTCAAGGTGACCATCCCTTCCACAATGCTCACAATGGAAGCGGACTGGCTTTGGCTTTGGGGTTTCTCTCGGCTGTGCCCTCTCTCTCGGCTGGTAAACCCCACTCCTCACAAAGGTCACTCTCCTCTGAAAGTTCTCTGACTTAGGTGGAAACTTGGGAGGATCTGGAGTAGTGTCAAGCTTGTTTAGCAGGTGGTTTGGTTTGGGTGTGAAGGTGTTCTTGAGGATGGTTTTTGGTGGGATTGTGGGAATGTTTGCGGTGGAGCTCTCTGGATCTCTCTCTCTCTCACCACTACTCTCACCAACCTTCTCAGAACCAAGCCCACAACCATCAGCTCTCTTGAAACTCGCAATCAACATCTTGAGCTGAGGCTCACGACCAGACAACCAACCCAAACACTGTCTCAGCTCATCATTCTCACCTTCCAATCTATTCACACACTGTTCTAGCTCAACATTCTTTAAAGCAACAACATCACAAGCAGAACAGGAATTTGCAATGGGTGATTTAAGTTGTGCTTCAAGTGAACTAATCATGGTGCGTGATTCAAGCAACTGAGCATGCAAAGCAGGACAGGAAGTACAAGCACCTAGCAAAGATGACCTAGACTTCAACTCAGCAAGCTCAACTCTAGCACTCTCTAGTTCATCCAAGCAGTTCATGTGTTTTTCCTTAAGCACAACAAGATCAGCAATATGCACATCACAGAACGAGCATTCTACCTCATCAGACACAAGAGGAGCATCTTTCAAAACAGCAATCTCAGACTCAAGCGAAGCTGCTCTCTCCCTAGACTCGCAAAGCAAAGACTCAAACTCCATGGCCTTCTTTCCAGTCTCAGAAAGCAAGGTCTCAAGCTCAGCCACTCTATCCTTGGACTCTCCTAGCAGGGACCTAAACTCCCTCTTCTCTTTGTTGGTCTTCCTAAGCACATCATCACGATTATCGACCAACTGCTCTAACCTAGCAATCTCCTGACGCAAAGAGGTGGGATCTGTCAATACCTCATCCTCGGAGTCGGAGTCGGAGTCGTCCTTGCCCTTCACGGAGTCGTGCGCCATGGTGCAGTAGTCGACGGCGGCGAAGGAGATGCCGTTGAAGGACCGAAACGGCGACTAGAGAGGGGGGAGTGAATGGGAGCCGATAAAATTTCTTTTCCAAATCCGGCTTTCACCCCAAAATCACTTCCGGACTTCGTGACACAATCTTGCCAAGATCACGCAGCAACTGAGATGCTACTGACCCTAGGAACAAGAAACATGCAGCGGAAACACAGAAAGAATCCTCGATCCAAAAACTTCACCAAAACAGCCACTGGGTGTGTGTACTCGGCACTGCCGGTTTTCAGAACTCGGCACTGCCGAATACACACAGCACAAAGGCACCCCTCGAGTCTATGTACTCGGCAGTGCCGGTTTTCAGAACTCGGCAGTGCCGGGTACATGCAAACAGCACAGCCCCAAAGTCAACTCGAGGATGGATCTTCCAAACGACTTGAGCTCTTGAGGCGAGATTTTGGTCAGATGATATAGACCTCCAGTGGAGTGTTTTTCCAAAAGATCTCGGCCTCTAACTCAGTACAACTCCCGGAAACTCAGATCTCGTGATGAACACCATGACATCAAGTTCATCCCGAAAATCTCAAATCTGAAGCGATTCTCGGCGCTTGGGGGCAAAGGATCACCAGCAAAAGAGGCACAAGGCACTCATACGTGAATCCCCCAAAGAAATCCGAGAGAAAACGCCCTAGATAGAGAAGAACGAAAATCCCCCAAAAATAGCTCCGAAAATACCCACGAAAATAGAAAAGGATGAAGGAGCTCGGGAGATCAAATCATGGCACAAAGATGAACAGCACAAACTCAATCACATAACCATGAATTCACCTATACAAACTAGGAATGATTCGAAATAGTTCTAGGTGGAGGGGATGAAGGGAAGAGGAAAACTAAACAAACCAAATAAAAGATAACTAAAGAGATGACAGCCACCAGCCCTGAAGGGGCCTATTAGTAGTCCAAGTGGTGGTGTCCTAAAGACTAAGCTACCCCTAAGTGATACATACCCCTCAGGGGCAAATTTGACATTTTGATCTCAGATATTTTCCGGCTCGGGCACCTTCCACTGCAAGCTAGCTTCCCTCCGACGCAAGCCTTGCAGTCACGCCGCGTGTCCTCCGGATCGAAGCTCCTCGACGCCGTTCTTGGGCCAGCCCAGTCGGGTGCATGTACTCGGCACTGCCGAGTTGTCCAACTCGGCACTGCCGGGTACATACAGCCCAGCAGCCCAACGGCCCATCTTCGCCACGTCGAGTCCTCGGTCCTTGGTTTTGAGGCCCAAACCAAGGGAAACCGTCCACCGATGATTTTGTGGCCAAATCACCAAACCCCGCGCGCAAACTTCGGTTGTTAGCCGCCACCTTGCGCCGGCTTCTCGTCCGCGTACGAGCTTCGGTTGTGAGCCGCTACCTCGCACCGAAACTACGTCCCCTTGCCCGTTCTTGCCAGCATGTGAACCGCACTTGATCCATCGGCCACCGGGTCCCTCGAACCAAGCCTACTTGTCTCTCCGCTCCTCGGAGGCCGCCATGGCTAAGACCTTTCGCGCCTGTTCTTCACCTGCACCAATGCAACCAAGCCGCATTCTACACCTGCAATACTTGAGCCAAGGGAAACGTCAATCCACACCACGTTGTCAATCACTCATCACACCAGGAAGCGACCATCCACCGGTCCTCGGACACACTGGGTCCTCAAGTAGGAGAAGGAACTCCGTTCAAAGATCTCGAAGAACAAGAACCGAAGGCACTTTGAGCAAGTTATTATCTGGATTTAAGGCAAGTGTAACATGGAAATTCCTTGCAACCTATTCACCTTTAATCATTCATTAATACATATGCATGTGTCTTAATTTGATTGCCTTAAGGTTGTACCTAGATTTTAATCCTTATTCCTTGTTACCCGGGTTTATGCATATGGGTAGACCTTTGCTAAGCGCTGCTACTGTCACTTTATTTAAATGTTAATCTTGACTTAATGGTTCACTTCAATTAACATAAAACTTGCTTTTTAGCAACATGGCTCAGGGAGCTAGGACATTTATTCTGTGCTTTGTCCTAGTGTCTCTGCGTAAGGTCCGGTTCTTAAAGCGGCAACCCAGGAACCTGTCGCCACCATCGGAACTATTATGGCTCTGGTCTTGGTCAAGTATCTTGTACGTCTCTAGCTTACCAGTGGTTACCGAAAGGCGTATTGGAGAGTATCGGTGAGAGTATGGTTTGATCCATCGAGGACGGTCTCACTTGCGCTCTGAGATCCGTTGGCTATGTCTCGTTAGGCACAGTCCCGTGTCGGGAGCATCTTACCTGCGCTCTGGACGCTCCGCACGTTGCGCTTGATGGCTATCGCGCTCTGGACGCCATTGACCCCCCTATGGTGTTTGATCCATGGGCGTAAGTCAATCTCGTTGCGTAGGGCCATGCTGCCCTTACTGTACCGTTACGGCTACTGTGTTTGTTAGGGTGTCTTGTGAAAAACCTCGTAGCGTCCCTATGCTCTCATACCTCGGAAGTGTGAGTTGTGCATGGTTGGGTGCAAAGCTCCTTTGAGCTTTTACGCGACCGGTGGTTAAAGGGTGAAACCTCTGCAGAGTGTAAATCTATCATGATAGCCGTGCTCTCGGTCACGAGCAGCCTGGACCCTTTTTTATTAGACGATGATGCAGAAGATGATGATGTTCTATGGTTCTAATTATACTTACATCTTTAATTGGGGTTATAACCGGGAGCTCTCATATACTTGTAGTAACTAGGAGAATGATAAAACGAATCAACTAAAAGTGCTAAATGCAGTTCAGCCGTGTCAAGCCTTTTAAGCCTTTCATACCTCTGTGTTATACTTGCTAAGTATGATGGAATACTTACACTTGCATTCAATCAACAAAATCCCGGACGGGTAATCAGATGGAGCAACGTTTGAGGCAGTGACTGAAGATTTATCAGAAGACCTTCCGTACATCTGAGCTGTGGTCAACCAGTCGGTGTCCTTGTGGACTTGAGGCTCTACCAGATGATAGTTAATAAATTAGTCTTCCGCTGTGTAATTTCTGTAAACTCTGATGTAGATTGTTTTATTCGAGCATTGTGTTCTCTGTAATACCATATTTGTAAGCTATATGTGTTGTGTGGACTTCCTGGGCACACATATGGCAGCATTCCGGTTTCTGTGGAAAACCGGGTGTGACAGATTGGTATCAAAGCCGTGCTGACTGTAGGATCACAGACTAGATAGAAATGGTCGTTTTCTAAGTTCCATTCTACTTTAAACATAATTTCTACCTTGCCCTTGACTTCTTTATTAATTATTTTTTACTCCTTGGCCACTTATCTACCCCTTGACTACTTACTTCTTATCCTTGACTTTTGGTCTCTCTTTTCCCCCCACCTTGATTTGATATTACTGAACCCTTGCTCTTTACCTCAAATGTCCACAGCTCCCAAACCCTAGCCGCCACTCCCATATGAACTCAGGCGTCGCGCCCCCTTTTTCCTTCTCCCATACCGTGCCGCCACCTAGGGGAATTTTCCCCTTGTCCCCTGTCTGCGCCTCGTCATGAAGAAGGGGAGGAGGGAAGGAGAAGAGGACGGCACCACCCGTGCCGCCGAGGACCGCACCACACCGACCCAAGGACGCCACCGCCGGCCGTGGAGTCAAGGAGCCGGACGTCGCAAAGATTGGAGCACCGCCGCTGCCGCGTCTGCTTCCTCTCTGAGGACCGGGTGTTTCCAAGGACCGGTGGATGGTCGCTTCCTGGTGTGATGAGTGATTGACAACGTGGTGTGGACTGATGTTTGCCTTGGCTTAAGTATTGCATGTGTAGAATGCGGCTTGATTGCATTGGTGCAGGTGAAGAACAGGCGCGAAAGGTCTTAGCCATGGCGGCCTCCAGGGAGTGGAGAGACAAGTAGACTTGGTTCGAGGGACCCGGTGGCCAGATGGATCAAGTGCGGTTCACATGGTGGCAAGAACGAGCAAGGTGGCGTGGATCCGGTGCGAGGTAGCGGCTCACAACCGAAGCTCGTATGCGGACGTGAAGCCGGTGCAAGGTGGCGGCTAACAACTGAAGCTTGTACGCGGGGTTTGGTGATTTGGCCACAAAATCATCAGGAGGACGGTTTCTTGGTTTGGGCCTCAAAACCAAGCCCGAGGACTTGGCGTGGCGGTAACGGTCCATCACGAGGAGCCGTGCGCGTCAAGGAGCCTGGGCCGGAGGACACGCGGCGTGGCCGCAAGGGTTGCGTCGGAGGGAAGCAAGCTTGCGGTGGAAGGTGTCCCAGCCGGAAAAAGATTCGCGAAAATGTCAAATTTGCCCCTAAGGGGTATTTTGTTGTATGCTTCATGTAAGGGCGTTCTGGACATTTGCAGGGCGCCTATATATATGAGGAGTGGCTATTGTGGGCAGCCATCCTTTGGAGAGAGTAGGTGGTGGGCTTCTCATTTGTTTGTGGAAGTGCCTTTTCTAGGGTTTGAGGGAGAGAGATGAGGGATCTTTGATTTGGTCTTTTTGCCATTCTAGCTTTGTTTGTGCTAGTAAGTGGCTTGTAACCGCACATGGTGAAGTAATCCAAAGATCAATTTCGTGCACACTTGCTTCTACATCTCAAGATCTGAAATTTATCTTTTATCCTATTTTTGGAGCTATTTTTGGGTGATTTTTCGATCTCGCGATTGGCTACGATTTGACGTGTTTTTCTTGGGGGAAATTGGTGCTAGGACATGTGCAAGAACTTCTAGTATGATCTCCTAGCCAATCCATGCACGAGCACCTCGGATTTTGAGATTTCCCGAAAATTCCCTCTCTTGTGTTCTTGAGCAAATCCGTGAAATTTAAGGTGATAGCTTGATCTTTTTGCAAAGATCTTTTGGGCGAGGATTCACCATGAGGTAGAGAAGCTACAGCACGGAAATCGTTGGATGTGGTTCGCGTTTGGTTGGTTTTCAAGATTGGGGCTTTGAGGGTGTTCTTGAGTTCTTCATCCTTTTCTAGCTCTCTTCTAAATCTGTGAAAATCCATAGTGAAGTCTTGATCTTTTTGACAAGATCTTTGGGGCAAAGACTCACTAGGTGCATGTGAAGCTATGGTTAAACTTTCGTGAGATTTGGAGGTCATTTGATCAAGTTTTGGGGCGTTGACTTCTTCCTCGGGCTGATTTTCGTGTTCTGTTCAAGGGTGCTGGAATATCCGGCAAGGCGTCGGAATATCCGATAAATTGAAACTTGAAACCCGAGAGCAGCCAGTACTTTCCCAGAACTTCCGACGGGGTGCTGGAATATCCGATAAATTCAAAGTCGGAACCTGAGAACAGCCAACTCATTACCGGAACTTCTGATAAGTTGCCAGAATATCCGATAAGCCCAGTCCCAGAACTTCTGAGAGAGTGCTGGAATATCCAATGAACCCAGTGCTAGAATATCCGACAAGGTGCCAGAAGTTCTGATAAATTCCAGACAGCCCAAGTGCTTGATAGTGTTCATACCTAGATCCTTTTCCTTTGCTTCCGCGTTGCTTCTAGGCTTTCCTAGCATCGTTCCTAAGGTCAGTAGGTCCGTTGTGACTACATGATCTTGGCGATTGCTAGAAGAGGGGCTTGTTGTTTGTAATCGGGATATAGACCTTGTTCTCATCAGAGAGAACTTTTTAAAGGCTCACATTCACCCCCCCTCTGGTCGCCCGTTTTGGTCCTACAATTGGTATCAGAGCCGGTTAAGGATCACTCCACCTTTATTGGCTTTGTGATCCATGGGGCGACAAGGGAAAAGACGATTTTGCTTCCGAATTTGGTGATTGAGATTTGAGCTTGGTTTTGGCTAATCCTAACCGGTGCTTTGAGCTATGGTGTCAAGCTCTTGTTCTATTGGCTCTTTGTCGTTAGGTGGTGTGGTCGCATCCGAGGACGACCACGAGTGGAGAAAGAAATGTGATGCGCTTAATGAGGACGATGAAGGGATGACATTGACGCGTCTTTTGAAAGAGATGCATCAAGAAGATGATCTTCGACGCAAGCTTCACAAGATGAGTAGAAGTAAACTCTCCCAAGGTATAATTGACTTGTTCACTCGCCTTTGTGCTTATGGCGAGACAATTATTGATCTTGAAAAGAAAATTGGCATGTCTAAGCTTGATTCTTCTCCTTGCAATTCTTGTGAAGCATTGATTAAAAAGAATACCAATGAAGGACCGATTAGGCGACCAGAGAGGGAGGGAAGTGAATGGGAGCCGATAAAAATTTCTTTCGCGAATCCGGCTTCTTCCAACTCAATCCAAATCCAATTGACCGACCTTGCCAAGATCACATAGTTACTGTGAAGCTACTGACCCTAGGAACAAGATCAACGCTGCGGAACTCGAATCAAACAAATCCAATAAGAATCGAACAAAAACAACCTAAAACAGAACTTCACGGCCAGGGGCGGTCACACCTCTATCCAGGGGCAGTCTGACCGGCCTTGCCTGGTACTGTTCAGCCAGGGGCGGTTGGACCGCCCTCCAGGGGCGGTTGGACCAGTCCTGCATGGATCTACGCGAAAAACTCGAGCGCAAAGTCAACTCGTGATCGGATCTCCCAAACGGCTTGAGCTCTTGAGACGAAACTTTGGGTAGATGATATACACCTCAAGAAGAGGCTATGCCCCAACAATCTCGGCCTCTAACTCTCTAGAACTCTGGGAATTTCAGATCTCGCAAAGAACACATCCACCTCGGGTTCATCCGGAAAACTTCGAATCTAGAGCGATTTCCGGCATTTAGGGGCAAGAGATCACCAAGAAAAGAGGCACAAGGCACTTGTTGATGCAAAAATCAGGCGGAGACAGATGCGCACTACACACGAGCGAAGGCGTAGCCTTGAAAACTGGGGCGTGCCAGTCAATCTGACCTGTTGATTGACAAGGATAAAATCGGAGGTTAAGAAACAGCCGATTAGCCGATTCTCTCGTTAACAGTTAGATATTGAAGGACCGATTCCAATATAAAGAGAAAACAGCATAGGGAGTCGATTTCGATAGATCAAACAGCAAAGAAGCCGATTGATGACTAAGCAATACAAGATAACCGTGAAGCGATCCGATAGAGCTTAGCAGGACAACACTTAGAGCAATATTAATCAGCTATTAGATAAATCTTAAGATTACGCTTTTAACAGAGCCGATTAGATAAAACCCTAAGCTGGATAGATGGTGGTAAAGGCTAAAACAACAAGAAAAGACTTGCGGATCTAGCAGATACCGATAACTGTCGAATAAATCTAAACGAAGCAACAGCGATGCGCCCGATGCTAAAGCTTAGATATTACTCAGTAGAAGCGGAACTCACGAGCAAGCCTTGGAGATCTGGATCGCCTCGACCAGCCCAGGAGAACTCGTTGAAAGAGAAAAAGCTTGGCGAAGTCGTCGGCTTGTAAGTAAATTGCGAGTAGTAAATGCAAGGTAATAAAAGGTTTTTGTATTGATGTGTATCTAGTCTTCTCACAACCCTCAGGGTTTATATTTATACCCTGGAACTACAGACTCCAAGTCGATCACGACTTAAACAAACTTGACGCGAAAGAAAGAAACTATTTAACCTAAGACTCTAGACGACATGGCCCAGCAGCGGCCTAATTCAGCCCAAAGCTCATGACGCCCTCGATCGGCCCTCTGAATCCAATCGATCGATCCTCTGAGTCCGATTCTGAAGTCTTGAGTCCGATTCCGATCCTATCTTCGAACCGATTTCAACTCAAACTCTGCCTTTGACCCTGGCTTAATTTTCATTAAATCTCCTCGGGCGCCGGCTCTGACACGTGTCAAAAAACGCCATCAACAGCACTCATGTGTGATTCCCCCAAAGAAATCCGAGAGAAAACGGCCTAGAACATGAAGAACGAAAATCCCCCAAAAATAGCTCCGTAAATAGCTCCAAAAATGGAAAAACAAAAAGTAGCTCGGGAATTCAAAACATGGCACAAAGATAAATGGATTAACCTCAATCAACCAACCATGAATTCACCTATACAAACTACAAATGATTCAAGCAAAGTTCTAGGTGGAAGGGATGAGAAGGAAGGGAAAATAAACAAGCCAAAATGAAATAACTAGAGAGATGGCAGCCACCAACCCCTAGAGGGTCTATTATATAGTCCAAGTTGTGGTGCTCTAATGACTCAACTACCCCTAAGTGATACATACCCCTCAGGAGCAAATTTGACATTTTTTGCGAAGATATTTTTTCCGGCTGGGACACCTTCCACCGCAAGCTTGCTTCCCTCCGACGCAAACCTTGCGATCACGCCGCGTGTCCTCCGGATCGAAGCTCCTCGACGCTCACGGGCGACCTGCCCAGGTGGGACCGGTCTGACCGCCCCTGGCTGGCAGGCTGGCCTCCCTTCGGCCCGTTGCGACGCCGAGTCCTTGTCTTGGTTTTGAGACCCAAATCAAGGAAACCGTCCACCTGATGGTCTTTGGGCCAAACCACCAAATCCCGCGTGCAAGCTTCGGTTGTGAGCCGCCACCTTGCACCGGCTTCATGTCCACGTACGAGCTTCGGTCCTGAGCCGCTACCTCGCACCGGAACCACGTCCCCTCGCTCGTTCTTGCCACCATGTGAACCGCACTTGATCCATCTGGCCACCGGGTCCCTCGAACCAAGCCTACTTGTCTCTCCGTTCCTCGGAGGCCGCCATGGCTAAGACCTTTCACGCCTGTTCTTCACCTGCACCAATGCAATCAAGCCGCATTCTACACCTGTAATACTTGAGCCAAGGTAAACGTCAATCCACACCACGTTGTCAATCACTCATCACACCAGGAAGCGACCATCCACCGGTCCTCGGACACACCCGGTCCTCAACCAATTTGAAGCATTTTTGTGATAGTTTTAAATCTGAAAATCACTTGCTGAAATCTAATGCCTCTAAGCCATGTCCTTCATGTGTTTTCTTGCAAGATGATCTTGATGAGGCTAGAGATGAGATTGTTTTATTGATGTCAAAGGCTTCTTTACCTTGTGCTTCTTGTGAGTCTTTGCATGCTGAAGTTAAAGAATTGAAATTGACTCACACCACTTGTTTGGATGAACTTGAGCATGCTAAGGCTGAAATTTGTGAGATGAAGTCTATACCTTGTAGCATGTGCTCTTTGGTTTTTGATGGTGATGTTTGCCTTACTTCTTTGGATACTCATGATGATTTGCTTGATGTGAATGATGATGTTTGTTCATGTGGTCTCATTTGGCTCCCATTCACCCCTCTCTGGTCGCCCGTTTCGGTCCTACACTCTCCCCCGAGCCGGCCACGCTCTACTTCACCGCCCCAACATGAGCACGCCCCTTCCTTCTCTCCTCCAACCTTGCCTGCCGTCCGGCGAGGGAACTCGCCGATGAACCCTCCTAGCTACCGCCGTCGTCCCGTCTCTATGTCCCGGCCTTCGAGCCGTAGAGACCGTCTGCAGGTACCCGCTAGCGCCGCCGCGTTTCGCGCTCTGCAGCCCGCGCGCTGCCTGCACCGACGCGTTGCGCAGCTGCCGCCGTCGCGGCTGTGCCCTGGCGCGCGCCCATGCCCGTGCCGTCCTCCTGCGTCGCGCTCCGCACGCCGCCGCCCGCGTGCCACAGCCGTGCCCGCACTCTACCGCCGACGCTTGCCGCGCCGCGCTCCACTGCGCGCGCATCCCGCCGTTGCCCGGCTAGGCCGTCCCGCGCTGCTAGCCGCCACCGCGCCGCCGGCGCTGCTTGGCCCGCGTGCGCCGCCGCCGCCCTGCCCTCGGTCGCCCCTTTTGAGCATTTCACCAAGCAGGTCGTGCGGGCCACAACCTCTTGGCCGCACCGAGATCCCGTGCGGCTGCACTTTTGCAGGAAGGCCCTCGTGTTTTCTTTAAATCACACATAGGTCCTTCTACCTTTGTCCTTTTTCAAAAAAACCCCTGGCTGCCTCCTTTTTCATCCAAGTCCCTGTAATTTTGCAGATAGCTCCCTGGGTTTCCTTTTAATTGCGGAAAGGCCCTTCGGCCTTACCGATGGGACCCACCTTGCGTTGACCGTTGACCTGGTCAACGATTGACCGGTCAACGCTGACGTCATCAGGGCCCACGATGACGTGGCCACAGCCGGCCGCATTGCACTTTTGCAGTTTGGCCCCTGAACTTTTTTGAAATTACAAATAGGTCCCTAGAAATTTATAAACAGGTCCCTGTACTTTTACAAATAGGTCCTTCCACTTCTGCCTTTTTGCAGAAAGGTCCCTGGCCGCCCCTTTTACCTTTTAAACCCCTGGTTCTTTTGCATCAAGGCCCCTAACCTTTTCCAGTTTCGCAACCTGGCCCTTCCACCTTGGCAACCTCACAGGAAACCCCTGTAGTTTTAAGAAAAAGGTTTATTCTTTAATAAATTCTTTTTCTTAATATCTAAAATGGGTTAAACCTTGGAAAATCCATATCTTTTCCGTCCTAGCTCCGATCGACGCGAGACCAGTTGCGTTAGGTTCCTAAAATCGAGCCCGTCATCCCAGACCTAGTCGAGTGGCGTCCGCGTCTTAGTCACACGCCCACCACGCAAAGCCAAGCCGCCCATCCTATACCCGACACGTGGCGCAGCCTCAGTGCCGAGTCCGCCGCCACGTGGCTAACTTGTTAGTGACCCGTCAGACCGTGGGCCCGCATGTTGACATGTGGGACCCGATAGCCGTTAACCCGTCTGCTTTAACCCGCTGACCAAGGTCGTGACCCTCTGACCGTTGACTTAGTCAACTTGGACCAAGTCAACAATGACACCACCAGAGCCCGTGATGATGTCATCAACCCCAGACCGTTGCCTTTGCCTGCTTGACTCGCGGTCTGACCCCGAGCCGATGACTGACACCTCCGAGATGGTAACTTGTGTTCTAACTTTTATTCCTTTTTTCGAAATGATTTATAAATCCCAAAAATGGATTTAAACTTCAAAAAATCATAAAAAAATCAACCTTAGCTTAGAAAAATATGAAACCAGTTTTAGTATTTTTCTAAAATCATGACGAACACGAAAGAATAGTGTTTGCTATTATTTGGATCCCTATTGGTTCTCATTTGGAGTTCATTTGCTAGTAGTGGTCGTTATTTGTTTATGTATCCGTATAATAGGATCCCCGGAGGACCCGGACTACTTCGACTACTTCGACGACGTCGACTACGCTAAAGTGAAGAGATAAAGGACCATGCTCCAGGTTCACGCGCATCCTGATTCTTTGCCCTATTAGGCATTGCTGAGTAGAATGCTAGCGCTTTGCATATTACATGATGATGATGATTGAGCCATGCATAGCCTCTTTATATATCCTGATTCCTTGCTTGCCTACTACTATATATATATATTTGCTATGCTGCTGCTTGCATGTGTATGGGATATTGTGGATTAGGATTCTTGGCGTGTGTGGGGATAAAACCGACAGGAGAAGGTGTTTTTGGGAAACTTGGCGGGGGCGAGCATTTCATAACAACTCGATCTTTGATCGAGGTGCCGGGTGACCCCTGCTCTCGAGAGGGTCCCACACAGTGCTTATGGCGGGCACATGGTTGGATAGGAGCACAGGAGTTGGCGGCATTACCTATGGTGGGTATTGCGACTGCGTTCTTCTGCGGGGGATACGCCTTTTGGACGTTGACGCTCGCCCTGGTTTGAAACCGAGTGGGGTAACTTTATCTGGGCTCCACGTACTTACCGCTTACCCATATGAACGGGTTCCAGCCAGCCTATCTAGCACGATGCCTGCATTGCGAGAAGATCAGGTGGATGGTGTACGAGAACGGGAGAGACCGTTTCCCCGATGGACTATAGCCCCGACTGGCCCCCGAGGGAGAGTTCGACACAGCTTCCGAAGCATTGGATTGCGAGCCGATGGATCGAGACAGAAAGGGCAGGCGGGCATCGTTGTAGTTAGGGTCTGTGCTGTGGGTTGCGTCTCGATCGGATTGCTCCCGATCGCAGCCCGAGTGGGTACAGTTTTACAAGCTATGTAGAGTCTAGAATCTATACGTATAGCCGCGTCCTCGGTATGGACATTGCCCATTTTCCCTGTTACCTCTCATATTTTGGGATCTTCTACCTCCCCCTTTATTAGCCAGCTTGAGAGTGATTAAGGTTCGCAGCTACGGACGGGGAGAAGTGAAGCTTGCTCCCTTTCCTTTCAGGATCCGGACGTAGTTGGTGAGGTGCGAGGGGAGGGAGCTCTCGCATCGACTTAGACGAGTGTGGAGATGGAGACGGGAGTCCGGTGCGCCGGAATAGCCCGATGTGATGTGAGGTGGGAATGGATGGATATATTGGAGATTTATATTTATACTCACTACGCCAAAATGTTGCTTCTATGACGAAACGCTCTTGACGTTTCAAAATTTCGTCATTGAAGCAACCACATCAATGACGAAATTTTAGTGTTCGTCATAAAACTCCAGCGTTCGTCAAATGGCCCTTTGCAACCATGACGCGAGCGAAAATTTCATCATTAAACCAAAGGTCGTGTCGTCATAGAAGCAATGCAGCATCGACTCTCGCATTTGTGACGAATGTTTCTCGTCATAGAACAACAGGTCGGTCGTCATTGAAGCAATGCGGCATTGGCTCTCGCATTTGTGACGAACGTTTGTCGTCATAGAACATGTGGGCCACCTTGTTTAAACTAATATAATACCTTTTATTAATACCATAGAAATTTCTTAAAAAATGAAAAACGTTGCCACCTTGTTTTTTTTCCTCCAAAATTGCGTTGTTTATTTTTAATTAGCCAGATTGCTTTAAAAAATTACAATTTAGTTGAGAGAGTAACAGGATTCAAACTTTGGTCTTTAGGTTAAGATTCTCACGGTATACCGGTGGACTGCACCTTGTTACGTACTAACATATTTTTATAAAGTTGCCCATCTTTTAATTCGTAGAAATTAGAACAGGCCTCCGTCACCATAGGCGCCACGTCACCTCGCTGCATGTGCCACATCACCAGCTTGCCCGCTGGAATTTGACAAAATTTATTATGCCATAAAGGAGATTCGTACCTGGGCCTTCAGGATACCAATCGCACGAGCTACCACTACACTAAGCGTTCATTTGTTGTTTTCTTTGATGTTTTCTTTTTAATTATATAAACAACTGCTCCCAGCGTTCATTTGTTGTTTTCTTTGATGTTTTCTTTTTAATTATATAAACAACTGCTCCCGCGTCCAAAATATTACAGTAATCACAAAGACAAATGAGGAAAAGGGGTTGGAAGGATTCGAAGCGCAAGACATCTAGGAATATGTCCTCCTGTCTTACCACTGCGCTAGTGACATGGTTATATATGTTGACCAGCCAAGATAAAGCTTAACTACAAATTTGGTCACCACCACCAGCAGGTCACCGGACGTCAAAAATTAAAAAAAAAAGCATCATTAGGGGGTTTGAACCCTGATCTTCAAGTTCAACAATAAAATGCTTTACACTACACCATGTATTAGGTTGTGGTAGTGTTTAGTAACAAAATTTCTTAATTGAAAAAAAAAACAGCTCGCCTGGCACGCCCGCCCTCCGCCTCGTCACGCTGGTCGCCTCCGCCCAGTCAACCGGCCCTCCGCGCCCGGACGAAATTTAATTCCGCGCAAAAAAAAGGGCACATGGGGATTCGAACACAAGGTGTAGACGTTAGGAGGTGGATACTTTACAACTGGGCTACAAGCCTGTTTCTGTTAGTATTCAGAAGTTGGTTATACAACCGGCCACCTGCACCACCTGCTCCCACGTTTCGAAGCCTGTGCCACACAAACCTTATATCTATATTATAAAGGACGACGAAATTTTCGTACCAGGGTTACTCTTACCCCTCCAACACCGTCAGATTTTATGACTAAAAATCAAAATTGGATTAATCTAAAGAGTCCAAGTTGAGTACATTACTCCTACGTCGTCGGATTTTATGATGATCGAACGCTCTACATTAATCGAAAGAGTCCAAGTTAACTACATC
This sequence comes from Urochloa ruziziensis, assembly GCA_015476505.1. Lineage (NCBI taxonomy): Eukaryota > Viridiplantae > Streptophyta > Magnoliopsida > Poales > Poaceae > Urochloa > Urochloa ruziziensis. The sequence goes on along the minus strand of CM027121.1, from coordinate 29,635,829 downwards.
ATTAATTAATTTAGTAAAACACGTGCCTGTGGCACGTGCCCTTCTGCTAGTATGTTGAAAAGAATGGCACAATATATCTCATTATTTCTAGTACGATTTCAAATATAAGCTCAAACTTCTACTGAATGATGAAGAATAAACATATATCTATAATCTGGTCACGAAACCAAACTTGTTTTACTGATGTCTTGTTTATAGTGTACAACTACAAGGTCCGGTTCAGCTGCATTTTCTGTAATTCTACCAAGTGACTTTTGTAATAAAGTGTTGAGTTGACGTTTTTTTTAATTTCAAAACTATCTGACTAAACTGCAGCATATGGTTAGTGAGACAAGTGCTATTTTATAATTTTTATCCATATGCCTTTTTTTCTTCAATATAGTTACAATATTTAGCATAGAAAATAATCTATTTTTTAGAATTAAAAATAATCTATTTTTTATACTAATAATGTGAGCCTCGAACAAATGGGCAGTCTACGAGTGCACAAGTAAGGCTATCCCCAACCCATAATGTCCATGGGTGATGTCCAAAGTAAAAAGGAGAGTAAGAAACTACACATAGACACTACCTCCCAATGCATAGTTTTTATGATAAATGAAGAAAATAAATCTCCTCCAATCCCCTCTCTTCTCTCTTCTCTCCTCACCCTATCACTCTTCTTTCTTCCTTGGTTCTCGTGTAGACATGATGTCTTGCATGAGAAACCATGTCTATCTTTTTCTCATTAACTCTCTTGCCATGTCACCAAATTGCTTATGTGGCAGCCCCATTAATGCTATAGAAACTATCCTACTAGGAGGGTTGGGGATGGCCTAAGTAACGCACTGGCCTACAGGCCTGTTAACCACCGGAACTAGGGGTGAAAGTGGTGAGGATAATTTCCACATCCGATCCGTTCCGAATCCGAATTTTACGGATATGGAAAAGCATTTTTAATATCCGTGCGGATATGGATAATCCGAATCCGATTGCGTGTGGATGCGGAGCAGGATATGGTTTAAGCAAAATCCGATGGATATGGATTATCCGATATTTGAACGCGGATTATCCGAGGCTTATAATAGGATATCCGACTAATCTAACGAGCCCACCATGTTACCACACTACAATTAAACTCAACTCCAATAACGAGAGACACATAAACTATGTCGTGATTTATGACCTATAAAGAAGAGTGTTTTCATGTTACATTGCTAAATTATAATTCAGTTTAGAAATTATTAATCTCTATAAATAACTACATGTAAGGATGTATTATCCGACTTTTGTTAATCCGCATTCGCTCCGAAACCGCTCCGACTCCGCACCAGTTCCGACATCCGAAAAAATCTGCATCCATAACCGCATCCACAAGATATCCGCTCCGCTCCATATCCGACAAAAAAATATAGATGAAGATATAGAAAAGCTATTATCCGCTCCGATCCGATCCGCTTTCATCCCTAACCGGAACCACCAACCGGCCTTTGGACAGGCCCACATCGAGTACCAGTTCACGCGCGGAGAGCTGGACCCCACATCCCCACGTCAGGCGTTTGGCGAAGCGCGGAGTGCTGGACCCCACGTCGGGAACGGGGGCCACCAGCGCGGCAGCGGGTGATTGGCGGAGCGGTGTCGTTGCGGATCGCTCACGTGTGCCAGGACTGTTCGTGCACAGCAAGCCAGCGACCCTCACGGCCTCACCTACGAGTTGTGCCACGCACGCCTGCCGCGAGCTGCCGCTGTGCGCGTTGCCCTTCGCGTGAGACACGTGCACGTCGTTGCTGGGCCTCGCGGAGGTGGCGCTGGGTGGCCGGGTGAAAAAAAAAAAGATAAAAGGAGCCAAGGTGCTCATTTGTTTCATTCTAAAAACAAAGTACGTACCATATATTTGTCACCCGGTAGCTTACTCCAAAAATACAAACAATTATCTAATAAACGAATCATGGCGCAGTACAAGACTCCGTCAACCGGAGAGACCACAAGATTGGCTATTGTGATGAGGACACCATAATACAAGACTCCGTCAACCAGAGAGACCAGGAGAAAGAAAAAAAAACATCAATTTTAAAACAGGCATATATATAAGTGCCTCGCGCTAACCTTTTTATTTGTTAGGTGTCTAGCGTAGTTGCTTCGATCACTTAGCTCGGTTCAACACAAAAGCATCGTCCCTCTGCTTCGGTAAGCGGCAGTGCACCATTATCATTAGTTAATCATCATCATCACGTACACTAATGCTGGCCGACTTTGAGAGTCGACATGCTGGACATCCGTGCGTGCACGCAACACATCATCACCAACAAAAATTGACCATCATCGTCCCATTAAAAATTATACTTCAGTTTGATCAAATCAGATGAATTTGTAGATGTATATGGTACCTTTTTTTTCGTGTAACTTTAATATGTAGAGGCGTGTATGGTAACTACCAACATGTATACATGATCTGATCCCATCACGTGACTCTTTGTTGTGTGTGTTTTTTTTTTAAAAAAAAACACCACACATATAGAGGTGTGTACTGTTTGTTAACGTGTCTTTTTATGCAACGTTTTTCCTTTTAATATGAACAGAGGAAAACTTGTGACTTTTTTTTATTGTGAAAGTTGCATTATAGATGACATGTTATCTCCTATAACTATATAGAAGCATCCCACTAAAAGATTTCTCTCAAACCTCAGCTTGCCACATCATCACCTTGGCAGATTAAGAGTCTTCCCTCTTCTTTAAGCAGCACCTTGGGAGATCACGAGCCTCTCTTTACTCAGCAACTTGGGCAGACCAAGTGGCCACGCGCACACCTAATCGGTGCATTAATCTTCCTCAGTAGCTAATGGATGCATTATATTAATCCCCCACCAATTGTAACAGAAATGGAGTCGACAATGACATATATATCTCACCAGCCTAAAAGAGAATAGAGACATGTGAAGAGAAACAAAAAGAAAAAAAATTCTAGATGCCAGTCCAGCATCCAGGTGCGTCACCTGTTCCCTGTCTCAGCTCGCCATCGATTGTGCGTTTCCGTTTGAGTGCTTCTGGGTTGATTCCTTGCCGACTGTTCTTTGTGTTTGTGATTTTGTGTATCCAACATCGAGTGTTCTTTAATGCACTCAACATGTTCGATGTATTGCCTCTTGAAAACTCTTGCATAAACCATTATGAATTTTCTCTGCATATTTGTAGGTTCATATAAATTGATTTCGCCTCTTAAAATTGCAAGAGCATTGGTCTCCCTTGAGTCCTTCGGATAATAAACTGTGTACGAGTACCTGACCCTTATTCTCTTTTTTTTTTTTGAAAGTGAAGCAGGAGCACTGCTATTCTCTTTACCTCACTACGGGTCTATAAAATGAGACGCCCTCAATATTTTCAACTATGAAACCCATTTAACCCTTCGCATCTTGATCTCCGTAGAAGGCCATCACCGTCCTAAATTGTGGTAAGCACCGTCACTACCGTCATCATCGCTATTTCTCTCAAGGGTACCTCCATGATGCCCTCTTTTTCTTTCACATAGCGGGGAACTAGGACGCTCCATTTGCGACCTCTGTAAACGACAACTAGAGAGGTTCCTGGCAGCGACGATCGTCAACCCCTATTGGTTCATGAGGTACGGGTGATGCAAGGCCCTTTGGTACATCGAGAGAATGACATTTGTTTTGTAGCAAATATGTCTTTTTTACTATTTTTTGACATTATTTAGTAATAATAATTAAAAAATTTGTCAAAACCTCTCCCGCAGCAACGCGCGGGAAATCACCTAGTTCCGATGAAAATTGAACCCATGTAACGAAAGGAGGGACTGTCAGGATACGAGGAGCTTATTCACTTCATTTACGCGTGACACACGCTGGCCTGCACGACTGCACAGATTAACAAAGATTAGAGATATGGTGAACACTCCCGTGAGGACAGGAGAGATTTCCGGGATCACAATTTTTTTTGTATGAACCGGATCATTTGGTCCCTCATATTTTGTATGGACCGGATCATTTGGTTCCTCATAATTTGAAGGGATCGGATAATAGGGTCATCTATGTTCGTCTTCGGTATTTTGGCAATAATTTTTTATTTCGACATTCGATTTTAATGATTTTAGACTCTATAGAAAGCTTATGAGATGTTTTATAAGATCATAAGTAAATTTATCTTATTTGATCAAACACAAATAAGTGTAGTGTTATGAGGTACACAAACTTGAAAGTTCAAGTTGAGTTATAGGAAACCATGTGAGAGACATATCCATTTGTGAACAACTTATAACACCACTTTGTTAAAACCATCTAATTTTTTTATGGCACGATTATAGACTTAAAATATGTTTTCATGTCAATTTATAAAATGTTTTGAACAAATTTACATATTATTATAATTATCATATGCTAATTTGGAAAATAATAGCTGACATATCACTAATAAGACAATTTAATTCTTCATCTATTTTTATAACATAGGCTAAAGTCAAACATATGAGCCCATATATTTTTTTTTACAATTTTGTTAAACCTTATAAAGGGTACATATAGTTCAATTTTGAGCTAACTAAGCAATAAAAATAGTTAATGATTTGTTAAGCAGGCTTAAAGGGTCACTGGTGGGCTTGTCTCACACGGCCTAATCATTTCTAACCGTCCGATGTTCGATCCAACGATTCTTATCAACACTTAGATCGATAAAAGGGCAGCCATCAGAAACCCTAGCGGCCCTCTCTACTCTCGTCAGATCCGCCGCTCCTCCCCTCGAGCGGGTGGCGTCCCTCTCCGCCTCCCCTAGAGCTGGCTGTCGGCGGCCTCCTCCACCTTCCCCTCGCGCTCGCCGGCGTCCTTCTCCTCCGCTTGGTGATAGCAGGCGCGCAACCTGCTCCGCCTCTCGTGCTACCCCTCTCTCTCCGTTGCCTCCTCAGACATCCAGTCCAGCGCAAGCTCCCCGTCAAACGCCGCTCCCCGCGGCCATCCTCCCCGACCACCATCCTCTTCCTCCTTGGGCGCCAGATCTGAGTCCGATGGAGGGAGAAGCATAGCGCAAGCGCTAGGGCGAGGGTGTGGTGCGCCTCCACTCCCCATCAGCATGAGCGTCGGGCGGGGCTTGCAGCCCGCGGTCCCGGCGGCCTTCGCGACGCACAAGCCCGAAGGTACTCTGTCCTCCCTCCTCCACTCGGCTTGGACCAACAACTAGTAGGCCTGCTCGGTGGTGCATCCTTCTGTGCCGCCGCTGGATCTAGGGTTCGTCGATCGTCGTCATCCATAGCAGGCACGATGCAGTCGCCACTCATCCCTCGCTCTCCCGTCCTACTTTTATTTTTTGGCTGATTTTTGGAGTATTTTTGTTCGTCAAATCTGAGATTGCTTTGAGTCGAATTGCTTTGGGGGAATGCATACTAGAGCAACTACTAGCATGCCTCCAGTGTTCTACTAACAAATCTCCTACTAAGTCTCACGGATTTGATGTTTCCTCAAGTTTGGTCCTTTTCCTAGGGTTTGTGGTTTGGATTTCGTTTGAATCAAGCAGTAGGAATCAAGTTTTAACTGGTTGAAAGGAACTCGGCCCTCTTGTTCTTGGTCTGCTAGTTTCTGAACATATCGATCCCCTGCTTATTTGCTTCTAGTACTGACGACTTCTTTTGGGTGAGCATCAGACTATTGTCTGAATATTTCGTGAAATTTCAGGCTTTCTCTAGTGTTGCTTGCAGTTTACTTAGTGTCCGATGGAAGGTTTTGCTTGTCTGGCATACCACAGTTGCAGCTCGGCAATTTAATTCTCTCTGGTTTGATTTCCTACTGCAGCGTGTGCTCTTCTCTTGTGCCTGCTTGCTTGCTCATGTTCTTAGTATCCTGTTGTCCGTTCCTGCTAGCATGGTAGCAACTTCGATTCTCTTGTACTTTAGTAATTTAGCAGGCACCATATACATGTTTGTATCAATCTGGATAAAATATCTCAGAGTTCATGTTATCATTTATGTTTCTTGTAGGCCATGGCTTCCTTTTTGAGCATTAGGAGCTGAAGGCTTGAAGCTGGTTGATTGCAATCGAAGCAGTAGAAGTGTCAGTATGTAAACTAAGTTAGCAAGTAGCACATAATGCAGGTCTCTAGCTCACAGTTAAGTGCTCACCTCTCAATTTCCCAAACTCCACTACAACCACAGCCATACTGTTGCTGCCCTTTTCTTTTGGTTTAATTAACATGTGCTAATCAACTCAATGCTTTTTTAAGATTTCTCCATTTAATAAGATTGAGCTTGCATATTTGTAGCTGTGAAAATGTCCTTGATAAATTTTCTACTGAAACACAGTTCATCCTAAATATATGGATAAAAACTAATTCTTGTCACCTCTTCAAGTTTTGATGTCCTTTGTCATGTTAGTGTCCGTTCTGCTAACTCAGCTACTAAGTTACTGGTGTTAGAAATTTACCAATCTGCTTTGCCAACAGATAAAATAATTTCAATTAAAATAAATAAGCCACATATACAAATCCTGTGCACTATGTGCTAGCATGTGAAATTTGTTTGACATTGCTGATGTGTATTGATTCAGTACTCACTAGTCAGATACAACTCTTTCTGCTGCAACTTGTTTCTGATATCACTTGCTCTGCATTTCAGGTTCTAATTTTGTGGAGATTGGTCTACTGGATATTAGCAACTGAATAAACAGGGTACGGACAAGGTAATGCAATGTCAAATAAAGTTGTTCTTATATACCCACTTTCATTTGTAGTCTCCTGATATGTACTCTAGAAATGTGAGAGTTTGTAGGCATCATTTGGAGCTCCTACCAAGAACTTATTGTGTAGTGAAATCTTCACTTGCTACTAATAATTTGTGTCTTAAAATGTTGAGTGCTGTTTTTTTTTTTCAGTTCCGACTGACTATTTTCTTAAATACCAGACTTGACTTAGTGCTGCTTAGTGCTTTGGCACCACCCCTTGTGTTGTTTTATATTGTGGTTCAAATTGTAAATAGTGATTTGCTCATTATGTTGCCAGGTGTATTTGTGTGGCGTATCGAAGGAAGGTGCAATCCGTCTGAATGGAGCAAGGAAGGTGCACTCCGTCTGAATGGAGCATCGAGAGAACAATATGACTTTGATTTTGGCTGATTTTGTGCATGTGGTTTGCTGGGCATGTTTTGATGTACATGTACATGAAATTCTGACTCTGTAGGGAAGCATGATTGTATTAACTGTTACATGGGCTTGGGCCATATAAAATTGGGCCTAAATTAATTGGGCCACGGGCACTGTTGCAATGTGATTTGCCAAAAAAATGCGAATGAATGAATGTGACACATGGACGAATAAAGGTTGCCACGTGGACAAATAAAAAGCTGCCACGTGGACCAACAGTAGGTTGGCATGAGGCGTAATAGTAGGACAAATAAAACTGACGTGGTCCCATAAACACGTGGACGCTTACGATGATGCCACAAGGACAACCACATCACTCGTCATGCTGCGGCCACGTCACTTGCTAGCGTGGAGAGGAAACACGTCAGCTAACAGAGTTCACGGCTCCAGTTGACGGCGCCACGTCATTAAATGGGGATGACGGCGCCACGTGGATTTTTTTGCTTTAATGACGAAATTTAGGTGTCGTCATAGAAGTAAAACAGTTCTATGACACAACATATTTCGTCATTGAAGCAATCACTTCAATGACGAAACCGGTCAGTTCGTCATGGAAGTACATTTATGACGCTCGCTTAATGACGAACCCGATTCCGTCACATTTTCGTCATGGATGATTTTAATGACGAAAAACGCTTTTTTAATGACGAAACCCCGACGTCATAGAAGCAATATTTTGGCGTAGTGACTTTTGCTGTTGCATAGGAAACCTCTGCCTTTCCTTGAATTATTTTTATACCTTTAGATGTTAGGCACTTAAAGCTTGCATATTGCATACAGATGGTGACGTGAACCTATCCCATTCCTTGGGGATAGTTTGTGAGCATGCAGGATAGAACTTGAAGCTCAAGTCTGATGTTTGAAGAAGGGTTGTGTGCTTCGCTCGAGTTGCCTGTGGTGTTGATCGAAGATGAAGACTTGAAGCCTAGCTACCGCTACGCAGGATTTCCGCTTGTCGCTTAGCCCGACGGGCTTGTACTTTATTCGTATTTCCATAATAGTATGGATGTAAATCTCTTCTATGTAATCGAAATTCGTTGTATGGATATGATATTATGTTGAGATGAGTTCTGTACGTGATAGCTACTGATCCAGGGACTATCACAAAGGTGCAGAGATTCGGATTCTCGATTATGAAAATCCGGGTCGTCACAGAAACGTCCTTCGCGGTGTATGTTGGAGACTTGGAGTTCACATCCCTAGTCCCTACAGTGGAGCTCCTTCGGTGTACGTTCAAGGAGGAAGTCGCACTACACAACCCCCCATCACAGCCGGTTTGGGAGAGCTATCACAGCCGGTTTTGGAGGCCGCATCGACTGTGGTGGAGCTAGCTTGAGGACCCGGTGTGTCCGAGGACCGGTGAATGATCGCTTCCTGGTGTGATGAGTGATTGACAACGTGGTGTGGACTGACGTTTCCCTTGGCTCAAGTATTGCAGGTGTAGAATGCGGCTTGATTGCATTGGTGCAGGTGAAGAACAGGCGCGAAAGGTCTTAGCCATGGCGGCCTCCGAGGAGCGGAGAGACAAGTAGGCTTGGTTCGAGAGACCCGGTGGCCAGATGGATCAAGTGCGGTTCACATGGTGGCAAGAACGAGCGAGGGGACGTGGTTCCGGTGTGAGGTAGCGGCTCACAACCGAAGCTCGTACGCGGACGAGAAGCCGGTGCAAGGTAGCGGCTCACAACCGAAGCTTGCACGCGGGGTTTGGTGATTTGGCCACAAAATCATCGGTGGACGGTTTCTTGGTTTGGGCCTCAAAACCAAGCCCGAGGACTTGGCGTGGCACGGCCCATCAGGAGGAGCCGTGGGCGTCAAGGAGCTTCGATCCGGAGGACACGCAGCGTGACCGCAAGGCTTGCGTCGGAGGGAAGCTAGCTTGCGGTGGAAGGTGTCCCAGCCGGAAAATATCTGAAACCAAATGTCAAATTTGCCCCTGAGGGGTATGTATCACTTAGGGGTAGTTTAGTCTTTCGGGCACCAGCACTTGGACTATATAATAGACCACCTAGGGGTTGGTGGCTGCTATCTCTCTAGTTATCTCTTTGTTTCTCCTTTGAACTTGTAGTTTCCCTTCATCCCCTCCACCTAGAACTATTTCGAATCATTCGTAGTTTGTATAGGTGAATTCATGGTTTGTTGATTGAGTTTGTGCTGCTCATCTTTGTGCCATGATTTGAATCCACGAGCTCCTTTTTCTTTTCCTATTTTCGGAGCTATTTTCGGAGATATTTTCGGGGGATTTTCGTTCTTCAATCTCTAGGCCGTTTCCTCTCGGATTTCTTTGGAGGAATCACACATGAGTGTTTTGTGCCTCTTTTCTTGGTGATCTCTTGCCCCCAAACGTCGGGATTCGTCCTAGATTTGAAGATTTTGAGATGAACTCGAGGAGGGTGTGTTCTTCGCTAGATTTGAGATTCCCGGAGTTCTAGGAGGTTTGAGGCCGAGATCTTTGGGGCATAACCTCTCCTTGAGGTGTAGATCATCTACCCAAATTCTTGTCTTAAGACTCCAAGTCGTTTGGGAGATCCGTTCTCGAGTTGACCTTTTCGCTGAGTCGGTCTATCGATCCGATCGATTTTTCTTGGCTTGGTCGGATGAATCGATCGCTAAGTCGTTTGGGAGATCCATTCTCGAGTTGACTGTTTTCGCTGAGTCGATCTATCGATCCGATCGGTTCTTCTTGACTTGGTCGGATCAATCGATCGCTAGCCTTCGCAGCCTTGCAAACTCTCTGGTAGAAGGTCGATATTTCGATTGGATGCTCCGATCGACTCTCGGTCGGATGATCCGATCGCACTGAGAGTCAGTGCCTCGACTGTTGACCTATTGATACGATCGGTTCTTCTTGGCTCGGTCGGATCAATCGACCTGTTGTTTTCTCTCAACGACGGTCGGAGCATAGGCGATCAATCCGACCGGTGCTTTTCATGTGCGGTCGGATCAATCGACCCGTGTATTTTTCGCTGATTCGATCTATTGTTTTCTCACGGTAGCGGTCGGAGCATATGCGATAAATCCGACCGACTTTTCATGTCCGGTCGGATCAAACGACCCGTGCAATTTTCGCTGAACTCTTCCTGTTGAGGCCACGTCTTGTGCTCGATTTGTTCGATTCTTTTTCCGCTGCTTTGATCTAGTTCCTAAGGTCAGTAGCTTCTCAGTAGCTACGTGATCTTGGCTAGATCGTTTGGTTGGCTTGGAGTTGATTTGGGAAAAGCCGGATTTGGGAAAGAAATTTTATCGGCTCCCATTCACTTCCCCCCCTCTCTGGTCGCCTAATCGGTCTTCAATTGGTACCAAAGCCGGTTACGGGTCTTTGCGACTCTAACCAGTCTAAGATCCAAAGATGGCGTACCAAGATCGGGGTTCCGGGCCTCTGCACTTCGATGGGAAGAACTATTCGAATTGGGTCGCGCGTATGGGTGCTTTCTTGTGAGGCAAAGGAAAGTTGTTGTGGGATGTGACCAAAGATGAACACTATGTCAATTCCATCAACTTAGATGCCCAGGATGCAAAGGATAAGTTTGAGGCAAACGCTAGAGCTGTCGACTACTTGTTCCGTGCTTTGTCGACTGAGGAGTTTGAGTGAGTTTTGGGCGAGGACCTAGCTAGCCAGATCTGGCAGAAGCTCAAGGTAGCCCACGGTGGTGATAGCCATGTGAAGGCCAGGCTTTTCTCGATGTATCGCAGAGAGTATGAGAATTTCGCTCACTTGCCTGGAGAGTCTGTTGATGCTTTGTTTCAGCGCTTTACTGCCATAGTCAACAACATGAAGGCCAACATCACCGCCCTCCCTTACACGGATCATGACAGAGCTATCAAGCTCTTGCAATCACTTGATCGGACCGTGTGGGGAGCGAAGGTTGAGGCTATCATGGAGTCGGCTAACTATGAGACTTTGGTGGTTGATGAGCTTTTCTCCAAGTTGAAATCTTCTGAGGTTGATAGACGGTTTCTTGCCAAGTCTAAGAGTCCGACTGATTCTCATAGTTTGGCTCTAGTCGGTGGCTTTGGTGATGGACAGGCTAATACTTCCAAACATTTTGCTTTGTCTTCTCTTGTGTCTCTTCCAGATGAGGAGTTTGAGGTGCTGAGCGAGGAGGATCTCGCGTTGCTCTCGAGGAGGTTCGAGCGCATGTACCAGAACCGGAAGGGTTCGAGGCGCGTGGGGAGTACGTGCTACCGGTGCGGCAAGAAGGGCCACTTCATCGCCGAGTGCCCGGAGGAAATCAAGAAACACAAGCACCGCCCGCAGATGAGCACAAGCACCGCTCCAAGGACAAGCACCACTCCAAGCACAAGAACAAGGATGAGAACACCGACACCTCGTCAAGCTCAAGCAGCGAGGATGAAGACCGCAGCCACCGCAAGGAGAAGAAACACATGAACCGCAACTTCAACGGGCTTTCTTGCGTCGCTATGAACTTCTGCACCATGGCGCACGACTCCAACAACAAGAACGTCTCCGACTACGACTCCGACTCCGACTCCGAGAATGAGGTATCGACCGATCCTGCCTCTTTGCGTAAGGAGATTGCTAGGCTAGAGCAGTTGGTCGATAATCGTGATGATGTGCTTAGGAAGACCAACAAGGAGAAGAGGGAGTTTAGATCTTTGCTAGGAGAGTCTAGAGCTAGAGTTGAGGAGCTTGAGGCCTTACTTTCTGAGACTGGAAAGAAGGCGATGGATTTTGAGTCTTTGCTTTGTGAGTCTAGTAAGAAAGTGGCTGAGCTTGAAATTGAGTTGGCAAGTGCTAGAACAGAGATAGTTGTGTTGAAAGATGCACCTGTTGTTTCTGATGAACTTGAATGCTCTGTTTGTGATGTGCACCTTGCTGATCTGGTAGCTCTTAAGGATAAACGCATGACATGCCTTGATGAACTAGAAGGAGCTAGGGTTGAGCTTGCTGAGTTGAAGTCTAGACCTTCTTTGCTAGGTGCTTGTACTTCTTGTCCTACTTTGCATGCTCAGTTGCTTGAATCTCGTACCATGATTAGTTCTCTTGAGGCTGAATTGAAATCTCCTGTTGCAAACTCTTGCTCTACTTGTGATGTTGTTGCTTTGAAGAATGTTGAGCTGGCACAATCGGTTGATCGTTTGCAAGATGAGAATGATGAGTTGCGTCAGTGTTTGGGATGGTTGTCCGGTCGCGAACCACAGCTTAAGATGTTAATTGCTGGGTTCAAGAGAGCTGATGGTCGTGGTTTGGGTTCTGAGAAGATTGGTGAGTGCAGTGATGAGAAAGAGAAAGAGAAACCTAACTCCACCACAAACACCCCACCAAAGAACAGCTTTACACCTAAGCCCAACCACTTGTTGAACAAGCTTGACACCACTCCAGATCCTCCCAAGTTTCCACCAAAGACAAACAACTTCCAGAGTAGAGTGACCTTTGTGAGGAGTGGGGTTTACCAGCCGAGAGAAAGGCCACAGCCTAGAGAAACCCCAAAGCCAAAGCCAGTCCGCTTCCATTGTGAACATTGTGGAAGGGATGGTCACCTAGAAGAGTTTTGCTGGAGGAAGAAGAGGGAGGTGAGACAAGAGAAGGAGATGGGGAACAGGGACAGGTACTACTCTTCTCGTAGTGTGCCTGTGTCTCGTTCACCCTTGCCTAGAGGAGAGGCTTTTGTGCGTACAGTTCCTTCGTTTGGTGGTCGTGGTGTTCCAGCTCGGGGTGAGTTTGCTAGGCGGCCTCCTGCTCGTGGTCAGTTTGGTGCAGGGAGGTTTGACCGTAGCTTTGAGGCTAGGAGAGAGTCTAAGCCACGTTTTCCCCCGCGTGGTGCTAGAGGTCCGATGGTGAGAGACGAGAGGGTTTCACGTGGTAGCGTTGATTTTGCTAACCCTTCTTTTGAGCAGATGGCCCGACACTGGTTTAACTCTTTCTGTGCTAACCCCAGTGTCGAGTCGTTCGCTCCTTCTCGTTCTCGCTTTTGATTGTGCAGGTGGGAGGTATGGAGAACATGAGCTTGGTGACTCTTGGTCTTTTGCCTGATCAAGGTTTGATGGTTCTCCACACCTTTTTGGATGGCCCCGATGAGGCCCTTGTACACTATGTATTGTGAGTATATCCATTGTACACTCTTGTGTTCATCTGTGTATCTTTGGCTTATTTTGTGCTTGTATCATGCTTTTATGATTTGTGTAGCATATTGTACATTTGCTTATCTGGTATCCTTTTAGTTGGTAACTTTTGTTGAATTTTGCTCGTTTGAGATTTCTCTTCCTTTTGTTTTGTGATGGAGCTTTCCATTTGCTTTTGTACACCTTTTTCTAGTTTGTAGGTGTCTTTGATTGAGGGGGAGCTTGGCTTTATTTGAGGGGGAAAATTTGCTCAAGTTGATTTGGAAAGGAGAGGATCTTGCTTATAGCTTGTGGATAGCATGAGTCTATGAGTTTGCTGAGTTGGCACTTTGGTTGTGCATTTCATGGGTGTTTGAAATTTAAACCTGAACCTTGGATTTGCATTTCAGTTGCACATTCCAGGGGGAGCTTGTAGTTTGAACTTGAACCTTGGATTTGCATTTTGGTTGCACATTCCAGGGGAGCTTTGTATTTGTGCTATGATCGCGCTTGTGTATTGAGTTTGAGCTTGCCCATGTTTCTACCCAAAACCAGCTCGCAGACATTTTCACTAAGCCACTTGACCAAGTTACCTTCACCCGCTTGCGAGGGGAACTTGGTGAGTGTGCGTTTTTCTGAGCTGAGTTTTGGAGGCTTCTCTTGTAGCATATGTATATTTTTGTACCATCTTTGTATCTTGATGTATATTTTGCTGCATTTGTATCATTTCTTAGGATGATCTTCTCCTATATGCAGTGATTGCTACAACTTGCAACATTTTAGAGTTTAGGCAAGCTTGCTAGGGATTGGATGAATGATTGGCTATGCTCTTGATGGTTTTGATATATATTCTTTTGAGATAGTCAATTTTTTGAAGTAAAACGACAAACTGAACTTAAACTCTTTTCACCCATGAGTAAATGCCTTTGCATGTCTTATTTGAGACGAAATGGCTAAATCTTGCTTAGGATCATGCTAGGATGATGTTCTTTTCAATTGGGTCAAAGACCTTTGTCATTGTGAATGTTTAGCCCATGCTTTATCTTGTGGAGGAGCATAAGCTTCTTTTTGTCGCAAAGACATTTCATGTACCATGCTTAATTTGAAACACTTGAAAATGAGATGTCTATGCATGAAAGAAGAAAGATGAGAAAAAGATATATTTGAAGAAAATTATGCTCATGTCTCTATGCTTTCACCATCGCACACACTTGCACACATGGGTGCTAAGCGGTTGCATGTTGTTTGCCGGAGAAGTCTCCCTTGAGAAGTGAACACATGGCTCCGTGCTTTGACATGACATGAGATAGAATTTGGGCGTTTGTAATGATCTTTTGTCAAGAATGTTTGTCCTATCATGATCTTGGTGAGATGAAGTTTATTTTTGCTTAAATGATCCATGTTTAGGACTTTGCTCATGAGGTGAATCTTTTGATAAATTTTGAACAACTTGATCATGGCTTTGTCAATTGGCTATATGCCTTTACCTTCTTGATGGCAATGCCCGTGTGACATGATGAACTATCTAGTTTGCCTCTTCTCTAACTTGTAGCACTTTGTATTGCTCAATGTATATTTGAGAAGCTTGTAGTTGCATTTTGTACATTTTTTGCCTTGATTTGTGCATTGTCAACAAGGGGGAGAATTTATGGAGCATTTGGAAAGGGAGAGAATTTCTGAAGAATTTCTGAAAAAGATTTTGAAAGTTATGTGAGAGTTTGAGCATTTTCGAGTGTTTTTCGCACGCACAAGTTCACTTGTTCAGGGGGAGTTTGCATCCTTGCAGGGGGAGTGCTTTAAGTGTTCTGAAAAGTGAATTGGAGATTTTAAGATTTGAGATTTGTGCTTTGTGCTTTTGCTCTTTTGCCGATGGTGTTGAGCCCTTTTCGCTTCCTATGGAAGTGTCGGCGTTTTCTGAGTTTTTCTCTTGTGAGTGACTTTGATTTGGCTTGTTCTTGCTTTTGGTCACTTGCTTGAGCGATTGGTTCTCGATTTCTTTTCTTTTTCTTTTATTATCATTGGTTACTATGTGTGTGTTGTCAATGCACTCATCAAGGGGGAGATTGAGGACCCGGTGTGTCCGAGGACCTGTGGATGGTCGCTTCCTGGTGTGATGAGTGATTGACAACGTGGTATGGACTGACGTTTCCCTTGGCTCAAGTATTGCAGGTGTAGAATGCGGCTTGATTGCATTGGTACAGGTGAAGAACAGGCGCGAAAGGTCTTAGCCATGGCGGCCTCCGAGGAGCGGAGAGACAAGTAGGCTTGGTTTGAGGGACCCGGTGGCCAGATGGATCAAGTGCGGTTCACATGGTGGCAAGAACGAGCGAGGGGACGTGGTTCCGGTGCGAGGTAGCGGCTCACAACCGAAGCTCGTACGCGGACGAGAAGCCGGTGCAAGGTAGCGGCTCACAATCGAAGTTTGCACGCGGGGTTTGGTGATTTGGCCACAAAATCATCGGTGGACGGTTTCTTGGTTTGGGCCTCAAAACCAAGCCCGAGGACTTGGCGTGGCGCGGCCCATCAGGAGGAGCCGTGGGCGTCAAGGAGCTTCGATCCGGAGGACACGCGGCGTGACCACAAGGCTGGCGTCGGAGGGAAGCTAGCTTGCGGTGGAAGGTGTCCCAGCCGGAAAATATCTGAAACCAAATGTCAAATTTGCCCCTAAGGGGTATGTATCACTTAGGGGTAGTTTAATCTTTCGGGCACCACCACTTGGACTATATAATAGACCCCCTAGGGGTTGGTGGCTGCTATCTCTCTAGCTATCTCTTTGTTTCTCCTTTGGACTTGTAGTTTCCCTTCATCCCCTCCACCTAGAACTATTTCGAATCATTCGTAGTTTGTATAGGTGAATTCATGGTTTGTTGATTGAGTTTGTGCTGCTCATCTTTGTGCCATGATTTGAATCCACGAGCTCCTTTTTCTTTTCCTATTTTCGGAGCTATTTTCGGAGCTATTTTTGGGGGATTTTCGTTCTTCAATCTCTAGGCCGTTTCCTCTCGGATTTCTTTGGGGGAATCACACATGAGTGCTTTGCGCCTCTTTTCTTGGTGATCTCTTGCCCCCAAACGCCGGGATTCGTCCTAGATTTGAAGATTTTGAGATGAACTCGAGGAGGGTGTGTTCTTCGCTAGATTTGAGATTCCCGGAGTTCTAGAAGGTTTGAGGCCGAGATCTTTGGGGGCATAGCCTTTCCTTGAGGTGTATATCATCTACCCAAAATCTTGTCTTAAGACTCCAAGTCATTTGGAAGATCCGTTCTCGAGTTGACCTTTTCGCTGAGTCGGTCTATCGATCCGATCGATTTTTCTTGGCTTGGTCAGATGAATCGATCGCTAAGTCATTTGGGAGATCCATTCTCGAGTTGACTGTTTTCGCTGAGTCGATCTATCGATCCGATCGGTTCTTCTTGGCTTGGTCGGATCAATCGATCGCTAGCCTTCGCAGCCTTGCAAACTCTCTGGTAGAAGGTCGATATTTCGTTTGGATGCTCCTATCGACTCTCGGTCGGATGATCCGATCGCACTGAGAGACAGTGCCTCGACTGTTGACCTATCGATCCGATCGGTTCTTCTTGGCTCGGTCGGATCAATCGACCTGTTGTTTTCTCTCAACGACGGTCGGAGCATAGGCATTCAATCCGACCGGTGCTTTTCATGTGCGGTCGGATCAATCGACCCGTGTATTTTTCACTGATTCGATCTGTTGTTTTCTCACGGTAGCGGTTGGAGCATATGCGATAAATCCGACCGACTTTTCATGTCCGGTCGGATCAAACGACCCGTGCAATTTTCACTGAACTCTTCCTGTTGAGGCCACGTCTTGTGCTCGATTTGTTCGATTCTTTTTCCGCTGCTTTGATCTAGTTCCTAAGGTCAGTAGCTTCTCAGTAGCTACGTGATCTTGGCTAGATCGTTTGGTTGGCTTGGAGTTGATTTGGGAAAAGCCGGATTTGGGAAAGAAATTTTATCGGCTCCCATTCACTTCCCCCCTCTCTGGTCGCCTAATCGGTCCTTCATAGCTCTTGTTGCCCTCGCATCGATTTCCAGAATTACATGGCCATAAAGTTATGAACTCCCGTGCCAGCTTCACCATGTATGTTAGTGACGAAAATGACAATCTCGATTGCCAGTCTGAAATCTGAATCTCTGCAAAAGCAGATCTCTTGCTAGTTGCGCATAAATCAGCGGCCCAATCTCGTGTTGGTTCGTTCAAAAAACAAAATCAGCGACCCATGGCACCACAGACATAATGATCTACTTTACACAATTATTATCCCACCAACGTCCCTCTGTACATATATGTGTAACGCAGACATGTTACATGGTTTACAAATGAGAAGCAACGCCGTACCCCTAGATCTACGCGGCGGCGGCAGTGCGACTCCACCCTCTAGCCGGCGAGGGGCGGCGAGGCCCCAAGCGCGCGGCCGCGTTAGGTGCGGCGGGTTAGTAACCCGCCCTCGCAAATGGCTATTTTAGCAGGCACTTGTTGGTGCGGGTGCCCGACCCGCCCCTGAAAACCCTCGTTAGGCCGTCCCCTAGAAACCTCCTAAGTAGTACCTAAAGCTTCTAAACAGCATACGTAGTACAATATAACATATGCAATCTAGTCCTGGAACCACGATGCCACCAACATATACAATACTAGTGCTCACGACCAAGTGCTAACTTGCAGTAAACATTAGTAAATTACAGGTACAACATCCATGACAAGTTAGAATCCAGTAAAAAGACCCCCACGCTTCCTTTTGTGCCTCTGGGATTGATTCATGATGAATTTGATAATTTCCTTCAGTGTTGCTTCCCGGTCGTCCTTGTAGTTCCACAACAATGGTACAGGGTAGTGGCCACTCGCATTGTGCTCATTAATCTCAATCAGGGCCTTAGTTACACATGCAAAGATCTCTTCACCAAACTCTCTTCTTAAATCCTGTAGCTTATCATCAGCTTCGTCAATAACTTCCTGCACCAGATCAGCGTGCACCATAAGATTGGATGGACGACATATGATCCTCATAGAGGAGAATCCGTATGTAAATGACAGAAATTAATAAAAAAAGGTGCACACCATCTCTATGCCGTCAACCATATCAACCCTAAAAGGATGCCAATTTGGATCTGATATCTTAGCCTCCCATTTTGAACACATAATTCACTACTAGAGAAACGACCTTTGGTCCCTGGTACGTTAGTACCGGTTGTGTTATAACCGGTACTAAATGATGATTTTACTACCGGTTTGTAAGCACAGTGCCCCGGGGAGCACGTTAGTACCGGTTTGTAACACCAACCGGTACTAACGTGCGCTTCGGGGGCCGGGCCACAACGGCTAGTGGCAGTTTAGTATCGGCTGGTGTTACCAGCCGGTACTAACCTGCCCCGGGTGGCGGGGCCCGGACGCGGCTGCACATTAGTACCGGTTGGTAACACCAACCGGTACTAATATTCTGCATTTAGTACCGGCTGGTGTTACCAGCCCGTACTAAAGTCTCCCTATATACCGCGCCTAGCTTCTTCCTCCCCGAGCCCGAGCTTCATTTCCTCCAGAGAGCTTGCTCTCTCACTCATGGCGCCATAGAGGGGGAGTTGTTGCCCAATTTTTGCATATTTTGTGGATTTCTCCGATACACGCGCGTCCAAAAGGTTAGCAACTTCATTCTCTGTTATTTGACGATACTTGTGCTTAGTTTTATGCTTTATAAGTAGAGAAATTTCAAAAATTGTAAATGAGAAGGATTTTGTATTTGTAGATTGATTTGAGCTAAATAGAATCATGATTTTAATTAGATGGTAGCTTTTAGTAGTGAGTCCATACCCTAGATAATGAGCATGTTTTTTAGTATTGAGTTCATACCCTAGATAATGATTAGGATTTTGCTAAAAAAAATTTCAATATAATTTTTTCTAAAATGTGGAAGTCCATCGATTTTGCTCCTCAACTTAGTCCAAGTTAGGTTCGTAGAAATGTTTTTGCAACATGATGTATTGTGTAATGGATA
Source organism: Urochloa ruziziensis (assembly GCA_015476505.1). Classification (NCBI taxonomy): domain Eukaryota; kingdom Viridiplantae; phylum Streptophyta; class Magnoliopsida; order Poales; family Poaceae; genus Urochloa; species Urochloa ruziziensis. The sequence continues at coordinate 29,616,653 of CM027121.1, read as the reverse complement.
TTTCGTACCTTTAACTATATATATTTAATGTTGTGTAACGGATTTTTTAAAAGTTTTGATTATATGTAATGTTGTGTAACTGATTTTTTCAATTTTTTAATTATTACTAATAATAAATGAAATGTTGCAATATTAGTAATGTTGTTATTTAGTTTTATTTATTTGTTAATTATTTTTTATGGTAGGATTCAAAATGGACCGTCAATGGATGTACGGCGGTAGGAACACCATGGCCTGGATTGTTGGCCTAGACGTTTTTCTCAATGCGGCTGAAGCAACAAGGTCCACGAATGGTCTCATGTGTTGTCCATGCTGTATTTGCCGCAATGTGAAACAGGTCCAGAAAAGGGATACTCTACACGTTCACCTAACTGAAAACGGTTTCATGGATGGCTATAATGTTTGGACGAAGCATGGTGAACTTGGTGTTTTGATGGAAGATGATGAAGAAGACGATGATAACAACATCCCAGACTTTGCATACTTACATGAAGCCGGTGCCTTTGACGACGATGATGACCCAATGGAAAGGGTTGATGCAAATGTCGTAGAGGAGGAGGAGGCACCCGATGAGTTAGGTCAGGTCTTGCTTGATGCACAGAAAGACAGTGAAATTGCGAGTGAGTCAAAAAAGTTCGAAAAGATGTTAGAGGATCACAAAACAAAACTATACCCAGGGTGCAAGCCGGACCTGAAAAAACTGGGTAGCACGCTGGAGATGCTAAAATGGAAAGCAACCAATGGTGTCAGCGACAAAGGATGTGGTGAGCTACTACAAATCGTAAAAAACATGCTTCCTGAGGCTAATGTGCTGCCGTCGACCACATACCAAGCCAAAAAGATTGTGTGCCCTCTTGGATTGGAGGTACAGAAGATACACGCATGTCCTAATGATTGTATCCTGTATCGCGGCGCTGAATATGAGAATTTACAAGCTTGTCCTATTTGTGGTGCGTTGCGGAACAAGATCAGGCGAGACGATGCTGGTGAAGTTGACGGGCAGCCAGCGAAGAAGAAAATTCCTGCAAAGGTGATGTGATATTTTCCTGTGATTCCACGATTGAAGCGTTTGTTCAGAAGTAATGAGAACGCAAAGTTGATGCGGTGGCACAAAGAAGATCGTAAGCGAGATGAGATGATGAGACATCTTGCAGATGGGTCCTAGTGGAGGAACATTGACCGAGAATTTCCACAATTTGATCAAGATGTAAGGAACATACGGTTTGGTTTAAGTACAGATGGAATGAATCCATTCAGCGATATGAGTAGCAGTCATAGTACTTGGCCAGTTACCCTATGTATATTTAATCTTCCTCCTTGGTTGTGCATGAAGCGAAAGTTCATCATGATGCCAGCTCTCATCGCAGGTCCAAAACAACCTGGAAATGACATCGACGTGTTCCTAAGACCTTTGATCGATGAGCTTTTACTGTTGTGGAAGGACGAAGGTGTAAGTGTGTGGGATGAGTACAAACAGGAAACATTCATCCTCCGAGCATTACTTTTTGTGACCATCAATGATTGGCCTGCACTTGAAAACCTTTCGTGACAGTCAAACAAGGGATACTCGGCCTGCACCCACTGTTATGATGAAACAGACTGCATTTATTTAAAGCACTGTCGAAAGTGCGTGTATATGGGCCATCGTCGGTTTTTACCACTGAAGCACCCATTAAGACATGAAGGAAAATATTTTAGAGGAGAGTCTGATAATCGATCTAAGCCTTTGTTCCGCAACAGAAAGCGTGTGTTTTCGATGGTAAAAGATGTGCAGGTAGTATTTGGAAAGGGCCCTGGTAGCCAAGCCGTTCCAAATGACGAGGACGGACATGCACCCATGTGGAAGAAAAAGAGTATATTATGGGAGCTACCTTATTGGGAGATGCTGGAGGTCCGCAATGCAATTGATGTGATGCACCTGATGAAGAATCTTTGTATGAACTTGCTAGGATTCATGGGTATTTATGGAAAAGGGAAAGATACAGTGGAAGCAAGACGTGACCTTAAAGCGTTGGAACAACGAAAAGACCTACATCCTAAAAAGAAGGGAAAAGACCAGCGATACTTAAGGCCTGCCAGCTACACTCTCAGCAAACAGGAGAAGGAAAGCATGTTTGATTGCCTGAACAGTATCAAGGTACACACCGGATATTCCTCAAATATAAAAGGAATAATAAAAATGAAGGAAAAGAAATTCACGAACTTGAAGTCTCATGACTGCCATGTCCTGATGACACAATTACTTCCTGTTATCTTGAGGGGTATTCTACCAGATAATGTAAGGTTGGCAATCGTGAAGCTGTGCGCGTTTCTCAATAAAATTTCACAAAAGGTGATTAATCCAAGTCATTTAATAAGGCTACAGCAAGACGTGGTCCAATGCCTTGTAAGCTTCGAGATGATATTCCCACCTTCATTCTTTAATATTATGACACATCTCCTGGTTCACTTAGTTAAAGAGATAACTATTTTGGGGCCAGTATTCCTACACAATATGTTCCCTTTCGAGAGGTACATGGCAGTCCTAAAGAAGTATGTTCGCAACCATTCTCGACCAGAAGGATGCATCGCTAAAGGCTATGGAACGGAGGAGGTCATTGAATTTTGTGTAGAGTTTATTGAGGATCTTGATCCGGTTGGACTCCCCGTGTCACACCATGAGGGACGACTCTGCGGAAAGGGAACACTTGGGAGAAAAGCTATTATGGACCTCCCTCAAATTGAAATTTGCCAAGCAAACTACACGGTTCTACAAAGTTCGACCTTGGTGGCTCCATATATAGAGGAGCATAAGGATATTATACGATCCGAAAACCCAAACAAGGGTGAAAAATGGATTACCCGTCATCACATAGTGACTTTCAGAGATTGGTTGAGACAAAATTCATCGGTGATGTCATGATTGATCAAGAACTTCAATGGCTGGCTAGGAGACCATCAATCACAATCTTGCAATACCAAGGCTACGAGATAAATGGGTATACATTCTACACAAGATCTCAAGACCAGAAGAGCACTAACCAAAATAGTGGTGTCCGTATAGATGCAATAGGAAATGATGGAATAAAGGACATCTACTATGGCGTCATAGAGGAGATATGAGAACTTGACTATGGACCTATAAAAGTTGCCCTGTTCCGCTGCCAATGGGTGAGCCGCGCCGGCGTAACGATAGACAGATATGGGATGACAACGGTGGACCTAAAAAAGATTGGATATAAGGAGCAACCATTTGTCCTAGCCAAAGATGTGACCCAAGTGTTCTACGTGAAAGACATGGCAAGCAAGCCCAAGAAGAAAAAAATTAAACCCAAGAAGAGAAAACAAAAGAAGCAGATGGAAGAGGAGCAGACAGAAAAGAAGCAGACAGAAAAGAAGCCAGAAGATAATGAGCCTAAACGTCACATAGTTCTTCCAGGAAAAAGAAAAATAGTTGGAGTTGAAGACATTACTGACAAATCAGAAGATTATGATCAGTTAGATGACCGTCCTCTATTCTCAGTTGATGTTGATCCCAGTATCCTGTTATCCAAAGAAGACGCTCCGTACTTACGGCGCGATCACAACCAGGGGACATTCGTCAGAAGGAAGATTAATTTTGTTTCAGCAGAAGATGATGAAGATGAAGATTAATGGCCTCAATTATTTATTTTCTATTAAGTGATGTAATGTAATGTGTGTAACGTAATGTGTGTCGTTTTGCATTGTGAAATTTGACGTAATTATCTCAATGTGTGTTCTGTCGATATAATTAACTCAATATGTGTGTGACATTACTATGGACTTATGTAATTTAATTTTCTTTTTTTCTTTTTTTATGAAAAGTGTTGATTATTGAAATTTGACGTTAATTAAATAATTAATTTCCGATTTGAAGAAACAGTTATATGAGATTTGAAAGTTACTATTTATAAATATTTTTGCATGTAAAAATAATAACCTCTTCGTATTTTACAGATTTACTATATGTATGTGAGATATATAATGAGATATTTTACAAATTATTATAAGTCTGTGTATTTTCAAATTTAAATTTAAACATTTAATCATCATTGTGAAACTCCACAATAAGTAAATTTAAAGTATACGTTGTGCCTTTACGATTTATAATAAGTGTTAAACAGAAATAAAAGTAATATACACGAATATAAAAGAAAAATAAGTGAAAACTAAAACATTTACAGCTGAGGCAGGTTAGTACCGGTTTGTAACACGGCCTGGTACTAACCTGCCTCACCTTTTCGCTTCCCGCCAGTTTTGGCACGTTAGTACCGGGTCGTATTACAAACCGGTACTAAGGTGCCTGGGGTACAAGGGGCCCCAACATGAGTCCACCTCAGCCGAAGAAGAGGTACTCCAAGGCTCCAATGCCGCCGGCTCCTAAGCGGCAGAAGAAGAAGAAAGAGAATCCTCCGCCTCCGCCTCCTAAGCTCGCGTACGAGAAAACAGATGAGGAACTCGATGCGGCCGTCAGCCAAGAGGTTGCGGATTTTTTTAGAATGTTAAGGACAAGAGAAAGCCAAAGCCGAAGGAACCGGTTGACCCGGCAGCCATAAGACACTTTGTTAAACAGGCCAGACCCGCGGTGAAAGAGACGGTATCGGACTACGACCGCACAATCATGAAGTCGTACAAGAAAGTCGATAATAGAAAAAGTGCATCGTCGTCGAAAAGCTCTCAGTCCAAAGGCATTGCACAGTTGGGACAACAATCGAAGCAATCGATTCCTCCGCTTGTTGTGCTATCAGAGGAAGAACAACAATTGGTTGAGATTATGAAGCAAACCAACCTCACAAAAGCTCAACTTCGAGGTGAAGATGATATTCCAATGCACGAGGGATGCAAGCGAAAACCGTTCGAATTGGGGCAATCACTGGTATGGCCTGAGCTGCTAGCACACCTAGGGACCAGAATGTATGAGTTCCACAATTGGTACATGCGAGAATCTGGAAATGGATTGACCATGTTCGCAGCACGGATCAGAAATTAACCCTATCGGCCGCCATGTGATATGTGGATTGATTTCGGAGATATCCATTTTTTATACCATCGAGATGCCCTTTCCAAGTCTCTCATGAGTTCATGGATTTTGTAAGTATTTAATGAAATGTTTATATTGTACCTCTAGTTGTCAATCCTATCTAACTATATGTTATTGTGTATCATGTAGGATGGAGTATCAACATTGTCGGAAGAAGGGATACTATGGCATTGGCTTCTTGGATCCGGATATCTTACACATGGAGAATATTGCAAAATATCCCAATCGAACGACAACAAATATCTTCAATGCCTTGATGGCACAACATGCATGTTCATTGATACTTTTTCCGTACCTCTTCGGGTTAGTCGTAGAACATATTTTACTATTTCTATATTCATTCATGTTACGGTTCTAAATGACATCTTTATATGTACAGGTTTCACTGGATCCTCCTTGTACTCGAGATTAATCGAGGCCGGATTACGGTGTTCGACTCATTGAGAAAGCCGATGAAAGAGTATCAAAGCCTAGTTGATACTCTTAACAAAGCGTGAAAACGCTTTGTTAAACACCAAGTTGGAGTATCAGATACGGACGAGCTTGTATGGAGGCCTGACTTTCCGGTACGTTCAAAATTTCATATTAGTCTTATTTCATTTAGTCAAACATCGAGAGAGTATTACATAACCGATTGTTCATATACGTGTATATATAGTGTATGAGAGAGGAATAGGGAAACAACCTGTGTGGGTACTACGTATGCAAATTCATCCACGGATTTGTTGGCCCGAAGCAGATGACGGAAAGAGAATTTGACGTACGTAAACTTCCTACCATTTTATTAAATTTTTATTATGCAAATCTATTTATTAAGACTAACGAAGATTTTTCTTGGCAGATTATGATAATGTCAGAAGACCTCATTGAACCGGAATGAGTCAAGGCAGTTCAAGAACAACTAATGGGATTTCTGCTCGATGAGGTCGTGAATCCGAACGGTGAATTTCATGCGGATCATAGAATAAGCATTGGTTTAATGGATCCTGATCGAGAAAAGGACGAGGAGGAAGAGGAGTTCCAAAAGAAGAAGAAGAAAGATTAGCTTAATTAGTTTTTCTTTAATCGAAACACTTGAAACGTTGTATATATATGTAATACTTTTTAGTAAGCTAACTAAGTACATGTAGATTATATATTATTGTAACGTAATATTACTTTATACGCAAGCGCATTAGAACGGATACGATACGAATACGCATTATAACGGATACGATACGAATACGCATTAGAACGGATACGATACGGAATACGCATTAGAAATAAAATAAAATAAAAGAGAAAAGAAAAAAACAGTTTAGTACCGGTTGGTGTTACCAACCGGTACTAAACTGCGCCACGCAGTTTAGTACCGGTTGGTAACACCAACCCGAGGCAGTTTAGTACCGGTGCGCGATTTAGTACCGGTTCTTGAACCGGTACTAAAAGACTTTTAGTACTGGTTCCAGAACCGGTACTAACGTGGCCTTTCCGACCGGTACTGATACTCGTTTTTCCTGTAGTGATTGCTGCTTCGTAATCCAAAAACCCAGTAGTGTTTGCGATCGCCTTGCGATCAATAACGCCCATCCTCTTGACACCTATGTTGGCCCGGCCAGTTCTGCCATCCGGCAAGCGCTGCAGATCAAAATAAGAAACGGATGTTAAAGAAAGTCCCGATCAGATGTATCGTGCATAAGTACTAATATGCTACCGGTATATTTTCTTTTGCTTATGAAGCTTGCACAAGATACAATTTTGGCATATCTTATTTTTAGGACTTCATCCTTGTAAGAAATAACAACATGATAGTATGGATTGGATGTACTGTCTATACGAGTAGCCAAATATGAGTGATGCTATGACATACTAAAATGGAAGAAAAAATACCAAGCCCAAAAGAGGTTCTTCTATTCTCAGTGATAGCATGGCATGCTAGCAGCTGTAATAGAAGTCTTCTATTCTCAGTAGAATGCAGCATATGGAAGATTTCTTACCTTGATGATCTCTTTCCGAATCTCCTGCAGCTTAGTATTGCTTTTACATTCATTGACGGCCAGAACCGTGCACAGTGACTGCGAATAATCCAGTTCATCCCTTAACTCTTGTGTCTCTTGAGCAAAATTGCTGCTTTTGTTTTGATTCCTGTTCCTGCAACTTTTGCTTCAGCTCAAAGCTGCTCTCAGAAATGTCAGTAGTTACTGCTGCTGGTGCGTCCAGGTCCCCTGCCACCAAGCTTTGGCTGTCTTCGATTGCACCACCGGCATGGTGCCGGTATTCTTCACCGTAGCCAGCAACTAGCATTACTATTTAGGCCTGGATAAACAAATGAACGAATGGCACTCACTTCACATCTACATTGAACTCAGAATAGTATTATAAGGGTACACAAGATAATTAGAAACAATAGCATGCATCATATCTACAAAACCAATAAAAGTACCCCAGGTTCATCGGTCCAGTACAGAAAATCTCAAGTTCTATTTTACAACTAGTAACTAACGGTGAGACGCCCAGCTGCCATATACACTACCAGACGACCTTACACACCACCTGAACAGCCAAGGGCAAATTCGACTGTTTCACATAACCCCACCCGTTGCACATGGGTCACAATAAAATATATCATTTTACTAATGATACTTCCGCATATGCTGCTGACATAATTAACACAACTGTGCCAATGCTGAAACATATTTATATTTCACACACATGGGGATCAGTGCTCAAATCCACATATTCAAATTTTCACTTTTAAATCTAGCATATTAGTTTATAACAGATGAGTCTGGAACATTAACATTTGCATTCAAAATTACCATTGCTGTTTGTTAAGTTGTTTCCACACACGCTTATTATTAGGTTTAGTGAATGATAACATATGATCACATAATTATGTTTTCGTTCTAACAATAGTTGTAGTTTTTATCAAATCAATCGAAATTACTAAGAAATAAAGTATACCCTTTAGGATTGTGGGCTGCCTCTGCCGCCGGCGCGGAGCTCCGGCAGCCCTTTCCGCACCATCCCGCCGCCGCATTTTCGGCATCGCCGTCCTTCCTGACCAACTACTCTTCCCTCCGCACCCACCGCTTTAACACCACCAGTTTGGCGACGACATCGAGTAGTTCAAATTTTGTTTTTTTTTTCCTTTTGGGTGGAGTGGGGATAATGGATAATTCAAATTCTTGTAGAAGTTAAAGCGCCTAGTGCAAACTAAACAAGAATTCATTCAGTCGTACTAAGCGGACGGCAGTACAGATCGAACAAGAATGAAAAACAAATCGGACCAGCAGTCAGGGTGTAAACTGTTCAATTTATTGTATGAATGATCGATCAATAAAGAACTCACCGAAGACGATCTCAACCTCGTCGTCGTACCGCAAATCAGCAGTCCAGCACTGGATGGAAACCGCGGCCGAAAACAACCAGAGGAAGACGACGGGAAAGCGACAGTTACTGAACGAATCGCCCTAACCTATATATAGTACTCCCTCCGGTCCAACAAATGAAGTCGTCCTGCGCTGGACCCCAAGTTTGCCTAAGGGAGTCGTTCGGTGCTTGGGGATCGTTTTTGGACGTGGTTGCCCCCGATTAAATGCCCTGGACGTTTCGATTACCCATGCAAAAACGGCAAAAAAGGGGAGCCTCAGGGAGTCGAACCGGTGACTTGTGGGATAAAGCACACGAGGACAAGCTGTGCTAGCCAACCAGGTAGGATGCCGCTGATGTTTACAAAGCACCCGTCGTTTTATTTATTAGGGGTAAACATGGAAAAATTACCCCTACTACATGACTCCTTGGTATGTGTAATCCTGTCCTAAACGACCTCATTTACTAAACCGGAGAGAGTATACCCTATATATACCCAAACCGCCTAGGCTTCTCCACTACGAATAAGTAGATTAGGAAGGAGTAAGAGCGGGGAGTAACCGATGCGTAGAACGCGGAATTTGAAGTACAACGTTTCATGAACCGAGAGGGACGCCCAACCATGACCAAATTGTGTATAACCTAAGCGCCAGACGCCACGCCCACGTCAGTGACCAAAATGTATAACCCGCCAGCATGACAAGTTACGCGTGGCCGCGTGACAGCCTGCCGCGTCGTGTCCTGCACTCCTCATGTGCTGGGCACGGCGTCTGGGACCCGGGTTACAACATCTGTGATCTATGCTACTCAGCTTTGTGCGCTGTACTGCTCAGAAAACGGTTATGCGGGTTTCAAGAAGAAATGGCAATCAGGAGGCAGGCTTGTGGAAGCCCGAGTGTATCTTACTAATGTTATTAGTTCTTATTTCAATGTTACAGCAAGGAGTTTATATCTACGTAATCAAACTTATGTAACTTTAACTTTTCTACTCCTCCTTAAATGATATGGCAATGCTCCTGCCTTTCGATTCCAAAAAAAAAAAAAACGTTCACCAATGTGGAGGCTCGCCTGTTCGATGAATATTCATTTAGGACACCCAAATAATGTGATTTCGTCCAACCCATCCATGAAAAGGACAAATATATGTTGCACCTTAGCCCCATATATGCATAGATGCTGCAATTTTATTTGTAATAAAAATATCATGGAGTTCCAGTTGAATTTTTTTCCCATTGTAATTTACCATTTCACCGACTGTTACACACTACGGGCACCCGCAGCAATGTAACGGTCGTAAGTCGCAACCTTCCGGCTCCGTCTTATCGAAACAAACCCGGCACATGATATGTGTAACCAATTTTGACATAGCGTAACCTAACCCAAACGAACACGTTTCTTGTTACCACAGCGGCTCACGTTGGGTTACGTCCGTTGCATGTATGATGTAACAGAATATAGTTGTTGATTAAACAGAATATCAACCGGTTGACAAGGCAATGCAATTGAATTAAATTATGCACATGCAATCCTAGACACGCATAGGAACTAGATGCTAATTGAATTTGCATGAATTTAAATCTAGTTACCTTAGCTATGCATGGGAGGATTTGGGTATGTGATGAAATGATTTTCAACTTACTCCAAATCATGAGATACTTGGCTTTAGCTTGAAATGCTCTCCATTTGTAGCCAAGTCTCCAAATCCTCCCGAGTCCCGTGGGCTTCAAGTTGCCTTTGGAACCCAAACCTTCTTGGTGCCCTTCATGGTAGAGATGATATCCTTAGGCACCCAAATAGGTTTGTTCCACCCCTTGCCTTGCTTGTTGATCATGTGAGCCACCACCTTGTCATCTTTCTTCTTTAGTAGGTAGGGTGTGCTTTTCTTCTTGTCAACCTTCAAGTAAGGCTTAGTGTTGGTGTTGGAGGTGACTTTCTTCTTCTCTTCCCCTTTCTTCTTGTTCTTGCACTCATAGGACTTGTGGCCTTCTTGATGGCATGAGTAGCAAGTCACGGTTTCGCCCTTCTCAAGCTTCTTCACCATCTTTGGACGGTTATCTTGAGAAGGTTGCTTCTTGCTACCCTTGCCATTTTCCTTCTTTTTAAGGCTTGACAAGTCCTTTTTGAGCTTCTCTACTTCTTGCTTGAGCTCATCATTCTCTTTAGCAATGAGATCGTCACAATTTTCTATAACAACATTTTCATTGCAAGATGGTGAGCAAGATTCATCAATTAAATCAGTGCAAGAAGTAGATGCATCCATTTTAGGTTTTTCATCAAAAGTAGGTGTGGATGCAATGTGAGAGGTAGTTTTAGCATTTTCAAGACTCTCAATTCTAGTTGTTAGCTCATCATTCTCATTTAAGATCATATCAAATTTTTCGGCCAATTCTTGATAATTGGTTGATGAGCTAGCCAACTTCTCCTTGAGGGCCTTGTTTTGGGTAAGCAATTGGTTTATAGCTACCTCTTGACTACGAACAAGATCCGCAAGCTCATCAATGGAAGAAAAGAGTCATCATCACTTACATCGCTATCACTCATACCTTTGGCCATAAGGCAAATGTGCGATGAGCTTGATGATGGCAAGAAGGACCTTGACTTGCGCCGGTTGTCTTCATCACTTGAGCTAGGTGCATCCCAGCCGGCATTCTTGTTGACTTGATCAAGTCCTATCCCAATGAGGACCTCCTTGCTTTTCTTCTTGTTCTTCCTTCTTTCTTTTCTTTGTCGCTTGCGTCTCTCCTCCATGAGTGGGCAAAATTCAATGAAATGACCCTTCTCTCGACACCCAAGACATCTATGTTTTTTGGCTTCCTTCATCTTGGAGTGGTGAGAGATCTTGCTCATGGAGACCCCATGCTTCTCTAGCTTCCGTAGTAGCTTTGTTACTCCTATCATGAGTTCCTTGACTTCTTCATCCGAGGGAGCGCTACTACTAGCTTCATCATCATCATCTTCCTCATCATCACTATCTTCACTTGAGCTTGATGATTCACTTGAGCTTGAGCTTGAACTTGATTCTTGCTCATGAGATTTCTTTCTTGATTTGGAAGATGATTTCTTTTCTTCCTTCTTCTCCTTCTCTTCTTGGTCCTCATCCTTCTTGTCTTCTTTGCTTGATGAGGCAATTTCTTGACTTGAAATTGAAGGAGAAGGGTCTTTGGTAATCTTCATGGTCATCTCATGAGCGGTGATCTTGTTCAACACCTTTGTGGGATTCATCTCGTCAAATTTTCCCTTGACATGAAGATAGGTGACAAGTTGACCATATTTTTCTTTTGGAAGAACAGAGATGATCTTTCTTGTGACGTCACCTTCGGATAGCTTGGTCAACCCTAATGAATTGAGCTCATTGACAATAACATTTAATCGTGAGTACATGTCATTAGCTAATTCATAAGGAAACATTTTGAAATCATCAAATTCCTTTTTGAGCAAGCTATACTTTTGTTCTCTAACGTCACTTGACCCATTGTGAAGCTCTTTGAGAGCTGTCCATATTTCATGGGCACTCTTTAGGTCATATACTCTATTAAACACCTCCATGCTAAGAGATTCAAGAATTGAGTTTCTAGCAATGGCATTGAGGTGTATCTCACTCAAATCGGCCTTGGTGGGGTTGTCCGGCCATGAAAGGGGCTTCATCCCTTTTTCCGTCACTCTCCAAACACCTAACCCTCTAGCTTCAAGATAGCAAGACATACGTACTTGACAATAGGGGTAGTTTGTGCCGTCAAAGTGTGGAGGCTTGCCTACATCACTCCCTAACTCTACGGATGTCATTTTGCTCGATGGCGGTGAAGCCAATAGTCCAAATATGAGCCGCCGGCTCTGATACCAATTGAAGGGACCGTGACACCCTAAGAGGGGGGGAGGAGTGAATTAGGGTTCTCTAAAAACTATGGCTAGGAGCACATATAAAAACCTATTTCAATTTCTATCTAAATGTGCACTAGGTTTTTTTATGTGTTGCTAACTCTACCGCTAAAAGTTTTGCACCCTAGGTTCCAATCCTAGCAACTACACATGGCAATTCTAGGAAAGGTAAATACGGAATTTAGTGCAATAAGTAATGCGGAATGTAAAGTGATAGAGTAAGCAAACTCTCGACACGGCGATGTATCCCGAGGTATCGGAAAGCCACGGCTTTCCACTAGTCCTCGTTGTTGGAGCCCATCTCAAAGGGAATGCCCGCGCAAGGGCATGTAATTCCCGGTCGAGTCACTCCGTAGGATAGCCTACGGGACTTCCCCACACGCGAGTGGGTCTCCGCTTGGCCTCTCCCGGATGCTCCTCGCCGCCTCCACTTGGTTGAGCTTCAGCAAATGCCTAGGCCTCACCTCCCTAGCACAAAGTAACGGCGGCCTCTCCACAAACGCGGTTGGAGGGTCTCGCAAGACTTACAAGCCCCGATACTTACAACTCTTGGTGCGCGCAAGCACCGATACAAAGAGGTGTGCAAACCTCGCCTAGACTCTAGGCTAACACCTAAAGCAATACGCTAAGAGGTCTAAACTAGCACTAATCAAAGCACTAAGCTCTATGCTAATTACCTAGATCTTCTATTTAGCACTTTGGTGGAATGAACACTTGTGTGTGAGCAACAACTCAACCTCAACCTTCTCCAAGCTCAATCACCCTCCAAATGGCCGGGGGTTGGGGTATATATAGCCCCAACACTTGAAACTAGCCGTTGCTCCAACGGCTTGTATTTCTGCGTACCACCGACTCATTCGGTGGTAGCACCGACCTATAGCACCGGACTAATTTTCCAACTAGCCGTTGCCTATGACTGTTGCTTCAAACTGAGCACCGATCCATCCGCTGCTCTGGCCCATGTAGCACCGGATCATCCTGTGCTAAGTGAACTCCTGCCAGAGCTGAATTTGAGCCGATCAAACGGGCCGAGCCGAGCACTGACTGATACGGTGGTCTTCTCTCTTCAGCACCGGATCAATTGATGGATTGCACTTGTCCAGAGTGCACCCATGCCTGTCACGTTCACCGATTCATCCGATGGTCTTTTTCCTTGAGCACCGGACCATCCTGTGGTCCATCTTCCCGTGCATTGTCTTCACTGTGATCTTCACCACCAATTCATCCGGTGGTACTTTAAGTAGAGCATCGGACCATCCTTTGGTCTAGTTGACACGCCTATCTTGGCCCTGCCATGTAGCACCGACTTATCCGCCGCTGCTTCCTCAATTACGTCGGTGCTCACCAACAATGCGTCGGTGGTCCTTTTCAGCAGGATTCGCTTCTTGTACTTGCGTGATCTTGTGTTGGTTACAACATACCGTCACTTGGAACCTAAAAATACCTTCAAAAATACATCTTGACAAACATGTTAGTCCCAATGACTATGTTGGCATTAATCACCAAAATCATAAACATGGCCTAGGGCCATTTTCCTTACACAGACGAGTGACCGGCCAACCTAAGATATTCCAAACCAGCCTGACAGATGGATCCCACCAAACAGCGACCACCTGGGAGATAGACAGGTGGGGCCCAGAGGGAAAAGAAAAATCAAAATCAACAAACAGGTGGGGCCCACAGATGGAAGAAAAATAAAAATCACCCAACAACAGCCAGATCGATCGAACGGAAGAGATACAACAAGACCCAGATCGGATGGTCACAAAATCAGTGTGTTGGCTTCACGACGAAACACACGTCTGTTGTATACCGGCTAGGGAGGAAAAACGACCGGATTCAGGAGATCGGTGACCCCAAGTTCCCGGGCAATACATGAGGGGGTCAAAAAGACTTAATCCTAGTTATAACGTGCTGGCTCGAGCAGCCGAGAAAGCGTAGCAGCTAGCACAGCCCACGAGCGGAGCAACCTCAGCCCAAACTAGCCCAACAATACTAGTCATGTCTACCGCTCCACCTCCACGTTCTGCCAAATCTTATCCTCTTGGCCCCTCGCATCGGCAGATCGGCGTCCGCCACCGCCGCTCCTCTGTCGCTCCCTCGCGTAGCGGCTCCATGCGTGCTTTCCCTAACCACGAAATCAAAGAGAGCAAAGACGGGTACAGCAACCGGGTGCTCAACTCAAGCTATGGGGCTCGCGGGACAATACAAGGAATTTTTTTTATTTTAACCCTTTTTAATCTAAAATTTTATAAATAACCCCTCCCGATATAAATTTCCAAGAAGTAGCCCTTTTCGTCACGCCGAGCTTTGTGGCGCGACTAATACTTCAGTCACGCCACATGCAATGGCGTGACTAATATGACACGATGGCACCGAGTACGACATGGCGGCTGACATGGCGGAGCTAGTCGCGCCATGACGGGTGGCGTGACTGTGGGCACAGTCACGCCATCCTCCCTGGCGTGACTGTCCCGTCCACAGCCCCTCCAAAAAAACAGCTCACTTAGCTATATCTCATTCCATGTTTTAATTAGAAAATGAACTCTTAAATCCATAAAACTTGACAAATATGATCTATGGAGTGCATAAATTCCATTTTAAGTGTTTGCACTTCAAAACATGTTGTAAAATTTGAGAATTCTAATTACTAAACAGGCTAAGTGTTGTTGGTAGCTGCTGTACATAAACTCCAGTTTTGACAAAAGTCGTCAAGATATTTATTTGCAGCCATGCAAACTCTACATGGAAGTACCCTATAGAAGTTCGTATATGCAGGCTCTCTAACATTAAAATATTAATATTATTTGTATATAAAAATGTCGTAACTAGATGTTACATGTGTTCGATGGATTTTTGGCTTCAATTGCTTTGGCTTCGGTTCATGTTGGCTACCAGGGTTAGGTAAAAGAAAGAAGCTAATAAGCTGGTTGGGGCTTCATACATGCACGTAGTTGCAAGCTGATGATTGGAGTTTGTGTGCAATCTCATTCATGTAAAGCGGCTACCAACAACACTTAGCCTGTTTAATAATTAGAATTCTCAACTTTTACAACATGTTTTGGAGTGCAAACATTTAAAATGGAATATATGCACTCCATATATCATACTTGTCAAGTTTTATGAATTTAAGAGTTCATTTTATAATTAAAACATGGAATGAAATAGAGCTAAATGAGCTGTTTTTTTGGAGGGGCTGGTGGACGGGACAGTCACGCCAGGGAGGACGGCGTGACTGTGTCCACAGTCACGCCACCCATCATGGCGCGACTAGCTCCGCCATGTCAGCCGCCACGTCGTACTCGGTGCCATCGTGTCATATTAGTCACGCCATTGCATGTGGCGTGACTGAAGTATTAGTCGCGCCACGGAGCTCGGCGTGACCAAAAGGGCTACTTCTTGAAAATTTATATCGGGAGAGGTTATTTATAAAATTTTAGATTAAAAAGGGTTAAAATAAAAAAAAATCCAATACAAGCTCGAGCGCCTCGTTGCCATCCAGTGCAGCAGTGCTGCCTCACGGGCGTGAACCCCATCGCCCAGGAGATGGTGCGATCTGCACTCAGCGGTCAGCACACCTCCCGTATCCAAACTCCAATCTATTCCGTCTCTCTCTCATGTTTCTCCCATTTATTTATGACGAGCCAATAATATCGCGGGGAACGACGAGGCGAACAGTCCATGGTTTCCTGAGGTACGGGTTACGCCTAAACCTCTCCTCCGGACTCTTCGTTTAGACCCTTGTGTCACATTCTCACGTTTTCGAAACCGCAAACACTAATAGGTGGGACCTTGCCGGGACCCACCAGGATTAGTCTCCTATGAGCCACGGGCCCCCGTCTTCTCGGTGTACTGTTTTTTCCCAAATCAAGGAACGGTGGTGTCTACCTTGCGGGTTCCTTTTTTGCTTCTCCCCTCCCAATACACTCTGCTCCAGGCCCAGCGAAGCCAAGGAGAATTCAAGGAGTTCGTGGGCGCCGGCGGCGATTTATTCGTCCTCAAAGTCACGGGTCAGTATAGGTCTTTGCTCGTTTATTTGGGGACCGATGATTTAGGCCTGTGATTGTTTGGTTGGGTTCGAGGTCCTCAACATGCTTCTGTTCTGGAGCAATCATCTGGGCAGTTTCGGATTGAATGTACTTCCGTGTTGGATTATCGTCCATGGCAGCGGAGCCAGCTTCGCGTTGGGGCCGCGGGCCCCTGTCGCGGGATCTTGGCTCCGGCGAATGCTTGTATTGACGAGTGCAGGGGAGGAGAGGCGGCTTTATCCCCAATCCCTTTTGCTGTTTTAATTTCAGAGCCACTAATTGGGGGACATTTCTAGGGCGGACCCTGATTCGTGGTGAATCCGGGAACCACATTTTGGTTTGATTTTGATATATGCTGATGAAAATAGTAGACACACTTGTGATTATTTTAATTGCTGATGGAAGAGTACCCTAGTATACCCCAGGATTAGTTAGGCACCGGATCAATCATATACTTTGTTTTTACAAAAAGCAGTATAAGTGTCAATACTTAGTGGTACGTTCTTATACAGTACTTTTATTACTATTTCCACACCAAAACGTTCTAAATTTTTGTTTTCTATTTTCTTTATATTCTCATAGATGATGAGGAAATCATGTACTGGTAGTTAGAGACGTCCACAGGAGTGTTGGTATTGGGTGAAAATGGCTCAATCGAACTCAAATGCAGAAGGTATCCCTGACATATAGCTAAGTTTTTGTATCTATAACTTGCATAATATATTGTACTTTCTGTTTGTTATTATGCATTTCCGTACATATAGCCAGTCAAGTGGCATCTTGCCGTCCGTGCTGTAATGGGCTTATCTTCAGGATCAGATGGTAGTTTGTTTGTCTGTAACTCTAATTGATTCATTGTTTGTTTTGTTGAAGCTAAAGGTTCTGGCACCAAGAAGGGATCCACAAATGGACATACAACAAGAAAAAGAAATAGGGTCCCTGAGCCTTCAGAATCTGGTCCGTTATTCACTGCCTAAACCGCCATGAACGGGCTAAGATCTCTAATATTAATATGACTACTTCTTTATTCTGCTTGTCTCCTTTGTACTCCCATTGGGCTTGTCAGTCACGCCGTGATTCAACTCTAGCGTATCCCCACTTTGCTTTGGACTATCAGGCATTGTTCCTGCTGCACATTTATCATGAAACAACACTTGCATAATATATTGTACTTTCTGTTTCTTATTATGCATTTCCATACATAGTCAGTCAAGTGGCATTTTGCTGTCCGTGCTGTAATGGACATATCTTCGGGGTCAGATGGTAGTTTGTTTGTCCGTAACTCGAATTGATTTATTGTTTGTTTTGTTGAAGCTAGGTTCTGGCACCAAGAAGGGATCCACAAATGGACATACAACAAGAAAAAGAAATAGGGTCCCTGAGCATTCAGAATCTGAATCAGGCCCGTCTAGCAAAAAAGTTAAACAATACGAAGAGACCATCTTTGTATTGAAAGGCAACCCACGGGTAGGGATCCAGACTATCTGATTTCATGAAATACTCATTTGTTTTGTTAATTTGATCGCTGCCACAAATAATTATATATGTTTGTATTTGCCAACATGATATCCAAAGGTTATCAACAAGGTGCTCTCCGCATGAAGTGATCAAAGCCAATAAAGAATTAACACCGGATCAGAGAAAAAAATTAGATGAAATTGGTTTTGGTGCTTTTTCAGACATTAAGTTTGACAACACCTGCGCGACGCTTGGAGCATGGATGCTATTGCACTTTGATAAAGAAGACATGTGCTTTAATTTTGGCTGTGCTGGAAGTGTCCCTGTGAACAAAAAGAGTCTTGCTAGATTAACTGGATTGCCAAACACTGGAAATAAAATTGTCCCAAACGGATGCAACCAAAATAAGATCCTTTCGTTCAAACAGAAACTGGGTATACCCACAGGTAAGAAGGGATTCCCGGCGAGCAATTTAATCTCTGAGATAAAGAAGGGCAAAAATGATGACCTTTTTGTCACTTGTTGGATCTTGCTTTTATCTGACAAGATATTGGCCCCAGACACACTTATCGATGTCAGCCCTAAATTACTGCATGTTTGTGAAGATGTGCACAATATAGAGTCCTATGACTGGGTTGGCTACATACTGGAAGATATTAGAAAGAGTGCTACATTTATCTAGAACAAGACGAACACGATTATGCAGGACAAGATGAACAAATCTCAAGGAAGTTGTTTCATGAAAGGGTCAACATACTTACTTGGAGTAAGTATATACACATCACATCACAATCCTCATGTCTGTTACTTTTTCATTATGTTGGTAGCTCACACATCTCCTGTTTATGCAGTTATATTTGTTGGACTGGCTCAAGCATGCCAGGAAGGTTGAAGCATGCAATGAGCAACCTCGTTTTAAATTTTGGGATGCTTATGATGAAGTGAAACAAATCTTAAAGGATCATTGCATGGGATATGGATTTTATGGAAAGCTAAAGGTAACTTTTCTTTTTTTCTCTTTTTATGTCCTTTTGCAACTCTTGCATAGCTAGATTTATTTTTTGGCCTGAACATTTTGGTACCATTTCTCATTGATCGGTACATCTCTTTATTTTTCAATGTAGCTGAAAAACGTCAACGAAACATGCTATGCACCAGATTTCGATGGTACGAATCTGTCAGCAGAGGTGAGATTGCAGATCTTGTTTTCTTTGGTGTACATTCATATGAATGAAACAACTGCACTTCAAATCATCGCATAATATTGTGAAAAAGACAGGATATATTTTTATAAAGAGTAAATTGCACCCACCATACAACAACTTGGCAGTTGCGTGCAGATTGGTCCAACAACTTGTAAAATATCCAATTAGAGCAATAACTTTGCAGGTGGGTGCAAATTTGGTCCGACAACTTATAAAAAACTTAGTTTATAACTTAGTAAATTGGTGCATCCGTAGTCTAAATGACAGCGTATTTTTAGCTTGGTCGCAACTTGCAACATTTGGACTGTAGATTCACTAATGTGCCAAGTTATTACACTAAATTGAGCATTTTACAAGATATTGTGCCAATCTACACCCACCTATCAAGTCATTCTACTAATTGAGCATTTTACATGTTGCTGGACCAATTGCGCCTACCTGCCTAAGCTGTTGTATGGTGGATAATCCACCCACCTTCTGGTATTGGTAACACGTGGAAATATGTTTTAGATAGATATAGAAATATTGTATTCGAATTCTTAAATAACATGTAGATTGTGTTTTTAAATTCTTGTATTGATAGATCAGTATCTGATTAACAGTTGAAGTTGCAACTTTTGAACAAGCTTGAGGATCCTGCAACTGCGAATTCACCAAACATGTTGCAGACTATTGGTCAGATCAAAAGTCTCCTCAAGGACTTGGAGGATCAAAGTAAGAATAACTTGCAGAATAGAAGAAGAGTTAATGACATCATGGCGAGCGGCAACCTTTGTGAACACTACAATGACTCTATTGTGGAATTGACGGAATGACGATGTCAGCAGGTTCATACAGAATATGCAATGTTTCACTTATTGTAAACACTACAATGATTCGTATGTAATTAGATTATCTTAGATAAGCCATAAAAGAATATACATGTTTTTTTTATGTTTTCTTTGTGTCAGGAGCACTACACCATGACCCTTTTGTTTTCTCATTCAAAAGTAGAGTCTGATCCAGTTGTTCGGCGGCAGCACATCTGCTTGAATAATTGGTGTGCTTTATTACCCTTGCATCAATCTCATTACTCGGTTCAAAAGTTTCTATGTTTGGTTTCTGTAGGTCGGTCAACAAAGAAGCATGGATCATTGAAGGACCGAAACGGCGACCAGAGAGCGGGGAAGGAAGTGAATGAGAGCCGATAAAAATTCTTTTCAAACAATCCGGCTATTTTCCCAAATCAACTCCAAAGCCTCCGAAAGCGATCTTGCCAAGATCACGTAGCCACTGTCAAGCTACTGACCCTAGGAGCAAGATAGACGCAGCGGAACTCGAATCGATCGTAACGAACACGAACCGAACCAAAACCAACTCAACCCTGAGCTGCCCGGGGGGGGGGGGGGGGGGGGGGGGGGAGGGGCCCGCGGTTAAACCGCATAGGGGGGCGGTTAAACCGGCCTGCCCTGGGAGCCTCGGGAAAAAGTCAACTCGAAAGTGGATCTTCCAAACCGCTTGAGCTCTTGAGATGAGATTTTGGTCAGATGATTTACACCTCCAGTGGAGTGTTTTTCCAAAAGATCTCGACCTCTAACTCACTAGAACTCCCGAAATCTCAAATCTAAGGAAGAACACCATGAACTCGAGTTCATCCCGAAATCTCCAAATCCAAAGCGATTCCCGGCGTTTGGGGGCAAGATATCACCAGCAAAAGAGGCACAAGGCACTCATATGTGAATCCCCCAAAGAAATCCGAGAGAAAACGCCCTACGAAGTGAAGAACGAAAATCCATCAAAAATACCTCCAAAAATCCCTCCGAAAATAGGAAAAAGAAAGGAGCTCGTGGATTCAAATCATGGCACAAAGATGAGCAGCAAAAACTCAATCAACCAACCATGAATTCACCTATACAAACTATGAATGATTCGAAATAGTTCTAGGTGGAAGGGATGAAGGGGAAAACTAGTTCAAAGGGAAAACCAAAAGAGATAACTAGAGAGATAGCAGCCACCAACCCCTAGGGGGCCTATTAGTAGTCCAAGTGGTAGTGCTCTAAAGACTAAACTACCCCTAAGTGATACATACCCCTCAAGGGCAAATTTGACATTTGGTTTCAGATATTTTCCGGCTGGGACACCTTCAACCGCAAGCTAGCTTCCCTCCGACGCAAGCCTTGCAGTCACGCCGCGTGTCCTGCGGATCGAAGCTCCTCGACGCCGATTTTGGGCCGGCCCAGGGGAGGCGGTTAAACCGCCCCTGGCTGGCACCTCAGCCCAGCTGCCCAACTTCACCTCGTCGAGTCCTCGGCCTTGGTTTTGAGGCCCAAACCAAGGGAAACCGTCCACTGATGATTTTGTGGCCAAATCACCATACCCCGCGCGCAAGCTTCGGTTGTGAGCCGCTACCTTGCACCGGCTTCTCGTCCGCGTACGAGCTTCGATTGTGAGCCGCTACCTCGCACCGGAACCACGTCCCCTCGCTCGTTCTTACACCATGTGAACCGCACTTGATCCATCTGGCCACCGGGTCCCTCGAGCCAACCTACTTGTCTCTCCGCTCCTCGGAGGCCGCCATGGCTAAGACCTTTCGCGCCTGTTCTTCACCTGCACCAATGCAACCAAGCCGCATTCTACACCTGCAATACTTGAGCCAAGGGAAACGTCAATCCACACCACGTTGTCAATCACTCATCACTCCAGGAAGCGACCATCCACCGGTCCTCGGACACACCGGGTCCTCAATCATCATTCTAACCTGTCTGGGGGGCCTGGACTCGGCTGCAAAAGGCTTGGCAACTGAACCACTTATTGGGGCTGCACCGAGTAGGGTCCGTGAAACTTACAAAACACTGACTATTGTTTGTGTTTTCAATTTTTTTGTTTTGGAGTTTTGGCTGAAAAGATTAAATGTTTTGATTCACAGACTGAGGTTATCTAGGTTAACACAGAATGCACGACCGAGGGTATTTCTAATGGTAACAATGAGGTACATTAGTTGTTTTTAACAATTTTTCATTTACATGTGCCAAAAATGTGGCGCATCATTAGCCGTCAAATCTGATTGTGAATGTGATATGCATCATGACCAGAGAGTCCACACCACGTTGTCAATCACTCATCACACCAGGAAGCGACCATCCACCGGTTCTCGGATACACCGGGTCCTCAATCTCCCCCTTGATGAGTGCATTGACAACACACACATAGTCACCATAGATATCAAGAAGAAAATAGAAAAGAAATCGAAAAACAAACGCTCAAGCAAGTGACCAAAAGCAAGAACAAGCCGAAACAAAGTCACTTACAAGAGAAAAGCTCAGAAAAATGCCGACCCTTCCGTAAGAAGCGAAAAGGGCTCAACACCATCGGCAAAAGAGCAAAAGCACAAAGCACAAATCACAACTCTTCAAATCTTCAATTCACTTTTCAGAACACTCAAAGCACTCCCCCTACAAGGATGCAAACTCCCCCTGAACAAGTGAACTTGTGCGTGCGAAAAACACTCGAAAATGCTCAAACTCTCACAGAACTTTCAAAATCTTTTCCAGAAATTCTTCAGAAATTCTTCCCCTTTCCAAATGCTCCATAAATTCTTCCCCTTGTTGACAATGCACAAATCAAGGCAAAAATGTACAAAGTGCAACTACAAGCTTCTCAAATATACAATGAGCAATACAAAGTGCTACAAGTTAGAGAAGAGGCAAACTAGATAGTTCATCATGTCACACGGGCATTACCATCAAGAAGGTAAAGACATATAGCCATTTGACAAAGCCATGATCAATTTGTGCAATTTTCTCAAAAGTTTCACCTCATGAGCAAAGTCCTAAACATGGATCATTTAAGAAAAACAAGCTTCATCTCACCAAGATCATGATATGACAAACATTCTTGACAAAAGATCATTACAAACGCCCAAACTCTATCTCATGTCATGTCAAAGCACAGAGCCATGTGTTCACTTCTCAAGGGAGACTTCTCCGGCAAACAACATGCAACCGCTTAGCACCCATGTGTGCAAGTGTGTGCAATGGTGAAAACATAG
This sequence comes from Urochloa ruziziensis, assembly GCA_015476505.1. Lineage (NCBI taxonomy): Eukaryota > Viridiplantae > Streptophyta > Magnoliopsida > Poales > Poaceae > Urochloa > Urochloa ruziziensis. The sequence continues at coordinate 29,593,667 of CM027121.1, read as the reverse complement.
AGACATGAGCATAAATTTGTTCAAATAAATCTTTTTCTCATCTTTCTTCTTTCATGTATACACATCTCATTTTTCAAGTTTTTCAAATTAAGCATGGTACATGAAATATCTTTGCGACAAAAAGAAGCTTATGCTCATCCACAAGATAAAGCATGGGCTAAACATTCACAATGACAAAGGTCTTTGACCCAATTAAAAAGAATATCAAATCCTAGCATTATCTTAAGCAATATATAGCCATTTCGGCTCAAACAAGACATGCAAAGGCATTTACTCATAGGTTGAAAAGAGTTTAAGTTCAGTTTGACATTTTAATTTAAAAAGAGACTATCTCAATAGAATATATATCAAAACCATCAAGAGCATAGCCATCCATACAATCAATCCCTAGCCAGCCTGCCTAAACTCTAAAAAGTGGCAAGTTGTAGCAAACACTGCATATGGGAGAAGCTTATCCTATGATATGATACAAAATGCAGCATGATATATCACAAGATGCAAAGATGAAAACTATACATTAAAATACAAACGCAAAAAAAAAATGTACATCAAGATACAAAGATGGTACAATAGTATACATATGCTACAAGAGAAACCTCCAACAGAAGTGTACTTGAGATACCTGAAAATCCGCTTGACGGCCTGACGATGTGAAGTCCTCGGTGAAGCCTGAAAACGAGCGCACAGACACACGCTAAACTGTATGTCCGGTCTCGTCACCGTCAAGTAGAGCCCAAAGGCTAGCCGTTGAAAAGTTACCCCTGAAAAGCAGCACTGACCTATCGATCCGACTGAACCATTTGTACAGGTCGGATGAATCCACCACAGTGAGTAATCAACATTCATCCGAGGGAAAAGAAGAACCTTTTTCACTGAGTTGGTCTATTGATCCGATCGACATTCCTTGGCTTGGTCGGATGAATCGACCACTAATACTTTGGTATGCTCAGCAAAATCCTATCTTCACTCTTGGTGGGATTGACATAGTGTTCATCTTTGGTCACATCCCACAACAACTTTCCTTTGCCTCGCAAGAAAGTGCCCATACGCGTGACCCAATTCGGATAGTTCTTCCCATCGAAGTGCGGAGGCCCGGAACCCCGATCTTGGTACGCCATCTTTGGATCTTAGACTGGTGAGAGTCACAATGACCCGTAACCGGCTCTGATACCAATTGAAGGACCGAAACGGCGACCAGAGAGGGGGGGGGGGGGGGGGGGGGGGGGGGGGAGGGAGTGAATGGGAGCCGATAAAAATTCTTTTCAAACAATTTGGCTATTTTCCCAAATCAACTCCAAAGCCTCCGAAAGCGATCTTGCCAAGATCACGTGGCCACTGTCAAGCTACTGACCCTAGAAGCAAGATAGACGCAGCGGAACTCGAATCGATCGTAACGAACACGAACCGAACCAAAACCAACTCAACCCTGAGCTGCCAAGGGGGGGGGGGGGCGGTTAAACCGCCTAGGGGGGGCGGTTAAACCGGCCTGCCCTGGGAGCCTCGGGAAAAAGTCAACTCGAAAGTGGATCTCCCAAACCGCTTGAGCTCTTGAGATGAGATTTTGGTCAGATGATTTACACCTCCAGTGGAGTGTTTTTCCCAAAAGATCTCAACCTCTAACTCACTAGAACTTCCGAAATCTCAAATCTAAGGAAGAACACCATGAACTCGAGTTCATCCCGAAATCTCCAAATCCAAAGCGATTCCCGGCGTTTGGGGGCAAGATATCACCAGCAAAAGAGGCACAAGGCACTCATACGTGAATCCCCCAAAGAAATCCGAGAGAAAACGCCCTAGGAAGTGAAGAACGAAAATCCCTCAAAAATACCTCCAAAAATCCCTCCGAAAATAGGAAAAAGAAAAGGAGCTCGTGGATTCAAATCATGGCACAAAGATGAGCAGCACAAACTCAATCAACCAACCATGAATTCACCTATACAAACTATGAATGATTCGAAATAGTTCTAGGTGGAAGGGATGAAGGGGAAAACTAGTTCAAAGGGAAAACCAAAAGAGATAACTAGAGAGATAGCAGCCACCAACCCCTAGGGGGCCTATTAGTAGTCCAAGTGGTGGTGCTCTAAAGACTAAACTACCCCTAAGTGATACATACCCCTCAGGGGCAAATTTGACATTTGGTTTCAGATATTTTCCGGCTGGGACACCGTCCACCGCAAGCTAGCTTCCCTCCGACGCAAGCCTTGCAGTCACGCCGCGTGTCCTCCGGATCGAAGCTCCTCGACGCCAATTTTGGGCCGGCCCAGGGGGAGGCGGTTAAACCGCCCCTGGCTGGCACCTCTGCCCAGCTGCCCAATTTCGCCTCGTTGAGTCCTCGGCCTTGGTTTTGAGGCCCAAACCAAGGAAAACCGTCCACTGATGATTTTGTGGCCAAATCACCAAACCCTGCGCGCAAGCTTCGGTTGTGAGCCGCTACCTTGCACCGGCTTCTCGTCCGCGTACGAGCTTCGGTTGTGAGCCGCTACCTCGCACCGGAACCATGTCCCCTCGCTCGTTCTTGCACCATGTGAACCGCACTTGATCCATCTGGCCACCGGGTCCCTCAAACCAAGCCTACTTGTCTCTCCGCTCCTCGGAGGCCGCCATGGCTAAGACCTTTCGCGCCTGTTCTTCACCTGAACCAATGCAACCAAGCCGCATTCTACACCTGCAATACTTGAGCCAAGGGAAACGTCAATCCACACCACGTTGTCAATCACTCATCACACCAGGAAGCGACCATCCACCGGTCCTCGGACACACCGGGTCCTCAATCATCATTCTAACCTGTCTGGGGGGCCTGGACTCGGCTGCAAAAGGCTTGGCAACTGAACCACTTATTGGGGCTGCACCGAGTAGGGTCCGTGAAACTTACAAAACACTGACTATTGTTTGTGTGTTTTCAATTTTTTTGTTTTGGAGTTTTGGCTGAAAAGATTAAATGTTTTGATTCACAGACTAAGGTTATCTAGGTTAACACAGAATGCACGACCGAGGGTATTTCTAATGGTAACAATGAGGTACATTAGTTGTTTTTAACAATTTTTCATTTACATGTGCCAAAAATATAGGCACATCATTAGCCGTCAAATCTGATTGTGAATGTGATATGCATCATGACCAGAGAGTTCGACAAGGCTGGTCTCCGTTTTCGCCTTGTCGAGACAAAGACAGACAGAGTTTAGATGTTTCAGTTGAAAAAAGGGATGGTGAGGTCAGTGCAGAAAGCCCAAGTGATATTCCTTAATTGTTCGCTATATGTTCCTTACTCTTGGTTCATTAACAGGAAAATGGAGATACTGATGGTGCTGAGTACAACCAAGATAAGTTAAAAGTACTGGCTCATATTATTTCTCAGGTACACAAATATTTTATAACAAACTGAATCGCTTCAAAATCATCTGAGCTAGTATCTGGATTCTTGGTTGAACAACAAAGATCTATTTGCATTAGAAAGATTGCATTAAAAACGATAAGTAAAGGGCGAGCAAAGAGTGATCGAAAAACTTTCTTCTTTGTTCGTCCTATCTATAAGAGGAGAGCATATGAAAAATGTAACCCATTCTTTCGTTTTTTTAGCTCACTGGCCATTCGCTGGGAGTTTCGGGCTTAATACCGATATTTTAGCAACAAATCTAATAGATGCTTCGATTCATCGCATGCATGGGGACACAACTATGTTTCCTTTTGAATTCCAGGAAGAAAATAATACACATGCAAACCTGGGGGTGCAAGGAAACACATCACTGACCGAATTTGAGTCTCCAGAATCGCATACACGAGACGAAGATCAATAGAAGATAAAGGAAGTTGAAACACAGGACAAGGTTAGTACAAGTCCATGTGTTATTTTTCTATTATTTATGGATTGTGCTTTAAATGATCCATAGTATTACTTCATTAATGGAGTTCCTTATTGCCCTTACATCAATCTCATCACTCGGTTAAAACATTTCTATGTTTGGTTTATGTAGGTCAGTCAAGAGAGGAGGATGGATCATCATTCTGAGTTGTCTGGGAGTAGCCCGGACGTGGCTGAAAAATACATGGCATCTGAACTAGAAGGTGGACCTCCAGATTCACCTCATCGAGACGAAGATGAACATATGCCTCAAAAGGGATATCCTGCTGTTAGTACAGAAGCCTAAGTGAATTCCATGAAGATAATAACACACCTGCAGACCTGGAGGTGCAAGGAAACAAACCAGTGACACTAAACAGGTCTCCAGAGGATAGGGTTCATGAGGTACCTTTCAAAAGTATCTATCCAGAATCATATACTCGAGCCAAAGATCAACATAATATGAAGGAAGTTGAAACACAAGTCTGTCAGGTTAGTAGAGAAGGCCAAGGTTAGTAGTTATCATCCATGGATTGTGCTTTACATGCTCTATACGGCATTGTTTCAATGTCTGGCTAGGACCACTCAATTTAGTCTTTCTTCATTAATAGGCAAATGTAACTAGTGATGTTGATAGAGGATGTCACACCCAGATTTACACAAAACCCGAATGCTGCCATATGTGTGCCCAGGACGTCCACAGAACACATACAGCTTACAAATATGGACATCAAAGAACACAATGCTCGAATAAAATAGTTTTACATCCGGAATTTAACACAAAGACTTAGTCTTACACAAATAACACAGCGGAAGTCTATTTATTAATGTTCTCAACTAAAGACGAATGACGCCTCAACTCCACAGGGACGCCGACTGGTTGATCGCAGCTCAGAAGTAAGGAAGATCCTCCGGGAAGTCTGCGAATGCCTCTTCATTCACTGCTCCATCTGTTACCCGTCCGGGATTTTGTTGATTGTTGGCAAGTGTAAGTAACTCATCTTACTTAGCAAGTATAACAGAAGTTTATGCAAGGCTAAAAAGGCTGACTCGGGTTTACTGCTTTAGCACTTTTAGTTGGTTCGTTTTATCATTCTCCTAGTTACTACAAAGGTAAGAGAACTCCCAGTTGTAACCCCATTAAAGATATAAGTAGCATTAGAACCATAGAGCATCATCAACTTCATCTTCTAATCAAAAAGGATCCAGGCCGCTCGTGACCGTGAGCACGGCTATAATGATAGATGTACACTCTGCAGATGTTTCGCCCTTTCCCCAACCGTTAGCGTAAAAGCTCAAAGGAGCTTTCAACCCAACCACGCACGTACCACACTTCCGAGGTGTGAGTGCATAGGGACGCTACAAGGCTTTTCGCTAGACACCCTAACAAACACAGTAGCCGTTTTGGTTCAACATAGGCAGCATGACCCAAGGCATCGAGATTGACCGTCGCTCAGGGCGCAGCGTGAGGGGGGTCAATGGCGTCCGGAGCGCGGGCCTCGCCCTTTCGGCGCGACGTGTGGAGTATCAGGGCGCAGCGTAAACACTCCCACACGGGACTGTGCCTAACGAGATATAGCCAACGGATCTCAGAGCGCAGGTGAGACCGTCCTCGATGGATCAAACCATACTCTCACCCATGTTCCCCACGTACGCCTTTCGGTAACCACTGGTAAGCTAGAGACGTACAAGCTACTTGTCCAAGACGAGAGCCATAATAGTTCCGGCGGCGGCGACAGGTTCCTGGGTTGCCGCTTAATGAACCGAACCTTACGGAGAGACACTAGAGCAAAGCACGAAGCAGATGCTCTAGCTCCCTGAACCATGTTGCTAAAAAGCAGGTTTTACCATTTAATTAAAGTGAACCATTCCTGTCATGATTAACGGTTAAAATACAGGTGATGTAGCTGCGCTTAGCATGAGACTACCCATATGCATAAACCCGGGATAACAAGGTATATGGTAGAAGACTAGGAACAACCTTAAAGTAAACAAATTAAGACACATGCATATGTATGTATTATTGCAACAGTGTGTAGGTATCAAGGATGTTCCATGCTATACTTGCCTTCCTCAAAGCCTGGCTGCAGCTGCAAGTCCTGCTTCTCGAACTCCTGGTCGCCCACGAACTCGAACGGCTCACCAGCTGGTCACGCAATCACCACACAATCACCACACAGGCCAATACATGCAAATAAAGTTACTCTATTAGAACAGTACACCAAACAACAACAAAAGAGCAAAAGAACACTATAAAACTATTCTACGCTTTGCTACGAACACATGAGCGCGAGAATCACCCAAATCGGAGCTAAAATGTAAAAACTACGCTAAAAACAAGCTATAGGGACTTGCTGGCAAAGAACTGAAACTACCAGGGACCTAAACAAAAGAAAAAGGGCTAAACTGCGAGGAAACTAAAACTGCGCTGGACTGAAACATAAAAACGGAAAAGCTTAGGGGCCTCTGTGCAAAGCGGCGGACGGCGGGGCGACGGCGGCTGGCGCAGGGCTGACACCAGCGCAACGCCATCTGCTGGCGTCAGCAGGGGCACGGGCCAGGGCGTCACTGTGCCGTGGACGCGGCCGTGGACCGCGCGGAGGCGCGCGTCCACCAGGTCCATGGTGCACCGGGGTCGTACCCCTTCGGGGGTTTTGATCCTGGCCGCTCGCGCTGGATCGGACGGCGGGCGCGGCGGCGAGCGGCGGCGGCGAGCGGACGCGGCGGCGCCATGGCCGGGGGTGGCCGGCGCGGGGTGTTTGGGCGCTGCGGAGCTCAGGAAGGGTGCGGAGCTTACCACTACGTCGATGGAGGCGACGGCGGCGAGCTCCGGGGTCTCGAGGCGGCGGCGATGAAAGGCGACGCTCTAGGGTTTCGACGACGGCGGCGACGCTTGGCGGCGGCTAGGGTTTGAAGAAAGGGGGGCGCGAGCGGCGGGGTCGCGCCTTAAATAGGCCGGGGGCCTAGGCGTGCGCGCCTGGGGCTGGGTCGGACGCGGAGGCGCGGCCGGACTCGGGTCCGAGCCGGACTCGGCGCGGCGGCACGGTGGAGGGGGCGGAGCTGACGGGCGGGCCCCGCGGCTGGCGGCGCTGGTGGGCTGTGGCCCACGGAGCGGATGCGGGCCGAGAGCAGCTGGGCCGGGCGGGCGCGGCGCGCTGGCGGGCTGGGCCGGCGGGAGGAAAAGAAAGAGAGGGAAAAAGTAGAAGGGAAAAAGAGTTGAAGGGGGTTTTTTGGACTCTGGGGAAAAAGAGATAAAGAAGAAGAAGAAAGCAACCAAACCACTCAAGCAAAAATAAATGCACCAGCATGAATGCAACAAAAATGTTTCTAAGCCTTATATTTGCTTTTAATTCCTCAAAAGGTTTTATTTTCCCTATATTAATTATGTGCACTTTAATAAAAGGGTAAATTAATTACTAATTTAAGAAAGGAAATTTTAGGGTGTTACAGAGGACCACCAAGATAAGGTAACTAATAGTTTTTATGTTTATACGTTTGGTTTCTGTAGGAAAGTCAAGAAAGAAGCACCTATGATGGAAGCGGAAAAGATGCTTCATCTGGGAGCACCATTGAGCATCATCATTGTGAGATGTCTGGGGTGAGCCTGGCCATGGCTGCAAAAGACTTGTTGTGGCAGAACCACCCAATTAACCCGGCTTAAGTGTACTAGACATCGCATTAAACGCGATCAGTCACTTAAATCGAATTAACCGGCAGTCTGTCGGGTCGAGCCCGATGCAACCACGAACCGTTACCTCGATCGAAACGAGTCATGCGAACACTCACTCGAAGGTGAGTCCCAGAGATTACAACAAGCTATAATTATTAAACAGGTCCATTGAGGTACTTTATTACAAACCGAGTTCAATGCATAAAACAACTGTGATCTCAGAGTTTTGAAAACAGCAGAAATTTATTAATTAATCGAAATGAGAGTGCCATCACGTGAAGTCGTCGTGACGTCACTCGGAAGCATCCTTGTCCCATACAACAGTCCAGCCCGGAGGAAGGGTGGTCGGCCAGGTAAGACCTGCAACCATCTCCTCGAGAGCACTATCTGAAAACAATTCAACAAGCAAGGCTGAGTATACTAATACTCAGCAAGACTTACCCGACAGGTGATAATTACATCACCGACTCATAGACATGCAAGGCTTTTGGCTGGTGGGTTTGTTTTGCCAAAGAGCGACTAAGAGTGGGTCCTTGCTTTCAAATTTTAGCATCAAGTTCTAGTTCGAGTTAACCATTCTAGGTAAGCCAACCTATACTAATCAAGCAAGTTGAGCAAGCAATTAAGCAAGCATCAAGTTTATAATCTTCATGTTCCACTTTCTTACTCAATGCAGCAGCGGGGTTAAGTAGACTCATTAGCTGCGAGAAACAGACAGTTCGAACTGATTTTTTAACCTTGCAAGGTGGATACTAAACACACGGTAAAGCATCACCCCAAGGGTCGACGCTAACCAGGCCGTTCTCATGTCTTCCGGGTTTGTTAATCCGAGCCCACTTCCCTTGGACACAAGCCTTAGCTGAACATACTTCGCGGTCGTAGCCGGCCGGCCTCGGTCTTGAGCGACGTGTCATCGACAGGGGGACGAATCCTAGGGAAAGCGAGAGAAGGCCACGCCCCCTTCCGAACAGGTACTAAACTTACCGGTCCCATGCCCAAACAAGTGCTTAGTGCTTTCAAACACTTAAGCATCGGTACCGCACCATTCGGCCTTAACCAAATTTTAGCTCACACGGACGAGGCATCTACATGACAAAAATCCCCGCCCGTCATCCTTATGATTCCAACATAAGTAAAGCATGTAATTCCTATATCTCGCGAGTGACAGGAAATCACTCGACTTTTACCGGGTCCATATAGCATGGCAGCTATCGACCTATCATACTAGTATTGCAAAGCATAGGTACCTAGGATCATGCAACGAAGGTTTCAATTCAACTCCTGAACGTAAATGCACAAGCCGAACTTAACAAACATAGTTGCAAGATTTCGAAACATAGGACATGCTCCGGGGCTTGCCTTCGGGCACGATGCTAGTTTGGGGATCCTCTGCGGCGATGTTCGGGTCTTGCTCGACCTGGATCGCGTTCACTTCACCGACAGCCTGGCCTTCTTCCCCTGCCGGAACGAGTTCGTAGTCGCCGTCAGCGAGGACTTGTTCTACACGAATGCATATGCAATAAGAGTATGATCTTATATCGAGTCATCATAATTGTGTAATGATAAACCCGGGGTGTGTTGATGGTGATTGTGTACACATCTAATATTATTTATCTTTGATTTCACCATAAAACAGCAAGGTGTGTGGTTGATGTATTTAATTTACTTAAATAGTTTAAAGGTGACTTATATTTATTATTTAGCCTTTTAAGCCAAGTAACTTCAAAAATATATTCTGGCAGTTTGGTTCATTAATTTAATGTGAGAAAATTACAGTATGCTCTAGGTGCTTTATTTGATTTACTGACCAAAAATCAGGCCAAGAACATGCATACAATTACCACAATAAATTAAACAAGAACAGCACACTATCATCAAGAATAAATCCTAATAAATCACACTAGCAGCAATTGGTCCTTAGATTCCTACCAGAGCCTATACTAGTTCAAACTAGTTCACATGCCAAAGAGTAGCTTAAAAAGATCAAAGGATCTTGCTGTTTGAATTTACCAAGTTTAAATTGTTATTAATTAAAACAGCAAGTTATCCAGCTCAAACCAAGCTCTACTTTTTACCAGACATGCATCAAGTCCACATAGAGCTACTATAAAAAGATTGGGTTCAAAAGCTAGACATATTAAATAATAAAATTGTTTAACTGAAAGTGACCTGACAGCCTAAACAATTCATAATTCAAAATCTAGCGTATAACTTTGTGCAACTGTTTGCAGGAGCCTAAACATTGCATGCGGTACAGCATACTCAAAAATTAGCATAAACAAGATTTCAATCTATGTTCAAATTCGAGTTTGAACAGATTTGAACCTAGTTTGAAATCTAAGCACAAAACATCTATGCACACTTTCTATAAAAGATAGATCTCAGCACCAACTCAACAAAATTGGGTTTGCATTTTTCTGATTTTCCCTTATTTTTAATCGATTTATGAAGTTTCCAGATTTGAACCCTAGATCTGAAGAATCTATTTACATCTTGGTCCCTGACATCTTACAGAAAACACCCTAGAAATATCTAAAAGCTTGCAATGTGGTCCAAGGGGCTCGGCCGGCGGGGGTTTGGCTGGAATCCGGCGATATGGGGCCACGGGGCTGGATGAGAACATGCTAGAGTTGCTCACCGCCTCACCTCGAGCAGATCCGGTGCAAGAAGCTCGGCTGGAGGTGGAGTGATGGCGGCGGACGGCGGAGCGGCGCGGCGGCGGCTCTGTCCCTGCCAATGCCGGCCACGGCGGTGGCGGAGGCGAGCAGCTGGGGCTTAGGGAAGCTCGAGCGTGGTCGTGGGCGAGCTCTGGTGGGGTTGCGCGGCGGCGCAGCAGCGTGCACGGCGGGGAGCGGTGGCGACAGCCTGGCGGCGGCAATGGCGAGCGGCGGAGGGGGCTCGGGTGAAGGGGTACGGGGCCTTTCATAGGCGGCCGAGGGCGAGGCTTGGACGGCGGTTCGGACGCGGCGAAGCTGCACGTGGCGGCTCGGGCGGCGCTGGCTTGGCAGCCACAGCGGGCAGGGCACGCCGGTCGGCGTCCTGTCGCGGCGAGGCGGGGCTGGTCGGGCGGCGACGGCGAAGCAAGCGCAGGGGATTGGGGGACAGCGGGCGTCGCATCGCGGTCGGGACGCAGCTGCGCGGCCGGTCGGGCAGCGGCGGACGGCGGAGTGCCACGTGGCGCCGTGCGAGCGGCGGCTGGCCCGCGGTCGGGAGACCGGCGGGGGACAAAGGGGATGTCGGGCACGCACGTGGGCCCGCCTGGGTGAAGAAGGCACGGTGCATTAACGCCCGGTCAGCCTCGACGTCGGTGTCAGGCGCCGGGCGCCAAGTGGCAGGCGGCGGGGCTGGAACGCGTGGACGCCCGGGAGCGCCGGCATTTCGTCGAGCAGCTGCAGGGCAAGTGTTTGAACTGGCTTTTCTCCAAAATTTTGAACTGAAGTTCAAAATCTCCAAAAAGCAAAGATGTGTTCCTAACTACCAGCTACAAGTTTGACAAAGGGTGACCATAGAAAAACTGCCTAGATTGGGCTGGAACGCGAGAGGAAAACAGGGTGAACTTAGATGCCAGTCAGCCGTGAACTTCTGGGTTTGACTGACTTTGACTGCGATTTAAGGTGTCTTCCACTCAAAATCTTGGTCCACCAATTGACAAAGTTGTGTCCCATGAAAAGCTGGACAACTTTCATATTGGTCGATTTTCAAGTTCTTAAGTGAAAATTTGAATTCAAACCTTGCCAACCGAGTAAGGTCAAAAGTTCACCGTGTTGCAAAGGGTTTTAGGTGGACTTTTCTTAAGTGAAAATCTAGGTGGTGCCTAATTACGCCTAATTAGGTTAAGAAAAAAGGTTTGGCAGGTGGTTAGGTTAATTAACACCTAGATTGTCACACTTGTCATCAGAAACTCTTAATGTGGTTGTAGCGAATGGGGTCAGTGCAACTTACAGAACACTTGCTATTTATTTTGTGTTTTCAATTTTTTGGTCCAACATGTTTTGGTAAGATTTATTTCCATCCTGTCCCTCCAGGTGTCATCACACATGACGGAACATTCCCATGACAAAATACTAGAAAAGGAGAAGGTAACTGCTACATCAAATGCATTGAAAATAGGAAACTATAAGACACAACAAGCCGACAAGGTACTAGAAGAACATGACACTGAACAACAATGTTTTGTACTTCATACCATTGATCAATGTGATGAAATGGAAACAAACAAACCATACATACAAGAGACCTGTCATGGTGTGCAAACTCGTGAAAAGCGAAATGAACTCCTTAAAGAAGTGTTAAAACTTAAGGGCAATAGGTACGTAGCCTTGTATGATTGATGAACCGATACTCCTCATTCCTACATGAGATTTATTTATTAAAAGCCTATTGTCTGTTTCGCAGTGAAATATTTTCTTCTCACGAATTGGGTACCATAAAATCCGATGATTTGGTAGCATCTTATTCCTCGGGAAAGCATATGGATGATTTACTAGATGTTATCACCAAAATCATGCGGGATGAAATGGATTCGAAGAAGTTTATATTCTCACTGAGTGAAGTGAAAACTATGTTGAGTGACGACGATGATATTGAAGTAGCTTTGCTTCTATCAAAATTCGGAGACAAGACTTCGAAACTACTTAATTGCGGTTCGGTATGTACCTCTATAATTCAGGCGGTGTCATTTGGTTATTAGCGTGTTATTTAATTTATTGAATGTAATGTAATGCACTTGTCTCAGATACTGCTGCCAGTGCATGATGATAGATACACTGTCCTGTATTCATTTTCTACCAAAGGGGATGATCCTGCAATATATATGGTGACAGCACAAAAAAAAGTTCATTCAAAGAAAACAAAAGAAAAGTTAGCCAGCAGTATGAGTAATGTGGGACAGCTAATATCAATGAAGCAGAGGTGGAAGATAAGTGATTACAAGAATCCTGAGAAAATCATAGCCAATGGAAGTAAATTGTCAGGATTCTATCTTTTGATATTCATTGAAAGATGGAAAGGGACATGGGTCGGTGAGACCATTACCGAGGTGATCTATTTTTATCAAGAAACTTTTTATTATAATTGGGGAAAACTTCGATGGCTCACATCGACCGAGAGCGGCTGATCCGAGGGCCACAAAGGTAGGAGGAAAGTGGAGGAAATGAGATTGAGGAAAAAATTTCCTCCATGTATCTCTATGACGAGTGGGCCTTGGAGGAAAAAATTTCCTCCACTTTTCTCCATAAATGTGGGGATTAGGACATGGCAATAATTGCATTTTAGTAGTTCTTAATTTTTAACAAGGGCAAAATGGTAACTTCATATATGTGAAAGTAACGTTTGGATGTAGTATAGTTTTTCTTTTTATTTTTAAGAAGACGACGGCGGGTTCGTTGGTGCGGCAAGCGACAGGGTCGCCGCATCCGGCAGACGGAGGCCACCGCGCGCGGGGATGGCTGCAGCTCCGGCCAGAGTATCCGAGCGCCTCTACCATCGCCTGACCGGAGCAGTTTCGACATCTCCCTCCCCTTCTTGCTCTTTCCCACAGTCGAGCGGAGACAGCGGCGGCGGGCGGGGCCTCACAGATTGGGCGCGCCACCGCAAGCGCTGCCGTGAGGAGGTACGCAACGGGATAGGATCCGGGCACGCCTGGACCGGCTGGCGACCACCAGCTTCGGCGACGACGACGAGCCGGGCAGTTATTTGTTCAGTCTCCATCTATTGCACACTATTGTTTGGATTCAGATAGTATGTTAGTTTGGAAAATACTTTGCGGAGTCGATCTCTATTTGTGATGCAATATTGAGATAGTCTAGTGAATATCGAGTAGGATTATGCTTGTCTATGGTGTTAATCTCACACTAGGTTTAGTAGTATCAGTATGAATATCGAGTTCTAGTGAATTAGCTTATCTGATAGTATTGAGTAGTTCTCAATGGATAGACATGTTTATATTAAGGTGAATGGCAAAACTATTGACTGGTGATTACATATTTAGAAAACAGAATATTAGATTAATATTATCATTTAAGAAGTAATGTTACCCACAAGTTGATAGGAAATAGTGAATAAAAATGTATGAACATGTACCATGGAGGTTCAGCACTAGTTGATGTTTCAGATGATGGCTTGTGCTTGTGTTTCGAAGGGAGTGGTGATGGCTTGATGGACACTGCAAAGGTGAGTTGTAGCATACATTAGGCAATTTTTTCTATTTTCTGCTCATTTAATTATCTATTTGCTGTTGTCACTTGCCAACCAAATTTGAACTGGATGCAATGGTATTTGATCTGTGTATCTTCTTCTAGATACTTTATATTCAAATTCTCCAAAATATGTGCCCATCAGGTTTTTAACAAGTATAATGTGCATGTTATATTTTACAGGTCATACACTACTCCCAATATGCTCTGACTACCTTAAAAGTCTGTCCATCATGGCTGTCTTATCTCAGGTTGCACCCCATGACAATCCCAATGTCACGCTTTCATGGCTATTCATTTTGATTCTAATTTTAATTGCTGCTATATTTTTCATGTGGTTATCTTGTAACAAAATCCACAAAGTAAACCCAAATGATTGGAGAAGATATTTATCTTTTATAAAAAATAAGTCACAAGATGTTTTTAGTAATAAGAAGGAAAATCTACTGCCAATATTTATCGTTGCTAGGTGTTTACAAGGAAATTTCAGTAATGTTTGACCAATAAGCTACACAAAGGTCAGTGAGTAAGAGCAATAGCGGATTACAAGGCCAGTCAAACTGCTGAAGTTGCCTAAGTGCATCACCATGTCAGCATTCCCTTCTTTGAGGTGTCGATCACATGTCCTGCAAAGTAGGTTCCAAATGTATGACATAATAGTGCATCAATGTTTCATGACATGTGGTGTAGTAGTTCAAGATCACATGTCATAAGAGGCAGTATCAGCCTAATTTATAGTTTACATGCTTGATTAGGCTTTTCAGACCCATTTGGTTTGTAACTCTCAGCCTCAACAGCTTTACATAAACGTGCTGGGTATCATCATTCATTTGGAGGAAACTCTCATGGGAACTCTTTGTAGGTACACCGCTTTCATCATGCTGTATCCAATCGGGGTCGGACCAGGAGAAAGTAAGCTCAGGAGGTCTTCTTACAACAAGGTCACTCTTGAATTCTTGAATCCAGGTAAACTGAGCTTGGTTCTTGATTCCTTGCAGTGTGGACTATGTACCAAGCTCTCCCGTATGTGAAGAAGAGGAACCTCTACTCAGATTTCTTCAAGAAGTTCTCCATGAGCTACCATTCATTTCTAGTGGTACGTTGGCTCCGTGAAATGGAAACATCTTGCACTGCGCTCTGTTAAACTGTCTCATTGTTTCTCAACAAAATTCAGCTAGTTCTTGATTTTGATATGCTCCTGGTGGTTACACAGGGTGTGCTGGTGTGCTATCCGTTCCTGTGGCTGAAGCTGTACATGCATGTGTTCAAGCAACGCAAGTCGAAGCTGGGAAAAGGGAGCAGGAAGAAACGAGCCTGAGAAAATTGTCTTGGCTAAGCTCAGCTCAGCTGTGATTTGTCACCCACATGTGAATGTTAACGGCTCAGTTCAGATGTAATTTGTCACCCACATGTGATTGTTTTGAAAGAAAATCACTGTGAATTGTTAAGGGATCTTGCAGCTGATTCAATGGTAAAGGCTTTGGTGAATTGACCAGCAACTCACTATAATAGTAGCAGTTTACCTGGTTCTATGTTCGTTTCAGTTGTACACGCTTCATGATTGTCTATATATCTGTTGTATGCATAGTTGCGTGCTACTGATAGGAAGCATATGTACTCATGTTTATGTGCTAGGATGAAAACTGAAAATAGACAAGAGCAATAACTAATGGTTAGACACTACAAAACTTCTCTTGTCATATACATACTGGCAGCGAATGAAGAAATGCCTTCATGTAGGCAGACATTACAGTTTCAAGGTTAAGAACCTTGAAACTCTGTTTACTGATCCTCATAGAAATGAAACTTTAATGGGAATATTATCTGCACATGATGCAATTTACATGTAAAACTACCTTGATTTCAAGCATTACCACTCTTGAACAAATTGTGTACATGTACCAAGTTGCAACTGAAATATGATGACTACAACATATTCAGTTCAACAGTTCGGAGTCACTGATATTAGGCTTACAGAAGCACAATAATAAGAGCAATTCTAATACCCACTTCCTACTCCCAGTGAGAGAATATCTAATGTTATCCCATGTTATGCATCCACCATCTGATATGAGATCCTCAAAATAATTCTTGAAGACTGACCCAATGTATAATGAATCCTACTGAATTCTCATGTACAGAGATGAATTACTAGTACATGTACGAGAGATCTAGTAAACGAATCAAGAACTACTGCATCTACGAGGGTTGTCTACACTAGATTAAGATCTTGTAAACGAATCAAGAAATACTACATCTACAAGGTTCTTCTTCATGAATCAAGAAAACCTAACAAGCACGGGGGAGAAGAGGAGAAAAACGTGGATGGTTGACTCACCGGCGAGAAGATGACCGCGTCGGCGTTCCCGTGCCGACCTGCCTTGCAGCAGTCCTGCCCTCGCGGGGATCCACCGCCGCCGGGAGAGGGAGGGAGGGAGAAGTCGCCGGCGGGCGGAGGTGGCGTGCGGCAGCTGCAGGGAGGGAGAGATCAGGGCGAGAGGCCGATCCAGAGGGATCCCGAGCCACGGCCGAGGAGGACCACCGGAACGGCGAGGCAGGGGAAGCGGCGGTCGCCGGTTCCGCCGACGAGGGGAGGACGATGGATGGGGGACTCGCTCGGGCTGGGAGATGCCGCAGTCCCTCGGGGGCTCGGGGGAGCGCTGCAAATGACCAACATACCCTTCCTCAAAAAAAATAAAAATTAGAGGAGGAAACAGGAGGAAATGGAAGGAAATTCCAAGTACCATAAAAGGCCTCTTTTATCAACCCTGCTGTTCAACAATTTAAACTGAGGGAATAGGTTTCATTAGTACATTTGCTTTAAGTACTCTCTTGTAAACAGGATATGGTTGATGATTTTCGCCTAGTTTTGCTTGAGAAGGTCCTTAGCCATCCAGATAACAAAGCTCGTATACCTGAGAGTATTAAGAAATATCTCCCCTGTACTTGTAGGCGACACAAACTTCTTGGTGCAGTGATAAATCTTTGTGACCCTTGGTACAAATACTTGTCTCTATCACTGATCAAACAATGTTCTTGTTTTCTCCATTAGTTTATCTGCTGAACTAAAAGCAAGTTATCTGATTTGCAGTGTCAAACTATTTTCAAATGTCACTGGTGATGATCTATATTCTCGGGATTTGGCAGTGATTTACAAAACGAAGCAGGACATGTCTCATGAATTTTTTGACCGTGTTGTTAAATGTATCATTGATGATCTTTCTCTAAAAGATTCGAAATTTATATTTACAGAGTTCATGTCAGTAAGTGTCATTTCTTTTGCAAGTGAAATTTTGTTTTCTCCATGAGTTTATATATATATATAGGACAACACTAAATCCAACCCACGTAGAAAATAACTGTTTCCTGCCCCAACCAGCCTCCGACGCGCGAGTGCAACCCCGTCAGCCGTCCCCGCGCCCACACACATCCACGAATCCGACGGTTTTTTCCGGGCCAGCGCACCGCACACGCCTCCCACCCCGCGCCTGTGTCTGTTTTCTTTTCGCCAGTTTACGCGCACGCTGGGTCGCTGGCGCAGCAGTTGCTTATCCTTGCCAGCGCACATAGGCATTCTAGATCCCTAATAGCTCACCGCACGTTTTGTTTTTTGTTGCAAGTAAACGAAGACGTCTTCCATCCGGAAATAGCTGCTGGCTTGGAAAATTCTGTCTTGTGACGGTAGATTTTTTGAGAGCTGCTAGGAAAAAAAAAAAACTAAACCGAAAAAAAACAACGGTGGGCAGACGATAGCACACGCCACAAATCTGAAATTTTTCTAAGTCAGAGAACATGTATTACATCTCAGTTTGTGACCGGAAAATATAATGTGTTGGCATCTCACAAAAAGTATGACCGGAATTATAGTGGGCGCAATAAGAAAAATATGTTGGTAAACCAGAAATAGTAGATACGAGCACCGGAAACATTCTAAATCATTACAGGTTTTGTGGCATTACAAATGACTATACTACATGAGATCATTCTCTTCTTTTGAATAATATACATGACATCATTCTCTTTGATCATATTGTAAAGCATGCCATCATGTATTCTGAGGCTGCTCCTTGTGCACTCAGTAATAGCTTGCTCAGATTGTACGTGAATACGAACTTATTCACAGAATGCAGCTGTTGAGACCACTGCCAATGGATGGCTGGACACACCATTGGTAATCAGTACCTACAAAGGTGATCAACAAGAACGAATATATTTTTAGATAATACCAGGTTTTCGCATAAATTTGATATACATGTTTGAAAAATGTCACATAGTTTTTTAATCAAAATGTCCAAAATTTACACTCAAGATTAATTGTGAATTAAATTTATGAGATAACTTGAATATATGTGAAAAGATGAAACATGAACTCAGTGCAAACCAACTAGCGTCAATTCTATATATGATAAAGATTAGCACTGCACATGAATGCATACGAGCATGCAGCTACACAACCAACATCAAATTTCTAATAAACAATCATATATTTAGCAGGGCCGGGCCGGCATAAATTCGGGCCCTGTACAAAACTTAAAGTGAGGCCTATTAAGGTCCCGTTTGAATCCACCAACTAAACTTTAGCTAACTAAATTTAGCTGAGATGGATCCAAACACCCTAGCTGAAAAAAAGCTAAACTTCTCCTAACTAATGGCTTACACCCACTGCCACCGCAATCTCTTTCTCCTCTTGCACCCGGGAGGGCATTATAGTTATTAAGCTAGCATTTAGCTAGGAGATCCAGACATCCCCAGCTAAAGTTTAGTTAGGTTTAGCTAGCTAAAAGAAGTCATTACATTTTAGCTAGCTAAATTTTAGTTAGGATGGATCCAAACAGAGTCTAAGTTAGTAAAATAGATCTATTAAGTAATAAATCGTAATAATCTGATTATTGAAGGCTCTAGGCCGTTTGATGGAGCCGGCCGCTAGCTAGAGGTCTCGCTCTTTTTTTTTTTTCTGTAACTACCTGCTACCTCGGCGGCTTGATATGTCAGCCATTGACCATCGCCAAGAGCAGCAGAGACCCAGAGACCCCAGGAGACGAGGTGCTGGGCAATTGGATGAAAGGAAGACGAGGCATTGTGGCAGGATCAGAAGACGTTTTGTGTGTGTTGTGTTTGCCTAATGAGCTGCATATAGATAGCTGGTAAAATAAAAAAATGTGGCCCCTAAAAAGTGAGGCCCTGTTCGATCGAACAGGCTGCACACCCATCTGGCCCGGGCCTGATATTTAGTGAAGACAAATAAATGCTCACAAGCATGCCTGGCCGCAGCTACAAATAGTTTGAAGCTTACCCGACTGTACTACCACTATCAGTATCGCTACAAATCTGTAATTGCATTCCAACTGATGACATGGAATTGAATTTTCAGTTTCCAGTCAAAAGAACAAGTCATTATACAAGAAATTAAAGAACAACAATTGAATAGAAGTGAAAGATCAAAATAACCAAGTGAACTAACAAATGCTACCTGGAGTTGCCTTGGCGCTTGTCATTGTCTCCCTGGCATTCCACAACTACAGCTGGTTCTCGGTCGTCGCCTTCTCTAACATGTTTGCCGCCGGCAGTCTCACTCCATGTCTCAGCCAGTGCAGGGTTAAGTGGGGCACCAAGGAACCCACCAGCAGACAGCTGGCAAGGAAGCACACAGTGCCGCAACAGGCAACAGGGACAAAATCCAAGAAACTTGGCCACTAAAATTCGAAGCAAGAGATCTGCAAAGAAACTAGACCACTAGAAAACTCCAAATAAGTTCTTAACCCGCAATACTTACAAACCATTGGTTGTATCAATTAACATCATCATATGGCTCTTGCACTGTGACATCCTTTTTCTAGTTTCCCCCCTAATTATCAGTCAGACAATCAGATTCAACACGGTTTTCTCAGGTTGCACATGAACATTTCCATAAATGCAACTGCAGCTTAGGTAGAAACACCAGTATGCAGCTGCAGCGACTAGTACCAACAGATAAGAATGAATCAGTTGGCTTTGCAGCTTAGTACATTAAGTGCAGTCATGATTGATACTGCCAAAGAAACAGATATCAGTTACATGAATCAAAGCCTTTTGCAATTATTCAATACACATTTTGTAAAGATAATTACCACATATTTCCTCAATCGAAATAACCAATAGAAATATGCATGGTGTGAAAACATGCCTATAGTAAAAAACCATCAAGCATCCTTCGATCTAAATCTAGATAGAGATCATCTTTTGATCTAGGAAACCTTTTGTGCTGACACTGCACAGAGTTGATATAATGAAGAGGCTGCAATACACAAAAATCATAAAGAAAGCTTTCGTGACAAACACTACAACCATGATTACCATGAGAGGCCTAATTGATTCTGAATGATTGATAAGTATACCATGTTTTCAGATTAAAAAATCAAGCAAGGCAAGGCATTTCTAAACTAATAAATAACAAATTTAATTTCTACATTACTGGGAGATTTCATCTGATTTTTTGCAATTGGGAATTCACATCTGAACATGTATTTACAAAACAAAATTATCATTTCGTTAAAAAATAGTTGGACATATATCTCTAGTTATCTGAACAGGTATCCCTCAGCCAGCAAATTAATCACAAGATAGCTCTATCCGTCGCTAAATGGATCAGAGATTTACTACTTCCCTCAATCAATAAATGATGAAAGGAAAAAACAAATCAAATTTCAAGGCCTAAAGGCTGGACTTCATCAGTCAATATCAAGTGAATACAATGATTTCTCTAGAGACAGTTCGTCTTAGTTGTGGTCATAAAAAATCGGCACTTTGCAACTCTCATACCTTGACTATGCGAGCTCTATAGTAAATAGTATTTTTGTTATTAGACGCCTATAGACTCTGACAGCATAAAACATCAGGTATTACGATGAGGGACCACTACTAGAATGACCTTGAAGGGCTAAAATAGTAGAAAGAGAACACCTGAACTAGTCAACTGAATTCTGAAGACTAACCCATTGCTTAAAGGAATGAAATGGTGCCATGATCAGCTAAGGAAGATGCATAGCCTTGCAATTCCTAACTAGCATATTCAGATTCAAAAGAAAAGGAATTATCTTTGCACCAATGAGTATTTCCAACCTTTAGGAAACAACAGTGTTGGCGATGACAATCTGAAGCATTAGCAGAAGATGAATTCTTAATACACTATCATAACATACATCTCTAGGAAATCAGTAGCATTCTTGTGGATACAAAGTTATAAACAGATATTTGTTTTACTAGTCAATTAAGAAAATGATGTGATACAATCACCTCTTCATCTGTTTTTTTTCCCAGAAAAAAATGAGCTGCAAAGTTCAAGAAATAATCTCCAATGTCAAAAGACAGCTCGAGTACTGAATGCTGTGGCCAGAATCACACATGCAGTCGCAAAGCTAGCAAGTAGCGGCTCAAAAGCACGCTGATGCTGCAATAATTTGCCAATTGTGTGCTAAACTAAACTGAACTATGAATCCACCAATTCAGCAAAATCTGCCCAATAATTTGCTAGCTAAGCAAGTAATCATAACTCTGGCAAGAGGATGTAATTTGTGGTGATATACAACTACGCACATAAATTAGAACTAGTAATTAAACAGCCAAATAAAAAGATCCCCCCGCAACATATGCACCTGTATCTAGAAGAATTTTACAGAAAGGAATACGATTAGATGCTGATAGAAGATAGAACTAAGGGACAAGGCACCTGAAAGCAGGGGTCGCTGCATTTGTGCTTCCTGCTGGGTGCTTGATTCCGCCAGCTGCACGTCGTCATGCCTCTGCTCAGCGGGGATGCACGTCCCTGCGGAGACAGGAACTTACCACATCAGGACTGGCACACCAATTAAACGGATGTGATCCAGTCTGTTAGGGATTTAAAGGGGCGAGCGAAAAGAGAGGTTACGGGAGGCAGTTGGGCTCACCGACGACGAACACCGGCGGAATCGGCGCAGTTAACGGTCAAAGCATGGCGGGAGCTCCATTCTTCAGGCGATTAATTCCTTCCACGGCAGATTGACAATAACAGCTTGTGTACGAGCTGAATAGAAGACATCGCGGAGTCCCTCGCCGGCGGCGTCGGGGCGCTGGAAATCGAGGGGACGAGGGCAAGAGGAACACCTAGCGCCGGGGGCAACCTAGCCCGGGCGGTCTCTTGGTCGACTGCCGACTGGGAGACGGCGGCGGCGACCATGGAGGCGCACCGGTGGAGACGATGCGTAGGTGGATCCGTTCTCAACGCGATGGACTCCTTCCGATTCAAGCCGTCAACGGCGTGGGGGCGGCGTCGAGTATGCCGGGCGGCCACAAACGGGAGGGGCGGCGGCGCAGAATCGCGGGGAGAGGCGGAGACAGGAGGACGGGGGCGGGCGGACGTGAAGGCGCGGGCTCGGCGGAAGGGGGAGGCGCGGTGCACGCATGGCACACAATGGGCGGTGCACGCCCCG
Source organism: Urochloa ruziziensis (assembly GCA_015476505.1). NCBI lineage: Eukaryota > Viridiplantae > Streptophyta > Magnoliopsida > Poales > Poaceae > Urochloa > Urochloa ruziziensis. Next base: position 29,571,521 of record CM027121.1, on the reverse strand, counting down.
GCCGAGCATCTCCAACAGATAGACTATCCCCTTTCCACTATTCATCCATATAGGGGAATGAAGAGCAAAAATTCATCTCCAACAGATCTCCTTCTCCCTTTCCCCTTTCCTCTTTCCCCTTTTTTTCCCCTCCCTCTCCCCTTTCTTTTCTCAATCCAGCCTCTTCTCCCTTTCCTCTCCCTTTCCTCCTTTTCTTTCTGGCCATCCGATCCATCCACGGGCGACCGTTGGATGGGGCCGGTCTCTCCACGCGGGCCTGGGCGCCGCCGCGTCCGCATGCGCGCCGCCCGCCTGCTGGCCGTGGCCGTGCGCGCCGCCCGCCTGCTGGCCGTGGCCGTGCGCGCCGCCCGCCTGCGGCCGCCTCCCCGCGCGCCGGCAAGCACTGGCACGGCCCGCTGCTCTCCTGCCGCCTGCGCGCCGCCTCCTCTGGCCCGGCCGGCGAGCCGCGGCCGACGAGCCACCGCGCGCCGCCCTGCCGAGGCCTGCGAGCCGCCGTGCGCCTTCCCTGGCCCGGCCGCTGCCACGCGCCGCTCCTGCCGCGGCCGGCGAGCGCCCGTGCGCGCGGAGCCCAGGAGGCCGAGCGGCTCCCCTGCTTGAGCGCGCCCCCGTCCGCCGCCGGTCGCTCCCCCGCACAGGCCCCCTCCTGCCCGCCGCAGTGCGCCGCCGCCGCGCGCCTGGCCACGCGCGCCGTTCCACCACCACCACGCCGGCGCCCCTCCCGTCGGCGGGCTGTTGAGAAGCTGGGGAGAAGCAGAGGGAAGAGAGGAAGGGAGAGGAGAGGGGAGGAAGAAGAAACTCTTTTGAGCCAATGGCAGGTAGGTCCCATTTGTCAGGAGGAGGAAAGGGGAAAGGGGAAAGGGAGAACTGATTTTACCTCATCTCCCTTAAATGGTGAAAATGTGAAAGGGGATTCCCCTATAAGGTGAGAAAGGGGAAAGGGAAAAGGGAAACTGTTGGAGATGCTCTAACCACCGTTCAACCGAACCAGCTTCCACCCTCTCCCCGCCCCCGCGCGTACCTTTTTCCAGCCTCCTGGACCACAACCACCCACCGAACCAGATGTGATGCGGTCCCGCCTGCCACCTGGTCCCCTGCGCCCTCGACCACGCGCTCCCCCCCCCTCCCCCGTGCCAGACCTTCGCGGTGGCCCATCACGCCCCGACATACATCAGCCGTTGGTCCCCACTAGCACGCTGTTCACGAGCATAAATACCAATCAAACATAACATATAAAGTTTCATATCATATCAGCATATACAAATAAGCATACAAAACTGATCAACGAGCCTGATTTGGTTATATTTAAATCATTTCAGTAGACACACATTAACAACGTATTCGTATGCGTGTCATATCAACCAACAAATATGTGCATATCTACTTGTGAGGCATACAAATCTCATTGCAGAATCATATATTCTATCTTTTGGAAAGACGCCCAGGGTATGGACATACGTTAGCCCTTTGTCCCCACTAGCACCGTGACCACGATCATACATACAAATCAAACCTAGCATAAAAACATACGTGCCATATCAACCTCTAGAAATAATCATACAAACATGTACATAGAGCCTTCTTTATGTATTTCTGAGGCATACAAAATATGTTGCATTATCATATATTTTTCTAGAACCAGTCGCAGTGGGTGCCCCGTACTCTAATCAGTATGGCATATATACTTTACTATAAAAGCATGTAAACCTTATACAAAAGCTAAGGCAAGTTACCCACGACACACGGTGTCTAAAATTATATGCTCTCGAGTCTAGGTTTGTATGATCGGTCGGTGAGTAAATTTAATATGGCCGTACATACTAGTCAATGATTTCAGGTGCCGTACGTGCGGCGGCCGACAAAAGATCTTCTAGGGGGTTGGTTACGCCTGCCCTATATAACACCCACCACGTCCAATCATTCCAGTTTTGTCTGTTATTGGGTCTAGAAACCCTCTCCAGCCATGGCTCCTCCGTCGCCAGCCATGGATGCTCCGCCGCCGGGCCCATCGGAGCTCTTCCGCCGGCGCCCATCGGCGCTCCTCCGTCGGGGCGCATCGGAGCTCCTCCGCCGGGGCCGATCGGAGCTCGTCCGCCGTCATCCATGGTATCTCCGCGCCTGGTGTCCACGCTCTTTCCGCCGCCGGCATCCGTGGCGGCTCCTCCTTCTTCCGCCCTGGATCCTCGTCGGTCGTGGCCCATGGGAGCTTCGCCGCCGGAATCGAAAGGAGGTCCACGGGCGCTGGCCACGCTAGCTCCGCCTTCAGATTCCATCGGAGCTTCCCGGCCGGCGCCCACGTGTCCCCCGCCGCCGGGATCCATGGCGGTTCCTCCGACAACCGCCATGGATCCTCGTCCGCCGGCATCCATGGGAGCTGCGTGCCCTGGGCCCACGTTTGCTCCTCCGTAGGGGCCCGTGGGAGCTCCCCTGCGGGGCTACTTGGTTGCTCCTCCTCCGACGGAACCCCTATCGCGTGTGTCCACTACTACACCGACCCGGACCTCCAAGACCGCCATCGAAGGCCAGAGCAGCACTTCAAGAAAGTGCGGCGCTCCATGGGGCTGCGCAACATGCTCCAGATGCGGCATCAATGCCATGCATGGCGCCATTGCCTTGGAAAGCATCGGTCTCGGCGAGGACACCACCTTCCGCGCTTCGTCCTATCTCTTTCGATTTCAACACCGATGATGAAGCATCCCCATCGCCACAGCAGTTGTTCTCGACGCCAGAAGTTGTCTTGCCGGCTCCAGGACTAGTTCAATCTGTTCTCCAGCCTTCACGTAGGACCAAGCCAGCAATTTTTCCACATCCCCTTCCCACTGTTGCTGAAGGCGCCATGGAAACGCCAGGCGAGGATGTGACCCGCACCCACGTATGAACTATTATCCCAAGCATCCTTATTTCCGTTCTTTTTAATAATTATTTCCGTTCTTTTTAATAATTACATGCTGCCGTGGGAAGTTGGTATGCTGCCCAGCGAAGTTTGTATGCTGTGTTTGCAACTTAGTATGCTGCATAGGGAAATTTGTATGCCGTCTTGACAAGTTTGTATGGTGCCTTGCCAAGTTTGTATGCTGCCCAGTCAACTTTGCATGACTTTGACATGGATTTTTGTATGCTACCTAGGCAAGTTTGTATGGGCCATATGCAAGTCTGTATTCTGCCTAGACAAATTAGTATGCTTTCAAGACAAACTTCTATGCTGCCCAGTTAAGTTTGGATGTTTCAGAGGCAAGTTGGTATGCTGCCTAGGCAAATTTGTATTGTGGCTTGTCAAATTTGCATGCTGTATTGCCAAGTCTGTATGCTGCTTTTGCCAAGTTTGTATGCTGCTCAGCCAAATTTGTATGCTGCCAGGGAAGTTTGTATGCTGCTTTAAAAGTTTGTATGCTGTCTAGACAAATTTGTATGCTTCCTCTGGCATAATACAAATTTATTATAACCAATTTGCATGTGTCCAGCTTAGAAAGATTTGTATGCTGCCTAAACAAATTTGTATGCTGACCTGACTAGTTTGTATGCTGGATAGACAATTTGTATGCTGCATTGCCAAATTTTTATGCTGTCCATCGAAGTTTGTATGCTTCCTTGGCATCCTTTTATGCTAACTCTTTTTTTGTGGTGCCACAACTTGTTATGTGCTAGCTGATGTTTTTTGTTATGTTTTTATTTCGCAGAATGCCAACATCAACCCGGCTTTGGTTCCAAAAGTTGGTATGAGCTTCAAGACACCAAAGGAAGCAAAAACCTTTTTTGCTCGATATGCCCAAGAGGTGGGATTCGCCGTGAAACTTTACCGGTCAAGACCAGATTCGAAATGGGTGAACTGTCATCGGGAAGGCACATGCACCAGTCAGCCTCCAGCTGAAGAGCGTAAGAGAAAGAAGACTACAAAGAGATGCGAATGTGCGGCTGCGATTCGCATGAAGAAGGTTCGTGGTCCAGACGGTAAGGTGGAGTCATACACAGTGGACTACGTTAATTTGATCCACAACCACGAGCTGTTGACTTCCCCAACAATAACGCAACAGTTCCATTGCAACAAACAGTTTGATTCACCAATGGTTGAACTGATTGGAGCCATGCAAGACACCAGATGTCCTCATCCCTCCATCGTTGACATGGTTGATAACTTGCATGATGGATCTGAGAACATACCCATGACTCTGAAGGACATACCCATGACTCTGAAGAACATTGCGAACATGTAAGCTACTTTATATGCCCCCCTGCAATCAATTATATGCCTCCTGCATACAAACTTGGTGCATTGTGATTTTCATCGGTTCCCATGCATATACACTGAGTGCATTGCAATCCATATTTTCAGAAGGACATCGGTAACATATTAGCTACTTTATATGCTTCCTGCAACCCCTAGATATGATTGTAGGTGTTGATGACGTTTTTTGACACGTGTTAGAGCCGGCGCCTGAGGAGATTTAATGAGAATTGAGCCAGAGTCAAAGGCGGATTTCGAGTTGAAATCGGTTCGAGATGGGATCGGAACCGGATTCAAGGCTTCAGAATCGGACTCGGAGGACCGATCGAAGGCGTCGTGAGCTTTGGGCTGAATTGGGCCGCTGATGGGCCAGTTTGTCGAGAGTCTTAGGTTAAATAGTTTCTTTCTTTCAAGTTTGTTTGAGTCGTGATCGACTAGGAGTCTGTAATTTCAGGGTATAAATATAAACCCTGGGGGTCGTGAAAAGTTTAGATACACATCAATACAAAAAACATTTACTACTTTGCATCTACTATTCGCAATTTATTTACAAGTCGGCGACTTCGCCAAGTTTTCTCTTTCACGAGTTCTCCTGGGCTAGTCGAGGCGATCTAATCTCCAAGGCTCGCTCGTGAGTTCCGCTTTTACTGAGTAATATTTAGGCTTTAGCATCGGGCGCATCGCTGTTGCTTCGTCTAGATTTATTCGACAGTTATCGATAATTGCTAGATCTGCAAGTCTTTTCTTGTCGTTTTAGCCTTTATCACCATCTATCCAGCTTAGAACATTATTTAATTGGCTCTGTCAAAGGCTTAATCTTAAGTTTTATCTAATAGCTGATTAATATAGTTCTAAGTGTCGTTCTACTAAGCTATATCGGATCACTCCACAGTCATCTTATATCGCTTAGTTATCAATCGGCTATTTGATCATCGGAATCGGCTCCCTGTGCTGTTTCATCGTATATCGGAATCGGTCTTCCATCATTCGATTTCACTAACGAGAGAATCGGCTCTTCAGCTGTTTCTTAACGTCCGATTTTTATCCTTGTCAATCAATAGGTCAGATTGACTGGCACGCCCCGGATTTCAAGGCCACGCCTTCGCTCGTGTGTTCGCGCATCTATCTCCGCCTGATTTTTGCGTCAACACACTTTTGGCACGCCCGGTGGGACACGAGAAGAAAAGCTCATGATGGCTCCAAAGAAAACAGCTGCTGACAAGGAAAGCAACTTGTCTGATCTCAATCCTGAAAATATCATTGAAGTGACTTTTGATGATCTTAACGAAGAACAGAGGAAAGAGTTTGAACTCCATCAGGAAGAGTACCGTAAAGAATATCTCAAGTCTTTCTGGGCTACTAAGCGGGGAGAACCTATTAAGAAAGCTCCACTTCCTCTTCCACGTACAATTACTATTGCTGAATCATCAGTGAAGCTTCAGGAGATGGTTGATAGCTCCATTCATAATGCCTTCATTAATCAATGTCCTGTGCTGACGAATACGGTACGCAATGCCGTATTGCTTCAACTGCGTGAAGATCCAACACTAGCAGGATTAAGAGGTTCGGCGTATCATCCTCCGTATCCTTATTATGGTAATCCTCCTTTTTATGGAGCTCCCTCTACTCCGGCATTCGGATCTGTTCCGTTTGCACCAAGCACTACTACAGGAGCTTTTGCATCAGTTCCAAACACATCTACAAATTATAGTGCATCGGCTTCAGCTACTTTTTCACCACCAGCATCTGCAGGGTTTGCATCGGGTACAACCACAGTGCCAGAATCTTCATCGGCTGGTGCTATGCATTCTCAAAGCCAATCGGCTGGTGCTATGAATTCTCAAAGCCAATCGGCTGGTGCTATGAATTCTCAAAGCCAATCGGCTGGTCAACCGTCTGGATCAGTTGCTGGGAACACAATGTCTATGAGTTCGTCAGGGAATTCAACTTCACAAATGGCGGGAGTGCAAAGTTCATCTTATTCAGCACCAAAAGGGACATATAATCCACAAACGGGATGGGGCATGCCGCCCGAATTTGGCAAGAAAACTGAAGAAGAATCTGTATCACAGGGAGAAGGTACTGCTTGGATTCAACATAGTGATGGAGAAACTTGGTCTCTGGTGGATAGCAACTTTAAAACCATATATCAGATGCGAGTGCCAGCCAACTTTACTCCGTTCAATACTCAGCAGTCTAGTCAGATGGTTCCATCCAACATTGGTCAGACTAATACACCGGCTTCTCAACCGATTCAGACTTATGTACCTCCTACTCCTACTGTACCACCTGCTCCGATGGCACCTCAGACTCCAACACCACCAGCCAGCTTTCAGTTCAAAGGGCCACCATTGCCTCAATCGGATGATCAACCTACAGAGCAGTCTCCTCAGAAACCGATTGATTGGTCATCCCAGATAGCCGATGTGATTCAAAATCAATTTGAAGGACCGATTAGGTGACCAGAGAGGGGGGGAGTGAATGGGAGCCAATAAAAATTCTTCTCAACCGATCTGGCTTCCCAACTCAACTCCAAATCCTCCGAAAGCAATCTTGCCAAGATCACGTAGCCACTGTCAAGCTACTGACCCTAGGAACAAGATAGATGCAGCGGATCCTGAATCGATCGAAACGAACACAAACCGAGCCAAAATCAACACACCCTTGTGCTGCCAGGGGGGGTGGTTAAACCGCCTGGGAGGGGCGGTTAAACTGGCCTGCCCTGGGAGCCTCGGGAAAAAGTCAACTCGAAAGTGGATCTCCCAAACCGTTTGAGCTCTTGAGGCATGATTTTGGTCAGATGATTCACACCTCCAGTGGAGTATATTCCCCAAAGGTCTCGGCCTCTAACCTACTAGAACTCCCGGAATCTCAAATCTAAGGAAGAACACCATGACCTCAAGTTCATCCCAAAAACTTTAAATCCAAAGCGATTCCCAGCGTTTGGGGGCAAGATATCACTAGCAAAAGAGGCACAAGGCACTCATACGTGAATCCCCCAAAGAAATCCGAGAGAAAACGCCCTAGGAAGTGAAGAACGAAAATCCCCCAAAAATAGCTCCGAAAATACCTCCGAAAATAGGAAAAAGAAAAGGAGCTCGTGGATTCAAAACATGGCACAAAGATGAGCAGCACAAACTCAATCAATAAACCATGAATTCACCTATACAAACTACGAATGATTCGAAATAGTTCTAGGTGGAAGGGATGAAGGGAAACTACAAGTCCAAATGAAAACCAAAGAGATAACTAGAGAGATTGCCGCCACCAACCCCTAGGGGGTCTATTATATAGTCCAAGTGGTGGTGCCCGAAAGACTAAACTACCCCTAAGTGATACATACCCCTCAGGGGCAAATTTGACATTTTGACTTGTAGATTTTTCCGGCTGGGACACCTTCCACCGGAAGCTAGCTTCCCTCCGACGCAAGCCTTGCGGTCACACCACGTGTCCTCCGGATCGAAGCTCCTCGACGCTCACGGCTCCTCCTGATGGGCCGCGCCACGCCAAGTCCTCGGGCTTGGTTTTGAGGCCCAAACCAAGAAACCGTCCACCGATGATTTTGTGGCCAAATCACCAAACCCCGCGTGCAAGCTTCGGTTGTGAGCCGCTACCTTGCACCGGCTTCTCGTCCGCGTACGAGCTTCGGTTGTGAGCCGCTACCTCGCACCGGAACCACGTCCCCTCGCTCGTTCTTGCCACCATGTGAACCGCACTTGATCCATCTGGCCACCGGGTCCCTCGAACCAAGCCTACTTGTCTCTCCGCTCCTCGGAGGCCGCCATGGCTAAGACCTTTCGCGCCTGTTCTTCACCTGCACCAATGCAATCAAGCCGCATTCTACACCTGCAATACTTGAGCCAAGGGAAACGTCAGTCCACACCACATTGTCAATCACTCATCAAACCAGGAAGCGACCATCCACCGGTCCTCGGACACACCGGGTCCTCAGGTGCTGAGCGAGGAGGATCTCGCGTTGCTGACCAGGAGGTTCGAGAGGATGTACTAGAACTGCAAAGGTTCGAGACGTGCCGGGAGTACGTGCTACAGATGCGGGAAGATGGGCCACTTCATCGCCGAGTGCCCCGAGGAGAACAAGAACGACTACAACCGCAAGCACCGATCGCGAGATGAGCACAAGCACCGCTCCAAGGACGAGTACCGCTCCAAGCACAAGAACAAGGAAGAGAGAAGGTCGAAGAACAAGCACGGTGGGCACAAGAAGAACAAGCCTCGAGCGATGGTGGCAGATGCGAGCGACATCGACACAAGCTCCACCAACACGTCGTCAAGCTCGAGCAGTGAGGATGAAGACCGCGGCCACCGCAAGGAGAAGAAAAACGTGAACCGCAACTTCAACGGCATCTCCTTCGCCACCGTCGACTACTGCACCATGGCGCACGACTCCGTGAAGAGCAAGGACGACTCCGACTCCGACTCCGAGGATGAGGTAATGACCGATCCCATCTCCTTGCGTAAGGAAATTGCTAGATTAGAGGAGTTGGTCGATAACCGTGATGATGTGCTTAGGAAGATCAACAAGGAGAAGAGAGAGTTTAGGTCTTTGCTAGGTGAGTCGAAGGAGAGAGTAGCTGAGCTTGAGGCCTTACTTTCTGAGACTGGAAAGAAGGCGATGGACTTTGAGTCTTTGCTTTGTGAGTCTAGGGAGAGAGTAGCTAAGCTTGAGTCTGAGATTGGTGTGCTGAAAGATGCTCCTGCTGTTTCCGATGAAATTGAATGCTCTTTCTGTGATGTGCACCTTGCTGATCTGGTTGCTCTTAAGGAAAAACACATGACATGCTTAGATGATCTAGAAAATGCTAGGGTTGAGCTTGCTGAGTTGAAGTCTAGATCGTCTTTGCTAGGTGCTTGTACTTCTTGCCCTACTTTGCATGCTCAATTGCTTGATTCTCGTGCTATGATTAGTTCTCTTGAAGCTGAGTTGAAATCTCCCATTGCAAATGCTTGTTCTGCTTGTGCTGTGGTTGCTTTGAAGAATGTTGAGTTGGCACAAACTGTTGATCGGTTGCAGGATGAGAATAATGAGTTGCGTCAGTGTTTGGGTTGGTTGTCTGGTCCGGAGCCACAGCTTAAGATGTTGATTGCCGAGTTTAAGAGAGCTGATGGTCGTGGGTTGGGTTCTGAGAAGCTTGATGAGAGTGGGTGTGCGAAAGAGAAAGAGCAAGCCAGTTCCACCTCAAACATCCCAACAGCACCAGAGAGAACTCCACCAAAGAACAGCTTTGCACCTAAGCCCAACCACCTGTTGAACAAGCTTGACACCATCCAGATCCTCCCAAGTTTCCACCTAAGACAAACAACTTCTAGAGGAGAGTGACCTTTGTAAGGAGTGGGGTTTACCAGCCGAGAGAGAGGCCACAGTCGAGAAAAACCCCAAAGCCAAAGCCAGTCCGCTTCCATTGTGAGCATTGTGGGAGAGATGGCCACCTAGAGGAGTTTTGTTGGAGGAAGAAGAGGGAGGTGAGGCGAGAGAAGGAGATGGGGAACAGGGACAGGTACTACTCTTCTCGTAGTGTGCCTGTGTCTCGTTCACCCTTGCCTAGAGGAGGCTTTTGTGCGTACACTTCCTTCGTATGGTAGTCGTGGTGTTCCAGCTAGTCGTGAGTTTGCTAGGCGGCCTCCTACTCGTGGTCAGTTTGGTTCAGGGAGGTTCGACCGTAGCTTTGAGGGTAGGAGAGAGTCTAGGCCATGTTTTCCCCCACGTGGTGCTAGAGGTCCGATGGTGAGAGACGAGAGGGCTTCACGTGGTAATACTGATTTTGCTAACCCCTCTTTTGAGCAGATGGCCCGACACTGGTTTAACTCTTTCTGTGCTAACCCCAGTGTCGAGTCGTTCACTCATTCTCGTTCTCGCTTTTGATTGTACAGGTGGGAGGCTTGGAGAACTTTTGGCTGATGGATTCTGGCTGTTCGAGACATATGACAGGTAATAGGAAGTGGTTCTCCAGTCTCACCCCGGTGGTGTCCAGGCAGTACATCACTTTCGGGGACAAGGGTAGAGGTAGAGTTCTTTCAGAGGGTGCTATTCAGGTGAGCGATGGTTTTATGTTGAAGCGGGTTGCTCTTGTCGAGAATCTTGGTTTCAATTTGCTTTCAGTTTCTCAGCTTCTTGATGAGGGTTATGAGGTTCGGTTCAAGAGTGGTGATTCTCGGATTCTTGATTCTCGAGGTGGTCTTGTGTGTATGCTCATTCCCGAGGGACAGATTTTTCGTGCCGATTTTTCTAGATCTTTTGGTCCTTCTCAGTGTTTGTTGGCTGGTACTTCTTCTGAGCTTTGGAAGTGGCATAGGAGATTGGGTCATGTGAGCTTTGATTTACTCACACGTTTGAGTGCTCTTGACCTTATCCGAGGATTGCCCAAGCTCAAGTTTGAGAAAGACTTGGTATGTGCTCCGTGTAGACATGGTAAGATGGTTGCTGCTTCTCATCCACCCTTGACAGATGTGATGACTGAGCGTCCAGGGGAGCTTTCGCATATGGACTTGGTTGGTCCCGCTCGCGTTCGCTCAGTCGGTGGGAAATTGTATGTTCTTGTGGTTGTGGATAACTTTTCTCGGTATGCTTGGGTGTTTTTCTTGGCAAGTAAGGATGAAACATTTGATTTTGTTCGAGATCTGATTTTGAGGTTGAAAAACGAGAGTAATGGTGGTGCCATGAGAGCTATACGCAGTGACAATGGTACGGAATTTAAGAACACTCGTTTTGATGCCTTCTGTCGTGATCTTGGTCTCGAACATCAATATTCTTCGCCTTATGTTGCTTGCCAAAATGGAGTTGTTGAAAGGAAGAATCGGACGCTTTGTGAACACAGCTTGTCTTGTTTCAAATCGGATTTTCCTTCGTGCTTTCAAGAAGAAAACTTGCTATGAGCTTTTCCATGGTCGTTCCCCACATGTGAGTCACTTTTGGGTTTTTGGTTGCAAGTGTTTCATTCTGAAGAAAGGAAATTTGGACAAGTTTGTGTCTCGTTCGATGGATGGAATTTTTCTTGGTTATGCAAATCACTCTCGAGCATATCGTGTGCTCAATCTTGAAACTAACCAAATCATGGAGACTTGCGAAGTCACTTTCGACGAGACCATTCCGTGTAGCTCTTCTGCTTTTGAGTGTGCAGGTGATGATGAGTTGGGACAGTCCATCTTTGAGGAAGAGCAGCTTGATGAAGAAGATGATGAGGAGAATCATGCACCGTGTGGAGATCTTGTACCTTCTACTTCCACTACTACCACGACGTTTGACGACGGCCCTTCTGCTACACCTTCATCGAGCTGTGCACATGATTGAGTTCAAGTGGAAGCTGATGTTGAGGGGGAGGCAATCTCGAGGCGAGAAGCTCCCCGGCTGGTACAGAAGGATCATCCACCTTCGAAGATCATCGGGAACTTGGATGAACGCACTACACGGTCGAGGTCACAGAACATCTCTCATTTCGCTCATTCTGCTTTTGTTGCGTCCTTCGAGCCCAAAAATGTTGGACACGCTTTATCTGATTCTGATTGGGTCAATGCCATGCATGAAGAGCTTGAAAACTTTGAGAGAAACCAAGTGTGGGAGTTAGTAGAACCACCTCCAAATTGCCATCCTATAGGAACCAAGTGGGTGTTCAAAAACAAGAGGGATGAGGGTGGTGAGATTGTGAGAAACAAAGCGAGGTTGGTTGCTCAGGGGTTTTCGCAGCAGGAGGGGATAGACTATGAGGAGACCTTTGCTCCTGTTGCCCGTTTGGAGGCAATTCGAATTCTTCTAGCATTCTCTGTTGCTAAAGGATTCAAATTGTACCAAATGGACGTAAAGAGTGCCTTTCTGAATGGGGTGATAGAGGAAGAAGTGTATGTGAGGCAGCCCCCGGGTTTTGAGAGTGAGAGATACCCACACCGAGTGTACAAACTCCACCGAGCTTTATATGGCCTAAAGCAAGCACCCAGAGCGTGGTATGGTAGGTTGAGGGGGTTCTTGCTTAGCAAGGGGTTTGTGATGGGGAAGGTTGATAAGACGCTCTTCTTGTTGAGGAATGGCAATGATCTTTTAATCGTTCAGATTTACGTGGATGATATCATTTTTGGTGGCTCTTCTCACAGTCTTGTTGCCAAGTTTGCAGAGGATATGAGCAGGGAATTTGAGATGTCGATGATGGGAGAATTGCAGTTTTTTCTCGGGCTACAGATCAAGCAAACCAAGGACAGGACGTTCGTGCACCAAAGCAAGTACACGAAGGACATTCTCTAGAAATTCGACATGAGCGACTCCAAGCCGATGACTACACCGATGAGTACGACTACAGCTTTGGATGCGGATGAGGACGGAGAACCAGTGGACCAGAAGGAGTACCGGAGCATGATCGGCTCCCTCCTCTACTTGACGGCTACGAGGCCGGACATACAGTTCAGCGTGTGTCTGTGCGCTCGTTTTCAGGCTTCACCGAGGACTTCACATCGACAGGCCGTCAAGCGGATTTTCAGGTATCTCAAATACACTCCTGAGTTGGGTCTTTGGTATTCTGCTGATTCCACACTTGCACTCCATGGTTTCTCTGATGCGGATTTTGCTGGATGTCGTGTTGATCGCAAGTCTACTTCTGGTCAGTGTCAGTTTCTTGGTTCGTCTCTTGTGTCGTGGTCTTCTCGCAAGCAGTCCAGTGTAGCCCAATCCACCACAGAAGCCGAGTATGTTGCTGCCGCTAGTTGTTGTTCCCAGCTGCTTTGGATCACCTACAATTTGAGAGACTTTGGCTTAGACATGTCCCATGTACCACTTCTTTGTGATAGCACCAGTGCCATAAACGTAGCCAAAAATCCCGTGCTTCACTCCAAAACCAAACACATAGAAGTGAGGTACCATTTCCTGAGAGATCATGTGGGGAAAGGAGATATTGAGCTTGCCCATGTTTCTACCCAAAACCAGCTCGCAGACATTTTCACTAAGCCACTTGACCAAGTTACCTTCACCCGCTTGCGAGAAGAACTTGGTGTGTGTGCGGTTTTCTGAGCTGAGTTTTGGAGGCTTCTCTTGTAGCATATGTATACTTTTGTACCATCTTTGTATCTTGATGTACACTTTTTTCGATTTTGTAGCTTGATGTATAGTGTTCATCTTTGCATTTGGTGATATATCATGCTGCATTTGTATCATATCTTAGGATGAGCTTCTCCTGTATGCAGTGATTGCTACAATTTGCTACTTTTTAGAGTTTAGGTAGGCTTGCTAGGGATTGGATGTATGATTGGCTATGCTCTTGATGGTTTCGATATATATTCTTTTGAGATAGTCAATTTTTTGAAGTAAAATGACAAACTGAACTTAAACTCTTTTCACCCATGAGTAAATGCCTTTGCATGTCTTATTTGAGCCGAAATGGCTATATCTTGCTTAAGATCATGCTAGGATGTGTTGTTCTTTTCAATTGGGTCAAAGACCTTTGTCATTGTGAATGTTTAGCCCATGCTTTATCTTGTGGAGGAGCATAAGCTTCTTTTTGTTGCAAAGACATTTCATGTACCATGCTTAACTTGAAAAACTTGAAGAATGAGATGTTTATGCATGAAAGAAGAAAGATAAGAAAAAGATACATTTGAGGAAAATTATGCTCATGTCTCTATGCTTTCACCATTGCACACACTTGCACACATGGGTGCTAAGCGGTTGCATGTTGTTTGCCGGAGAAGTCTTCCTTGAGAAGTGAACACATGGCTCCGTGCTTTGACATGACATGAGATAGAATTTGGGCGTTTGTAATGATCTTTTGTCAAGAATGCTTGTCCTATCATGATCTTGGTGAGATGAAGTTTATTTTTGCTTAAATGATCCATGTTTAGGACTTTGCTCATGAGGTGAATCTTTTGATAAATTTTGAACAACTTGATCATGGCTTTGTCAATTGGCTATATGTCTTTACCTTCTTGATGGCAATGCCCGTGTGACATGATGAACTATCTAGTTTGCCTCTTCTCTAACTTGTAGCACTTTGTATTGCTCATTGTATATTTGAGAAGCTTGTAGTTGCATTTTGTACATTTTTTGCCTTGATTTGTGCATTGTCAACAAGGGGGAGAATTTATGGAGCATTTGGAAAGGGGGAGAATTTCTGGAAGAATTTCTGGAAAAGATTTTGAAAGTTCTGTGAGAGTTTGAGCATTTTCGAGTGTTTTTCGCACGCACAAGTTCACTTGTTCAGGGGGAGTTGCATCCTTGCAGGGGGAGTGCTTTGAGTGTTCTGAAAAGTAATTTTGAGATTTGAGTTTTGTGCTTTGTGCTTTTGCTCTTTTGCCGATGGTGTTGAGCCCTTTTCGCTTCCTATAGAAGGGTCGGCGTTTTCTGAGTTTTTCTCTTGTGAGTGACTTTGATTTGGCTTGTTCGTGCTTTTGGTCACTTGCTTGAGCGAATTGGTTTTCGATTTCTTTTCTTTTTCTTTAATATCACTAGTAGGGAGACACGTGCCGCAGGCACGTGTTTTAAAAAATTTGGTCAACAATAATTTTATATTTATATTAAAAGTTTTAGAAAACCTAGTAAATAAAAATTTTGTAGCCATGAAAATTTTAGTAAATAGTAATTTTCCACTTAAACGAAGTAGTAGTACATTTAGGTAATACTATAAGGACGTATTTTAAAAATATTTCTTTCATATTGAGGGGACATAGGAATAAAATTTCATAATTACTACTACCTTCGTTCCAAATTATAGGTCGTTTTGACTTCTCTAGGTTCATAATCTTTGTTATGAATCTAGATAAATGCTATGTCAGATTCATAGCAAAATCTATAAATCTAAAAAAACCCAAAACGACTTATAATTTGGAACGGAGATAGTACTTTTTTTAGAAAAAAATATATTGTCATGAAAAAACAGAAGATAACTACTGTCCTTTTAAAAAAAGTATAATTACTGCAACACGCAGTTCAAAGTAGCCAGTCATATCGTTAGGCTGCCCGGAGCATGTTCATACAGTCGGGCTATACAAGTATACAACAGTATTCGGAACTTTGAAATGGGTATGTAGCAAATTGAGAATAATATCTGAATACAACGTTATTAGCTCATATAATTCTCTAGTTACAATATTATCTGATGTTTTAGAAATGTAATCCTCATCTTCTTCTATCTAAAGCCAGAACTTCCTGGATGAACATGTGAGAACAAAAAAAGGGCAGACTTGACATACAGCTGAAAAAGCAACTGCAGCATTTGAAGACCTGAACGGAGGAAGTACATGCATATATATATCAGTTATAGCATTTTATATCAATTGAACAATACTTCAATGTGTCTTTCAGTTCCTATTATCCATCACCTGCCGGAAGAAATATTGTCATATCCTCTCCTACTCCATAAACCATAGGAAGTTCAACTAATTAAAACTGTTAGTAGGTAGACCTTCATCTCATATTTGCATGCTCTCTCTCACTCCCTCATCATCTCTCGTTGGAGCATTAACTTACCGCTTAATAACATACATATATTTATATTAATTAAAAAAAGAGAAACTAAAAACTGACGTGGTTTTAAAATGATTATTATGCATAATAAATTTGAAACAAATAAATAGTACAAATTAAACGTTAAAAGTGATGTTGGTGCGCGCTTAACAACCGGCACAACACGTTCTAAACTTCTAATGCCAGTGTTGACTTCGAGCTTACCTAAAACCTATCTCCACGAGACAACCTCCTCGTGGCTCGATCTCATACAGGCCACCATGCTCGATCACTTGCCTTGGTGACCAAGTATACTGGGCGCCGACGAACTTCTTGTCCCATGACAGCGGTAAGTGCACCCCGCCGTGTTGCTGTCACCGAAGAGATGAAGGCCTTGAAGTCTGCACTGTCGGTGGTGATAAGACTTGAAGAGCCAGACTGCCCCAATCAGCTCGTCCTGCCCCATTTGTGATCCCAACAAGAACATCATTCATTCCACTGCGAGATATCGATCATTTTCATGACAATTTCGATCAATTTTTGGTAGATATCCCGCCATGGCACTTTGAAGGAGTAAAGTATACCTCCCTCGTCGCCGCTGATACAATTTTGCAGCCCCCGCCACGCTGTCATGGTAGAGGCCATGGTGGAGAAACGGAACAACTGCATGTAGACGATGACAATAAAACATTACAATATCGGTAATTTGTTGCAACATGTTTTAACATTGTAGCATGCATGCATGGTATGTTCCTATTGTTACCTGCTCGATCGGCATGCCTGAGGAGCATCGCACTGGCCGCCGGAACGCAATGGCAGTCATCATGGCGGTGACGTCGCGCTGCATGCCGTCCGGGGCGTGTCCATGTCCTCGGGCTGCTACCAGCAGAAGTGGTCCAAGAAGCCGTCACCGACCTGCACATATCGATAGCGGCATGCACCCAGGCCGGGTAGTCACCGCCCTAGCGGACGTTGGCGTGCGCCCGGGTCACGCAGAAGCCTCCCTAGCGGATGGCGGCCGGTGCGTGCTGGAGCTCGCCCCCGCCGCAAGCAGACGCGCGTACTCGACGGCGCCCCGCCGCCCCACACCAGCATCGTGACCGTCAACGACATGGAGAGGTCAAACTTTATGTTGTCGCCGGAGTCATAGTAGCTTGTAGCTGCCGGTCTGATATAGCTGCAATGCTTCACATCATGAACTACATAATTTCAAGACGTGTTATTCTTGATAGTACTCGTCAACAGCTCAAGACAAGCTAAAATCAGCTAGCATATGAGTGTTGACAAAAGAAGCAGAATCAAGCCATACATTATTCTACAATTGTCAGAATAATGGTGGAAGCTAGAAAAAATAATCTTAGAATCTAGTCTTGCACGCATCCAAGTAAAGAGCAACAAATAAATAAAACTGTGCCAACCTGATTATGTTGCGCATATGAATTGATTTGTCATAGTTCTTTCTATAGCAAGGCACGAAGATGTAGGAGCTGGGATATAGAGTCTATACATTGGCCTTCATTTTTCTTCTCATATGAACATATCTCCTCAGACGAGAAAACCACACTTGCATATGCCTGCATCTCAATCTGTTGCTCCTCCTCTACTGTGGTCGTCCTGGCAAAGATTATATAAAACACATACAACCAGATTATGACCGGAGAGAGATTATAGAGCTAATGCAATTGGAAATCACGGCCTTGTCTAACTGGAGTTGACGGCCACGTGACGAAGTCGTTTCATACATGATGGAGAAGTGGAACATGTAGGGGTAGACGACCTGCTGCTGCGCGGTGGCGTGTTGAAGTTATTAGCAAACTCCGACGCCGGAGATGAGCATCTTGGATCAGTGACGGGCGCGGCTAGCTGGCAGCTTGTTCGGCGAGCCCTCAAGAGGCAAAATGAGAACCGACAGTATGGACGTAGGTGCAATCGCCTAGATGGAGGGAGGAAAGCAATGGTGTGAAGGGATGCAATGAGGGCACTTTATACACACGTAATGGAGGAAAGAAAGCGTCAATTACGCTCATAATGTTGCCATGTACAAGCGCGATCAAGGATGGCCACATCACCGACCTCTTGTGTGAACACATTAGGAAAGGCAAAATTGAACTCGTATCCCGACTATGGTGTTGCAATTCTAAAAGGAAACCTTCGTGGCCGTGATTAGCTGGGAGAGCAATAAAAGGAATTGAATGATATGTTTGATTGTCGATCAGTGGTGGTGTTAATCATATTGAATGACTTCTTCCTTATATTTTCTTATCATGATTGGCATGATTGTATAGGCGTGATTGCATGGACGTGGGCATGAAATAAGCAAGAGCAATATAAGGAATGAGATATTTGATTGGTGGCTAAAACAATGAAGGGATGCCGATCAATGGTTTGCTGGAATTAAGGAAGGGGATGCAGATTCTTGTGATGACACTGTGGCCCCGTCGGTTATACACGCCAAGGAAGGAAGGCAACATTTGTGGAATTAACCACCCATGCGTGAAGTTAGGCAGCCATTACAACTCCATGGGCCCTCGGGTATGGGTGCAAAACAAGGTGCGAAAATATGCGCTGCGGGGAAGCAACCACGGCTAAAACTCCCCCCGGGTGGTTTGACATCCCCCTGGTCTAAACTTTAATTCCGACGGATGGGGCTAGAGAGGTGTTTTGTGAGGGGTGGGTATATTTCAGTTGGGTAAAATTTAAATCAATTCTCTCTTCCTTTATAGTATAGATTGGTTACTATGTGTGTGTTGTCAATGCACTTATCAAGGGGGAGATTGAGGACCCGATGTGTCCGAGGACCGGTGGATGGTCGCTTCCTGGTGTGATGAGTGATTGACAACGTGGTGTGGACTGACGTTTCCCTTGGCTCAAGTATTGCAGGTGTAGAATGCAGCTTGATTGCATTGGTGCAGGTGAAGAACAGGCACGAAAGGTCTTAGCCATGGCGGTCTCCGAGGAGCGGAGAGACAAGTAGGCTTGGTTCAAGGGACCCGGTGGCCAGATGGATCAAGTGTGGTTCACATGGTGGCAAGAACGAGCGAGGGGACGTGGTTCCGGTGCGAGGTAGCGGCTCACAACTGAAGCTCGTACGCGGACGAGAAGCCGGTGCAAGGTAGCGGCTCACAACCGAAGCTTGCACGCGGGGTTTGGTGATTTGGCCACAAAATCATCGGTGGACGGTTTCTTGGTTTGGGCCTCAAAACCAAGCCCGAGGACTTGGCGTGGCGCGGCCCATCAGGAGGAGCCCTGGGCGTCGAGGAGCTTCGATCCGGAGGACACGCGGCGTGACCGCAAGGCTTGCATCGGAGGGAAGCTAGCTTGCAGTGGAAGGTGTCCCAGCCGAAAAATATCTGAAACCAAATGTCAAATTTGCCCCTGAGGGGTATGTATCACTTAGGGGTAGTTTAGTCTTTAGAGCACCACCACTTGGACTATTAATAGGCCCCCTAGGGGTTGGTGGCTGCCATCTCTTTAGTTATCTCTTTGGTTTTCCCTTGGACTTGTAGTTTCCCTTCATCCCCTCCACCTAGAACTATTTCGAATCATTCGTAGTTTGTATAGGTGAATTCATGGTTTGTTGATTGAGTTTGTGCTACTCATCTTTGTGCCATGATTTGAATCCACGAGCTCCTTTTTCTTTTCCTATTTTCAGAGCTATTTTCGGAGCTATTTTTGGGGGATTTTCGTTCTTCATTCTCTAGGCCGTTTTCTCTCGGATTTCTTTGGGGGAATCACACATGAGTGCCTTGTGCCTCTTTTCTTGGTGATCTCTTGCCCTCAAACGCCGGGATTCGTCCTAGATTTGAAGATTTTGAGATGAACTTGAGGAGGGTGTGTTCTTCGCTAGATTTGAGATTCCTGGAGTTCTAGGAGGTTTGAGGCCGAGATCTTTGGGGCATAACCTCTCCTTGAGGTGTATATCATCTACCCAAAATCTTGTCTCAAGACTCCAAGTCGTTTGGGAGATCCATTCTCGAGTTGACCATTTTCGCTGAGTCGATCTATCGATCCGATCGGTTGTTCTTGGCTTGGTCGGATCAATCGACCGCTAGCCTTCGCAGACTTGCAAACTCTCTGGTAGAAGGTCGATATTTCGATTGGATGCTCCGATCGACCCTCGGTCGGATGATCCGATCGCGCTGAGAGTCAGAGACTTGTCTGTGGACCTATCGATCCGATCGGCTCTTCTTGGCTCGGTCGGATCAATCGACCTGTTGTTTTCTCTCAACAACGGTCGGAGCATAGGCGATCAATCCGACCGGTGCTTTTCATGTGCGGTCGGATCAATCGACCCGTGTATTTTCCGCTGATTCGATCTGTTGTTTTCTCACGGTAGCGGTCGGAGCATAGGCGTTAAATCCGACCGACTCTTCATGTCCGGTCGGATCAAACGACCCGTGCAATTTTCGCTGAACTCTTCCTGTTGAGGCCGCGTCTTGCACTCAATTTGTTCGATTCTTTTTCCGCTGCTTTGATCTAGTTCCTAGGATCAGTAGCTTCTCAGTAGCTACGTCATCTAGGCTAGATCGTTTAGTTGGCTTGGAGTTGATTTGGGAAAAGCCGGATTTGGAAAAGAAATTTTATCGGCTCCCATTCACTCCCCTCCCTCTCTGGTCGCCTAATCGGTCCTTCATATGCAATAGAAGAAGAACACACGGAGGAAAGACAACTACCTACGCCGCACATCAGCTGCATGATCAATGGAGAATTATTCTGCAATGCTTTATGCGACATCGGAGCACAAGTAAGTGTCATGCCTTCTAAAATTTACGATGAGCTTTACAACAAGACCTTAGACTTAGCTCCAACTTCTATAAGATTGATTATGGGGGATGGTAGAACAATTAAACCTTTGGGTATGCTTAAAGATTTAGATGTTGCTATCTCTGGTAAATCAATTCCAACCGACTTTTTCGTGATCGATGTTTATAACAAAGAACATGATGATATAATCCTTGGTAGACCTTTTCTAAAGTTGGTTGATGCTGTTCTTGATGCTGGGAAGGGTAAAGTAACTATTAATCTTGATGGAACTAAATACACATACAACTTTCTACCCGCTTCCCGTATTCCTTCACCCCTCCCTCTTGACAACGAAGAGGTAGAGAGTATTTGCTTTGTTGAAAACCTTAGAGACCCACTTCAACGAGCGATAGAGGGCGAGTCACTCGCCCACGAGCAAGATGAAGAGTTAGAAGAGGCAAAGGAAGCATTGGAACCACAAGATGGAAGTTGCGAGAATTCATTTGAGGAGATTGGAAATCTGTTTCAAGAACAAGAAGAGGTGCCTGATTTTTGGCCCCGATCGACCTCCGTCAGCCCTAATTTTGTTCGTTGCAGACTCTAGAAACCGTGTCCCGGAGATTGGCAAGTTTAAACTAGGAAAGAATGGGCTTCACGTCCAAGTCTTTCGGCACATAAATAGATGCAGTTTCTCCCTCGAAAAACCATCTCATTCCATTCACGAAAACCCCCCTAAACGTGCATGCAAGCCATGACGAGCCGCAGGAGCCCGAGCGTGAAGACCGGAGGCGAGCCGGCGCTGGAGAAGCCCTGGCCGCGCGGCCAGAGCTCCCCAGGCGGCGTGGCACGCCCCCTTCCCTTGGCTACCATCGACCTCCTTCGACAGGAGGTACGCCGGTGTGATCTACAGCCTGTCTTCGCAAGGAGGCAGCATCTACAGCCTCGGATGAGCGTGGGAGGATTCCGTCCAACCAAGCCTCTCGCTCCTCGCTACCCCATCATCGATCATCGACGATGAGCCTAAGGAGGTGCCTGCAAACTCGGTCATCATTCCCCCAAGGCGTTCCTTGCGCCTGCTCGGCAAGAGGAAGGACTACTCCGAAGAACCGCAAGACTTCGCTAGCGACAGCGATTGGGAAGATGACCGTAGCCCTGGATCGTGGGGAGATGGGAAGGACGACAATGACAACTACGTGTGGGAAGAGCAGCCTGCTGAAGACGAAGCACAAGAGAATAATCAAACAGGGCAAGAAGATGAAGGAAATGGTGAGCCCGATCCGTTCGCTCCGCATTTGAATTGTTGTCCTGGATGCAGAAGGAATATTCAAGAGCTGTTTGCTGGGCTTGATGACTACATTGCGTCAATCGAAGCTTTCTACCATAGACTGCAGGAGCTGGAGAAGCAGGTGGACGACGACTTCAGGTTCCTCAACTGGAACGTGAGGGCGTTGTTCGCTAGGGACGACAATAAGAAGAAGGGCGGCGGCAACATCAAGTGCAACTGCGGGCGTCATCACTAGTGGTTCCACGCGCCTCGTGTTTCTCCTATTTTGTCTACGACGAGGACGTCGTAAAGTTTGAGCGTGGGGGAGAGCAAGCTCGTGTTGTGTCTTTTGTGAGAGTCAAGTTTCGTTGGTGTGTGAGAGTCGTGAGATTTATTTTTCTGTCGGTGTGCTAGTCGTTTGAGAGTCTTGTTAAATTAGTGAGTCTTAAAAAATTAAATAAATTGCTTGGATCGCGTGTTTTGCAAGTATTATTTTTGTTCTTATAAAGCGATTTATCATGAGCATTGTCTTGAAATTTAAATCATGGTTGTGGTGCTTATTAAAGAATTTATTCTCGCTATACCCATGCTTGATCTTTAGCGAGAACTTGGAACTTTGCTTAGCACATGCAAGTAACGCTTAAATTGGAGTAGATTTTGGTTAAGTAAATTCTAGAAAAACCTTGCATAAAGAACGACTATCTGATTTTCCAAGTCGAGAGATTTTTACCTATCCAAAGCTTAAAATTCAATAATATTCGTTCCACCATAAGCCAAGATGATGTGATGCATTAAGTTAGGATTTTTCTCTCTTGGGAGTTCTAATTTCGAGCAATGATCATGTCCTTGTTCTCAACTCTTCATGCTAGCTTCGACAATATTCGGTAATGAAAGTTCTTTATTAGAACGATCATATGATCTACCGGATTCCATAACCCGAACCAAAATTCTTTATTTTTATATCTATCCCTTGAACACAACCTAAATATACGAGGATATATTCTGTTTCTGGGCAAGATTGAAGGAACACAGACTCTGGAGATTATTTGGAAGACGTGCGTAAAAGATGAGACGCAACCGGGCCAGAAAAAGGCCAGGCCGCGCCGCCTAGAGGGCCTCTGGCTGGCTGGCCAGGGGTGTTCCTGGGTCCCCTGGAGTGCAAAAAAATTGTGGAGTTGTTATAAATATTTGTTATCTCGTATGCAAAAGATTGGGTTCAGAAGATGTTCGAAAAAGAGTTGTAAATTCAGTGAAAGAAGAAAAAGAAAAAGAAAGAAAGAAAAGAAAGAAAAATATGAAAGAATATATAAGAAAAAAATAAAATAAATTAAGGAGGGACTGTTCTACATGTTGGAGTTCATTTGAAGTGCAAGAGAAGACCGACCTTTCATCAAAGATATATCCTCAATTTCAACCATGTGCAATCCGACGATGAGGACGGCATTAGTGCCTCAAAGTTATTCATTTTATTTGCCCTTGCACATGTCCACCATTCTATATCTTCTCATCCTTGAACCCCTCACACTATGGTTATACTCTCATGATCATTGGCTCGGAAGGTGAACACCATTAGAGGATTTTCTTAGCTTGATAATATTTGCATTAACTTGGCTAGCCTTCCCATAGCTCCACCTTTTTGAGAGAGAATTTTGAGAGGAAAGGATTTGAAAAACAAGATAGGATAGCCACTTTATAAATGAGAGACTTGTGAGGACTTGGAAAAGATTATTGGTCTAACTCTTGTTGCAGGATGATTTGTTTTGATTAAAAAGAAGAAAAACCCTCCATGTAAAAGTGAGAAAGCGATGTGCTGGTGAGTTTTGAGTTCTTTAGCAAAAGGAAAAGCTGTGGAGATGATTTGGCTTGAGTAAATGATTGAACGTCCATGCTTTGATTATTCTCGCTGCTCTGCTGATATTTTGCTTAAAGGACTTGAATGATTTCACTTGCATCTTGTGCAAAGATTAAACTCAAGATCGTTTGCAACCCGTTGGAGTTTGACATGCTCGAGGACGAGCAAGAGCTAAGCGTGGGGGAATTGTTGGCGCTGTTAAATGACACCATTTTAGTGTTGTTTATACATCATTTTCATGCTTATTCTAATGCTAACCCCGCCACTTGGCACTGAAATAACCCCGTTTCCACTTGTGTCTTGTATTTTGGAGTATATTGTGATTTTGTAGGAAACTCGACACATTTGGGCTAGTTCTGGTGATTTGACGATGGGCTTAAAGCATACATAGGCTGATGACATGGAGAAGGATCAACACGCAAAAGATGAAGTGGATCAGGGCCAGGAAATGCCCAGGCCACGCGGCCCAGGAGCCCTCTGGCCTCGCGGCCCAGCCCATTCTTGGGCCCAAACATGCTCCCATTTCTTCGAGGCTAAGCATTCGTCAACCCTAGCGTATATATGAGCCGCCATTCACCAGAGACGAGGAGAGACACCAGAGGAGACAAAGACATCAAGCAACCACCAGGGATTGATCAAGATCGAATCTACAAGCCATCCACGTGGAGGAAGCGGAGCCGGGAACCCTAGCGGAGGTGCCGGAGATGTTGAACCCTAGAGGACAGCAAGGAGATCGTCCTCACAAGGAGTTTACCACCATGATTAGCGCTTCAACACCGATCTACATGGGGTAAATCCTTCGTATGTTCATGGGGTTGTATGGTGATCTTGAGATGTAATCCTTGAATCCTTGTTATGATTATTGATCTATCATATTCTTTTGGCTATGTTCTTCATCTATCTCATGCCCTAGCTAGGCCTTGATTTGGTTTGCACAATTGCTCTGCTCACCTCAGATCGTTTAGCCTTGAGTTTGATCCTCGTAGCTCAGTAGCAGATTACCCCTGTTTGGTGATAGCTTGTGGGAGGGAAAACTGCTGAGCTTGGTTCATGTTCACCGTTGATAGATTAGATCAGTTCTTTCATGTTATACGATGCATCTACAAGTGACCCTAGACCCTGTGAACATCCGTTCCTCGTATCTTGTGCTCATCATTAATTGTTCTTGCTAATCTAGACTAGATTGATCTTCTAACCTATTTAGATTAGATCCAATTCATATCTAAGTCTTTACCAACTCGATTAGTGCTTAGTTAAGCGTAATGTTCTATGGATTGATAACCTTGAGGGAGTACTCTCTTGAGGGAAGAGCTACAACTGATCCGTGCGCTTGCGGTGGATCTTGGTGCGCGTTCGGCGTGCCAACACTTTCCTCCGACGCAAGCCTTGCAGTCACGCCGCGTGTCCTCCGGATCGAAGCTCCTTGACGCCGATTTTGGGCCGGCCCAGGGGGAGGCGGTTAAACCGCCCCTGGGGGGTGGTTAAACCGCCCCTGGCTGATGCCACAGCCCAGTGGCCCATCTTCGCCACGTCGAGTCCTCGGCCTTGGTTTTGAGGCCCAAACCAAGGGAAACCGTCCACCGATGATTTTGTGGCCAAATCACCAAACCCCGCGCGCAAGCTTCGGTTGTGAGCTGCTACCTTGCACCGGCTTCTCGTCCACGTACGAGCTTCGGTTGTGAGCGCTACCTCGCACCGGAACCACGTCCCCTTGCTCGTTCTTGCCAGCATGTGAACCGCACTTGATCCATCTGGCCACCAGGTCCCTCGAACCAAGCCTACTTGTCTCTCCGCTCCTCGGAGGCCGCCATGGCTAAGACCTTTCGCGCCTGTTCTTGACCTGCACCAATGCAATCAAGCCGCATTCTATGCTTGCAATACTTGAGCCAAGGGAAACGTCAATCCACACCACGTTGTCAATCACTCATCACACCAGGAAGCGACCATCCACCGGTCCTCGGACACACCGGGTCCTCAATCTCCCCCTTGATGAGTGCATTGACAACACACATATAGTAACAATTGATATTAAAAGAAAAAGAAAAGAAATCAAAAACCAATCGCTCAAGCAAGTGACCAAAAGCAATAACAAGCCAAATCAAAGTCACTCAGAAGAGAAAAACTCAAAAAACGCCGACCCTTCCATAGGAAGCGAAAAGGGCTCAACACCATCGGCAAAAAGAGCAAAGCACAAAACACAAGTCACAAATCTCCAAATCTCAAATTCACTTTTCAGAACACTCAAAGCACTCCCCTGCATTGATGCAAACTCCCCCTGAACAAGTGAACTCGTGCATGCAGAAATGTAACAAAAATGGATCAAATTCCACAAAGCTTGTGCACACTGCACAGGGGCGGTTAAACCGCCCAGGGGGGGGGGGGGGCGGTTTAACCGCCCTGCCCAGATCACTACACAAAAATGCAAGTTTGAACAAAAAAGCTCGCAACGATGCCGTTTCAACTCGAAAACCTTCCAAATATGCCCAGCAATGTTTTCCAATGCTCAAACTCTCCCCCTTGTTGACAATGCACAAATTAAGGCAAAAATGCAAAAGTTTCGGCTATGAGCTTCTCAAATAGACAATGAGCGATACAAAATTCTACAAATTAGAGAAAAGGCAAACTAGATAGGTCATAGCATCATAAGGGCATTGCCGTCAAGAAAGTGAAGATATATAGCCATTTGACAAAGCCATGATCAAATTGTGCAATTTTATCAAAAGTTTCACCTCATGAGCAAAGTCCTAAACATGGGTCATTTAAGCAAAAATGAGCTTCATCTCACCAAGATTAAGAATGGACAAGCATTCTTGACAAAAGATCATTACAAATGCCCAAAATCTATCTCATGTCATGTCAAAGCACGGAGCCATGTGTTCACTTCTCAAGGGAGACTTCTCCGGCAAACAACATGCAACCGCTTAGCACCCATGTGTGCAAGTGTGTGCAATAGTGAAAGCATAGAGACATGAGCATAAATATTTTCAAATATAACTTTTTCTTATCCTTCTTCTTTCATGCATAGACATCTCATTTTTTAAGTTTTTCAAATTAAGCATGGTACATGAAATGTCTTTGCGACAAAAAGAAGCTTATGCTCCTCCACAAGATAAATCATGGGCTAAACATTAACAATGACAAAGGTCTTTGACCCAATTGAAAAGAATATCAAGTCCTAACATGATCTTAAGCAAGATATAGCCATTTCGGCTCAAACAAGACATGCAAAGGTATTTACTCATGGGTGAAAAGAGTTTAAGTTCAGTTTGTCATTTTACTTCAAAAGGTGACTATCTCAAAAGAATATATATTAAAACCATCAAGAGTATAGCCATCCATACAATCAATCCCTAGCCAGCCTGCCTAAATTCTAAGATGTAGCAAGTTGTAGCAATCACTGCATATAGGAGAAGCTCATCCTAAGATATGATACAAATGCAGCATGACATATCACAAAATGCAAGAGTGAAAAACTATACATCAAGATATAAAAGCAAAGAGTGTACATCAAGATACAAAGATGGTACAATAGTATACATATGCTACAAGAGAAGCCTCCAAAACTCAGCTCAGAAGAACGCACACACACCAGGTTCCCCTCGCAAGCGGGTGAAGGTAGCTTGGTCAAGTGGTTTGGTGAAAATGTTTGCAAGCTGGTTTTGGGTAGAAACATGGGCAAGCTTAATATCTCCTTTCTCCACATGATCTCTCAGGAAATGGTACCTCACTTCTATGTGTTTGGTTTTGAAATGGAGCACGGGATTTTTGGCTACGCTTATGGCACTGGTGCTATCACAAAGAAGTGGTACATGGGACATGACTAAGCCAAAATCTCTCAAGGTGTAGGTGATCCAAAGCAGTTGGGAACAACAACTAACAGCAGCAACATACTCGGCTTCTGTGGTGGATTGGGCTACACTAGACTGCTTGCGAGAAGACCATGAAACAAGGGACGAACCAAGAAACTGACACTGACCAGAAGTAGACTTGCGATCAACACGACACCCAGCAAAATCCGCATCAGAAAAACCATGGAGTGCAAGTGTGGAATCAGCAAAATACCAAAGACCCAGCTCAGGAGTATACTTGAGATACCTGAAAATCCGCTTGACGGCCTGACGATGTGAAGTCCTCAGTGAGGCCTGAAAATGAGCGCACAGACACACGCTGAACTGTATGTCCGGCCTCGTCGCCGTCAAGTAGAGGAGGGAGCCAATCATGCTCCGGTACTCCTTCTGGTCCACTGGTTCTCCGTCCTCATCCGCATCCAAAGCTGTAGTCGTACTCATCGGTGTAGTCATCGGCTTGGAGTCGCTCATGTCGAACTTCTTGAGAATGTCCTTGGTGTACTTGCTTTGGTGCACGAATGTCCCATCCTTGGTTTGCTTGATCTGTAGCCCGAGAAAGAACTGCAACTCTCCCATCATCGACATCTCAAATTCCCTGCTCATATCATCTGCAAACTTGGCAACAAGACTGTGAGAAGAGCCACCAAAAATGATATCATCCACGTAAATCTGAACGATTAAAAGATCATTGCCGTTTCTCAACAAGAAGAGCGTCTTATCAACCTTTCCCATCACAAACCCCTTGCTAAGCTAGAACCCCCGAAACCTGCGATACCACGCTCTGGGTGCTTGCTTTAGGCCATATAAAGCTCGGTGGAGTTTGTACACT
Source organism: Urochloa ruziziensis (assembly GCA_015476505.1). NCBI lineage: Eukaryota > Viridiplantae > Streptophyta > Magnoliopsida > Poales > Poaceae > Urochloa > Urochloa ruziziensis. The sequence goes on along the minus strand of CM027121.1, from coordinate 29,543,332 downwards.
CGGTGTGGGTATCTCTCACTCTCAAAACCCGGAGGCTGCCTCACATACACTTCTTCCTCGATCACCCCATTTAGAAAGGCACTCTTCGCGTCCATTTGGTACAACTTGAACCCTTTAGCAACAGAGAATTGTAGAAGGATCCGAATTGCCTCCAAACGGGCAACAGGAGCAAAGGTCTCCTCATAATCTATCCCCTCCTGCTGCAAAAACCCCTGAGCAACCAACCTCGCTTTGTTTCTCACTATCTCTCCACCCTCATCCCTCTTGTTTTTGAAAACCCACTTGGTTCCTATTGGATGGCAATTTGGAGGTGGTTCAACTAACTCCCACGCCTGGTTTCTCTCAAAGTTTTCAGGCTCTTCATGCATGGCATTGACCCAATCAGAATCAGATAAAGTGTGTCCAACATTTTTGGGCTCGAAAGACGCAACAAAAGCAGAATGAGCGAAATGAGAGATGTTCTGTGACCTCGACCGTGTAGTGCGTTCATCCAAGTCCGCTATGATCTTCGAAGCAGGATGATTCTTCTGTACCAGCCGGGGAGCTTCTCGCCTTGGGATTGCCTCCCCATCAACATCAGCTTCCACTTGAACCCGATCATGTGCGCGACTCGACGAAGGTGTAGCAGAAGGGCCGTCGTCAAAAGTCGTGGTAGTAGTGGAAGTAGAAGGTACACGATCTCCACACGGTGCATGAATTTCCTCATCATCTTCCTCATCAAGCTGTTCTTCCTCAAAGATAGACTATCCCAACTCGTCATCACCTGCACACTCAGAGACAGAAGAACTACATGAAATGGTCTCGTCGAAAGTGACTTCGCAAGTCTCCATGATTTGGTTAGTTTCAAGATTGAGCACACGATATGCTCGAGAATGATTTGCATAACCAAGAAAAATACCATCCATCGAACGAGACTCAAACTTGTCCAAATTTCCTTTCTTGAGAATACTTGCAGCCAAAAACCCGAAAGTGACTCACACGGGGGGAACGACCATGGAAAAGCTCATAGCAAGTTTTCTTCTTGAAAGCACGAAGGAAAATCCGATTCGAAACATGACAAGCTGTATTTACTGCCTCAGCCCAATACTTCCTAGGAGTCCTATTCTCATCTAGCATCGTCCTAGCCATCTCACAAAGCGTCCGATTCTTCCTCTCAACAACTCCATTTTGGCAAGCAACATATGGCGAAGAATATTGATGTTCGAGACCAAGATCACGACAGAAGGCATCAAAACGAGTGTTCTTAAACTCCGTACCGTTGTCACTGCGTGTAGCTCTCATGGCACCACCATTACTTTCGTTTTTCAGCCTCGAAATCAGATCTCGAACAAAATCAAATGTCTCATCCTTAGACGCCAAAAAGAACACCCAAGCATACCATCCACAACCACAAGAACATACCACTTCCCACCAACTGAGCGAACGCGAGCGGGACCAACCAAGTCCATATGCAAAAGCTCCCCTGGATGCTCAGTCATAATATCTGTCAAAGGTGGATGGGAAGCAGCAACCATCTTACGATGCCTACAAGGTGCACAAACCAAATCTTTCTCGAACTTGAGCTTGGGCAATCCTCGGATAAGGTCAAGAGCACTCAAGCGTGTGAGTAAATCAAAGCTCACATGACCCAATCTCCTATGCCACTTCCAAAGCTAAGAAGAAGTACCAGCGATCAAGCACCATGAAGGACCAAAAGATCTAGAAAAATCAGCACGAAAAATCTGTCCCTCGGGAATGATCATACACACAAGATCACCTCGAGAATCAAGAATCCGAGAATCACCACTCTTAAACCGAACCTCATAACCCTCATCAAGAAGCTGAGAAACTGAAAGCAAATTAAAACCAAGATTCTTGACAAGAGCAACTCGCTTCAACATAAAACTATCGCTCACCTGAATAGCACCCTCAGACAGCACTCGACCTCTACCCTTATCCCCAAAAGTGATGTATTGCCTGGACACAACCGGGGTGAGGTTGGAGAACCACTTCCTATTACCTGTCATATGTCTCGAACAGCCGGAATCCATCAACCAAAAGTTCTCCAAACCTCCCACCAGCACAATCAAAAGCGAGAACGAGAATGAGCGAACGACTCGACACTGGGGTTAGCACAGAAAGAGTTAAACCAGTGTCGGGCCATCTGCTCAAAAGAGGGGTTAGCAAAATCAGTTCTATCACGTGAAACCCTCTCGTCTCTCACCATCGGACCTCTAGCACCACGCGGGGGAAAACGCGGCCTAGACTCTCTCCTAGCCTCAAAGCTACGGTCAAACCTCCTAGCAGCAAACTGACCACGAGCAGGAGGCTGCCTAGCAAACTCACGACTAGCTGGAACACCACGACTACCAAACGAAGGAACTGTACACACAAAAGCCTCTCCTCTTGGCAAAGGTGAACGAGACACAGGCACACTACAGGAAGAGTGGTACCTGTCCCTGTTCCCAAACTCCTTCTCTCGTCTCACTTCCCTCTTCATCCTCCAGCAAAACTCTTCTAGGTGACCATCCCTTCCACAATGTTCACAATGGAAGCGGACTGGTTTTGGCTTTGGGGTTTCTCTCGGCTCTGGCTTCTCACTTCTCTGGTAACCCCCACTCCTCACAAAGGTCACTCTCCTCTGGAAGTTGTTTGTCTTTGGCAGAAATCTGGGAGGATCTGGAGTGGTGTCAAGCTTGTTCAACAGGTGGTTTGGCTTAGGTGTGAAGCTGTTCTTTGGTAGAGTTCTCCCTGGTGGTGTTGGGAAGTTTGAAGTGGAACTGGTTTGCTCTCTCTCTTTCTCACAACCACTCTCATCAAGCTTCTTAGAACCCAAACCACGACCATCAGCTCTCTTGAACCCAGCAATCAACATCTTAAGCTGTGGTTTACGACCGGACAACCAACGCAAACACTGACGCAACTCATCATTCTCATCTTGCAAACGATCAACAGATTGTGACAGCTCAACATTCTTCAAAGCAACAACATCACAAGCAGAGCAAGAGTTTTGTGGGGGATATAGTACCCGGGTACCTCACGAGCAAGCCTGGCAGCCCACCAAAAGGGGGGCGGCCCAGCCCACCGTTCTGGACCTGAAGACGTGCGGGACAAGTCGGCGCACGGAGGAAGGATCTGGAAGGAGAAGTCCTAGTTGGAATAGGAATTATTGTAAAGAAGGAAAGGATTCTTAGAGATAGGATCGGATACAAACCGACTTGTAACCCTGCCCCCCGATATATAAGGCGGGCAGGGACCCCCTCAAAAACAACCGAACACATCAAGTCTCAGGACGAGATCTCTCAACAAGCAATACAGCACCCCAAAACAGGACGTAGGGTATTACGTCGAGTCGACGGCCCGAACCTGTATAAACCCCTGTGTCTGTCCATCCTAACCATCTTGCTTCCGATCTTTGCGATCTTCCCTGCATTACAAATCACTTCCGTGGGCTACCCCGTGGAAGACTGCCGGAGATCATATCACCGACAGTGGCGCGCCAGGTAGGGGATATCGCCGAGATCAGTCTGGTAAGCTCGATGGATCGCGTCAAGATCTTGGACAGCTGCAACCTCCCGGACGTCGACGAAGTCGAGATCCAGTTCGGGGACGTCATCACCGCCGCTTTAGATACCCAAGCGGCAGGAGCTACGGTCGTCACGGAGGTCTCCTCTCTGGCGCCGACCTCGGCCATCACGGCCCAATCCGGTCCGATCGCATCTGGTCGTGCCGGATCTACCCCGCTGAGTCCATCGCAGAACGCGAGGCCAGATCAGTCGGGAACAGATCTACAATCACTCGGTTCCGATCCGACTCCTGAGAGTCGCGTCGCCGAATCATCGCAGAGCGTAAACGCTCAACCAACACGCGTCCAGAGCCCTGAGGTCATTACTGTTCAGACCCCTGGCTTTTGCGCGCTTGCTCGGAAGCAGAAGAAAAAGGACATCGTCCAGCCGGATGATTACTTCTCTGGGAGCGACTCCTACGGGTTAGATCTACTGGGACCCTCAATCCTGGACGATCTGCCGGAAGGATACACAGTGTCCGATGCCTCTACAGAGCCGGAACTACTAGGATCACTCGGAGAATTGACTCCGAGTAGTTTGGAGCGTTATACGCCCACATCCGACTTCTCCGAGTCCGAGGAAGACCACCTCGCGCAAGAGGGAGTCGGATCATATTGCTACATGGTGGCGCCAGCAACGCCAACCAATCCTGTCTCAGAAGATGAGGTCACTCCTGCGGAGGAAACGACTGAAGCCAGGAACCAGCGTCGAGGACGCAATGCCAGTCGGGCGACTCGCAGAGCCGCACGACCGCACGGAGCCACCGCGTCAGGATCTGGCACTGCTCGACTCCAAGAGCCTCACTCTGAAGATCATCACCGTCAACGGGATCGACACGAACGGAGGAGCACCCGGAACTTGATGCGCGACGGCATGTTCGAGTTCAACGGATACGACGTCTACGAAACACCGGTCCAGAACCTCGTTACTATCAACGAGGAAATCAATCGGCTGCCACCTAACACTCCGGGCCTGGAAAAGGTAAGGGCTCTCGTGCAGGCCGCCTCCGTCCAGGTTCACCAGATGCAAGGCAGAACGACCACGGACGCTCCTGAGCCCGGTCCATCTCGACACCGGGCCGGCGGCGGATCGGGTCATGATGAAGACCTTCGCACCACAATCAACAGAGATCGAGATGCGAGGGACGTCATCACCAACAGCACCGAAGAGCGCCACCGTGAGGAAATCCGACGGCGCGAAGAATACGATCGGGATCATGGAAATCCCCGTCGTAACCCCAACAGGAGCGGCTACTCGACGGAGTCAGACTACTCTGACCTCTCCGGTAGCCCCAGGCGCGGCAACAATGGCGGTCGCACTCCGCCACGACGACGAGTGCTTCCACCACCCAGGCGACCGACTCCGCCGAGAGATCGAACTTCACCGCGCAGCAGAACCTACCGACAGGACCGAACTCCGCCCAGGACTCGGAACTATCGGAGGACCCGTTCCCCGCCCAGGGACCGGGATCGTAGGAGGGACAGCACACCCCCAAGAGCAGCTAACGGATCGGGTCCGAGCGATTCCCGCCCTAGAGGTCGGATCGGCGGATTCCAGTCGTTCACCGAGCGCTTGAGAAGCGTGACGTGGCCCAGAGGCTTCAAGCTGTCGGATATCGACAAGTACGACGGGAAATCTGACCCATCTCAGTGGCTTCAGATCTACTACACCGCCGTACAAGCGGCCGGCGGCGACGAGGACGTGATGGCAAACTATCTTCCCATCATGCTCACCAAGGACTGCCGCAACTGGCTGGCAGGACTCCCGCAGGACGCCATCGACAACTGGGAGCAGCTTACCGAACTCTTCATCGGTAATTATCTCGGTACCTGGGAGAGGACCCGGGAGCAAGCGACTCCTTGGTCAGATCAGGCAGCGCAAGAACGAGACCCTGCACGACTTCATACGCAGGTTCTCAGAAAAGCGCAACTCCATCACGGACGTCACGGATCAGGAGGTGATGTCAGCTTTCCAGCGCGGCATCTCCGACGGGAGACTAATCCACAAGTGGACTCGGAAGCCACCCGCGACTGTCAATGACATGTTCCGGGTTGCTAGCACATGGGCGGATGCAGAGATCGCAGAAAAAGAACAACTCAGCGAGATCAGGAGCCGCTGGGAAGAAGAGAACAAGACGACTCGCAAACGCGACCGCCGCGAGGACGAAGACCGACACGACGACCATCGACGCAATGACAGCCAACCTCGCAAGAAGAAGAGCGAGGGAGACATGGTCGCCGCCCTGGACCGGTCCAGAGGCCGGGTAACTCCAGAGGACTTCCAGCGCATGCTCGATGAGCAATGCCCTTACCACAAACACAAGCACTCGGCGCGAGAGTGCTACGGACTCAAGCGAGCCTTCACCGGGGGCAACAGAGGCCCTCCATACAGAAAGAGGAACGATGGTTCCCCGCGAGACGACAGGCGAAACGATGAGCCCGGCGATGACTTTCAGGAAGCCGACCGAGTGGTCCGCATGATCTATGGCGGACCAGAGTTCGAGTCGAAGCGCCAGCAGAAGCTCACCCATCGCCAGGTCATGCACGCAAGGGAGCCACCGGTACCTGAGTACCTCAAGTGGTCGGAAGTTCCGATCACATTCACCCGGGAGGATCATCCAAACTTCATACCGAAGCCCGGGTCCCATGCCTTGGTGGTAGCCCCGACGATTCGCAACGTTCGGCTCACCAAGGTACTAGTCGACGGTGGCAGTGGCCTGAACATCCTCTTTGCTAACACATTGAAGGAGCTCGGCCTGACTACTCTCGACCTGAGTCCCCCCCAGTCCGCGTTCTACGGTTTGATACCGGGAGAGGGAGCAGAACCACTCGGGCACATCACATTGCCCGTTACTTTCGGAGACCGGAACAATTACCGAACCGAGCACATGCAGTTCACGGTGGCGAACTTCGAAACTGCATACCACGCCATCCTCGGGAGGCCGGCGCTCGCCAAGTTCATGGCGATTCCTCACTACGTCTACTTGCAGGTTAAGATGCCAGGACCTAAAGGCGTAATCACCGTCTTGGGAGACGTCCGAGTCGCATACACATGCGAGCAGGAAACTCTCAACGCGGCAGCCGCCCTGGACATGTCCAAGCGCATGGAACAAGTACTGGCTGCATCACAGGAGGTGGACAAGGACGCTCTAGAGATCCCCACCAAGAAGCCAGCAAGAGAAGCCATTGCGCCAAGCAAGGAGACGGAGCTAAAGAGGATCTCTCTGGACTTGGACGAACCAAAGAAGATGGCCATCATCGGGGCAGAGTCAGACTCCACGGCAGGCTCTGCCCTGCTCTGCTTTCTCGACAGCTATCCAGGCTATTATCAGACAGGCCTAGAGCCTAACGATCAGATAAAGACCTCGTTCATCACATCGTTCGGTGCTCTTCTGGCTTTTGGTCTGAAAAACGCCGGCGCGATCTACCAGAGGACAATTCAAGCGCGTATGGATCAGTTGACTCTGGACGCAATAGAACGCCTACATTGATAAATCCATGGAACATCGAGCACTTACAACGTTTCTACACCTGAATCAGTTATGTATCTATCTTTTCTATTTTAGATTTATTTTTCCCGAGTGATTTTGGAGGGTATTCACCCCCAGCCACGACTCGGCAGATTTATAATGAGTTATCAATAAAGTTGATTTCATCTTTCATCTATTTCTACTACTCGTATTTCCTCTTTCGCGTCACGCACATAAAGTATGAGTGGAACAAACCTTAAATCGAGAGGGAAAGTACTCGCCAAGTCAAAGCTCTAAACGTACGACAAAGACTCTGCGGCATGAGACTGAGACCAACGAGGCTAATCTACTCCGTAACAGGTCAACCACTCAGAAATTAAGGCCAGCGCAGAAAGAAAGGGAGTAGTAGCTCCATAAAAACTTATATACAATAATGACAATTCAAACATTGTTCAAACAATACTGGTTCGACCAAATACTACAAATATTCTATTTACATTGCAGGATCACCAGCACCAGACGGGGCCGCTTCATCCGAGTCATCAACAACATCCTTGGACAGGACATTGGCGATGGGCTCGACCTCATGGAGTAGTCTGCCCACGTCGTCTTCAGAGGTGCCGGCAGCATACCCGCGGCCGAGTGGCTCCAGGTCTGACGCCGGGAACAGCGATTTGAGCACCGCCAGGACATGGCCACAGCTGGCCTGGCTGATGGAGCAGAGCTGCCGCCGGAAGTAGCGTGGGAGCGCCCGAACGCGGTCGAGGATGGAAGCTGAAGACGATGACGCCTCCGGCTCGATCTCCTCCGCCACCACTCGGATAGCGTCCTCCAGCGCTATCTTCTCGGTACGCAGCGCCTCAGCTTCACCTTGCAGCCGGGCCACCTTGGCAGTAAGCTCTGCGAATTGGGACATAATCCGATATCGATAATCTACAGAAAGTTAGATCTGAATAATATTTTCACGTCTGACAGAAAAACAAACAAGGAAGAACATACCTCTGAGCTCGTGCACGGCCTGGGCCTCGTTGAGCTTAGCCTGCTCTACCTCCCCGCATAAATCGCGGGTGGTACGCTGGGCTTCCTCCAACTCAGCCTGGCGCTCTACCGCGGCAGCCTCGAGCTCAGCCACTCGGGCCACCAAAGAGTCGGCCTCAGCAACTGCTGAAGATAATTTTTGAATAACCGAGGCTTTGGCCTCGGCATCAGCAGCTAAGTCCTGCAAAAACAAGTCAGATAACGATATGAATCAATGTACCACTCGGTATTTGATATCAACAAGATAAATAGCTCGGGAAATACCTTGGCTATGTGGCCCATGCGAAGATGGAGTGACATGAATTCCTCCAGAGGAGTCAGGGGAGCACCACCACTCATAACGCCGACCGCCGCAGAAGCAATCTCGACCGCCGCAGTCTGGGGCTCCTCCACTGCTGCAGTCGGTTCAACCACAGGAGCATGCTGGGGGCTGCCTTGAGGAGCTGGCGGCGGGGTTGGCGACGCCGGTGTAGGACTCGGCGGTGGCGGGGTTGGCTCCCGTTGCGACTCTGGTGGCGGACCCACAGGCTGATCGCTGAGAAGATCAGCCGAGTGGATCGGCACCTCTGGAGTTTGGATTGATGGGGCTTCGGTCTCAACCGCCGACTGAGGCGGAGGACCCGAGAAGGGGACCTCAGACGGCGTGCTACAGGATAAAACATATATGGATCACTAATAGAAGAACATAAAGGAAATCAAGAGATGATAAGGATACTTACAGAGTAGAAATGCGCATTCTCAGGCGCTTTCCTTTCCGAGTAGGGGAAGGGAGGTCCCTCGGACTTGCAGCACTCAGAGGCATTACTGCAAGAGGAGACTGCTCCGGGCTTGTGATTGGCGGCTGGAGTGACGACTCGGCGACTGCCAGCTTCATCTTCTTCCGAGTCAGACGACTCAGAGATAAGGAGTTGGCGCCGGCTTGGCGCCTCCCTAAACACGATCCCAGTGGAGATCTTCCGTTTCTTCAGAGCAGGAGCAGCCTTCCCACCACTCGGAGATAGCACATCGGGAGAAGGAGAGGATGACAGAGTGATATCCGAGTCGCGCAGATCACTCTCACTTCCCCCAACTGCTTCTTCAGAATCAACGGCCCTGCGCCGAGCTAGATAATCCACTCCCTTCGGCATCTCAGGCAAAGGAGGGAGGGACACAAAGGCAGCTCGACCCTGCAAAAAGTTGGGTTCAGTTCTGAGATTACACCCAATGGGTGGAATTGAAATAAAAACAACAACAGATTGACTAAATACCTCAGGGCGTGGATTCCCTAAGTTGAACGCCGGAGGACAGTCAGTAGTCCTCAAGGAGGTCCCAGTCGCGAAGAATTTGCTAAGCCGAGCTGCGGCGTGGACTTTGTCGACACGCTCGGGGGCTTCACGCGTGTTGTCCCCCTCGGCGTAGTATTCATACGCCGGATGAGCCCGCTGCTTGAGTGGCTGGACCCGGCGCAGAACGAAGTTGGCTGCCACTCCGACGGCAGACAACCCATTGTCCTTCAACTGGGCTATCAGACCCAGGAGTTCCCGAACTTGATCCATTTCACTCTCCTTGGGAAGAGCGGTCCAGGATTGGGAGGGAACAGGACGAGAATCAATTTCTGGAGAGATGGCAGGCGAGTGGTTTCCTACGTAAAACCACTCGGACTGCCACCCTTTATTGGAAGTAAGGAAAGGGATGTCAAAATACTCCCGAGTTCGACCCTCGCGGAGTTGGAGTCCGGCGCCCCCGACTACTTGTGGGCAGTCGGTTCGGGGATAAGGTTTAAGAAGAAAAAGATGAAGAAAAAGATTGAAGTGAGGCTCTATCCCAAGATAGGCCTCACAGAGATTGATGAAAATGGCGATATGAAGGATGGAGTTGGGATTCAGTGCGCAGAGACTGATCCCATAGTAATGCAGCAGCCCGCGGAGGAAAGAATGCGCGGGCACGCCAAAGCCACGGAGAAAGAAAGATTCGAACACCACCAAATCAGAAGAGTTTGGGGTGGGGAAAGACTCACCGGCGGCGGCGCGCCACTCGGCGGTTTGCTGGTCGGGGAGGGTGCCGTCGACGACGTGCTGCTCGAGGCGCCTGGTGGTGGTGATGGACTCCCTCCACTCGACGGCGCGATCCACGGCGACCTCCACGGTGGCCTTGGCCTTGGACGACCGGGTCCTTCCCGGCGACCTCTCCTTCCGCTTCGCGGCTTCCTTCCTCTTGGGCGCCATGGCGATGAGCGGGGCGGAAGATCGAGGAGGAAGAGCGGCTGGAGCAGATCTAGGGTTTGCTCTTGCACGCGGAGGAGAACTGGAGCGTTGGGGAGGCAAATGGCGAGTAAAGGAAGAAGATTGCAGCGGGGATGGCTTATAATGGAATGAACCGTTCCTCCCGCGCGCGGCGCGATGCGTGTCTCGGGAACTCAACCGACGCAGGCACGTCCCGTCGCTTTGAATTCAAAGATGCGGTAAGGAGTCGCGATATCTCGCGATATTTCGCCTTCTGTAAGGCAACCGTTAAGCTTCTTAAAGAAGCAACGGATTTTATGGAATTAATGGGCCTAAATGGGCTGAAATATAGCACGACCTTTCGGTTCTGTTACGATAATAAATTTGTGGGTTCCTGAGCTAGGGTTCAGGGGCAGAAACCACTCGGTCGTGAGGCTAAAATTAGTCAACGGCCAGACTTATTTTTGCAATTAATATTGCATCCTTGCAATTGATTTTTACGTAAGGCATGCGATACTATCGCTAAATTCGCTCAGAAGTCTGGGTCAAGTGCTGATAAGTATAAATCTTGCGAGAAGGTGGCCTACCATATGGTCAAGCTGAGTTGTGGGACACGACTCGGAGGTCATGCCGAGTTCAAAGAACTTGAGTACAGAATCCTTATAAAGGGGAAACAAAAAAACCCTAGAAGGAAGAGATTATTTAAAATCCATATCCAGAGGCATGGGGGCTGAAAAAATCAGTCAGAATTCATGGCTTTCAGAGTCTTGACGCGATCGTGCCGAGTCGTATCAAGACTCGGGGGCTACACCCAATGGGTGCACCTGGAGGTGCACACCATTGATGGATTAAGTTCAAAAAGAGCTTTACAATACTTTATTTTTTGACCCTCGACCAGAATATTCTATTCTGCTCAAGGCTCGGGGGCTACACCCAATGGGTGCACCTGGAGGTGCACACCATTGAAGATCAGGATACAGATGGATAAAAATTGAAGGCCTTTGGCCAATTTCATAACTAAAATTGCCCGAAGCCCGGGGGCTAAGTGTATTCACTTCGCTATCGCGTCGTGAAAAAGAGCACTCCTTCCCCTCGAAACATCTGAGTATGCACTCGGATCTTCCTCGAAACCACTCGGATCTTCTTCGAAATCACTCGGAAGAGGTCTTAGACAACTTGGAGCACTCGGATCATGCAAGAAAAGACAGATCAATTACAGCCATCGATCGGCCAAGAAGTGCTCGGGGGCTACTGTGGGGGATATAGTACCCGGGTACCTCACGAGCAAGCCTGGCAGCCCACCAAAAGGGGGGCGGCCCAGCCCACCGTTCTGGACCTGAAGACGTGCGGGACAAGTCGGCGCACGGAGGAAGGATCTGGAAGGAGAAGTCCTAGTTGGAATAGGAATTATTGTAAAGAAGGAAAGGATTCTTAGAGATAGGATCGGATACAAACCGACTTGTAACCCTGCCCCCCGATATATAAGGCGGGCAGGGACCCCCTCAAAAACAACCGAACACATCAAGTCTCAGGACGAGATCTCTCAACAAGCAATACAGCACCCCAAAACAGGACGTAGGGTATTACGTCGAGTCGACGGCCCGAACCTGTATAAACCCCTGTGTCTGTCCATCCTAACCATCTTGCTTCCGATCTTTGCGATCTTCCCTGCATTACAAATCACTTCCGTGGGCTACCCCGTGGAAGACTGCCGGAGATCATATCACCGACAAGTTTGCAATAGGAGATTTCAATTGAGCCTCAAGCGAACTGATCATGGTACGAGATTCAAGCAACTGAGCATGTAAAGCCGAACAAGAAGTACAAGCACCTAGCAAAGAAGGTCTAGACTTCAACTCAGCAATCTCAACCCTAGCATCTTCTAGATCATCTAAGCATGTCATGTGTTTTTCTTTAAGAGCAACCAGATCAGCAAGGTGCACATCACAGAAAGAGTACTCAATCTCATCAGAAACAACAGGTGCATCTTTCAGCAAACCAATCTCAGACTCAAGCTTAGCTACTCTCTCCCTAGACTCACAAAGCAAAGACTCAAAGTCCATCGCCTTCTTTCCAGTCTTAGAAAGTAAGGCCTCAAGCTCAGCTACTCTTTCCTTGGACTCACCTAGCAAGGACCTAAACTCTCTCTTCTCCTTGTTGGTCTTTCTAAGCACATCATCACGGTTATCGACCAACTCCTCTAATCTAGCAATCTCCTTATGCAAAGAGGTGGGATCGGTCAATACCTCATCCTCGGAGTCGGAGTCGGAGTTGTCCTTGCTCTTCACGGAGTCGTGCGCCATGGTGCAGTAGTCGACGGTGGCGGAGGAGATGCCGTTGAAGTTGCGGTTCACGTTCTTCTTCTCCTTGCGGCGGCCATGGTCTTCATCTTCACTGCTCGAGCTTGACGACGTGTTGGTGGAGCTCGTGTCGATGTCGCTCGCATCAGCCACCATCGCTCGAGACCGGTTCTTCTTGTGTCCACCATGCTTGTTCTTCGTCTTCCTCTCCTCCTTGTTCTTGTGCTTGGAGCGGTACTCGTCCTTGGAGCGGTGCTTGTGGTCATCTTGCGGGTGGTGCTTGCGGTTGTAGTCGTTCTTGATCTCCTCGGGGCACTCGACGATGAAGTGGCCCATCTTCCCGCATCTGTAGCACGTACACCGGCACGCCTCGAACCCTTGCGGTTCTGGTACATCCTCTCGAACCTCCTGGTCAGCAACGCGAGATCCTCCTCGCTCAGCACCTCATACTCCTCATCTGGAAGAGACACAATAGAAGACAAAGCAAAGTGTCTGGAAGTATTAGCCTGTCCATAACCAGAGCCACCGACTAGAGCCAGACTATGGGGATCAGTCGGACTCTTCGCCTTGGCAAGCAGCTGTCTATCAACCTCAGAATACTTCAACTTCGAGAAAAGCTCATCAACAGACAAAGTTTCATAGTTAGCCGACTCCGTGATCGCCTCAACCTTGGCACCCCACACGGATCTATCAAGTGCTTGCAAGAGCTTGATAGCTCTGTCATGATCCGAGTATGGGAGGATGGTGATGTTGGCTTTCATGTTGTTGACTATGGCAGTAAAGCGCTGAAACAAACCATCAACAGACTCTCCAGGCAAGTGAGCGAAATTCTCATACTCTCTGCGATACATCGAGAAAAGCCTAGCCTTCATATGGCTATCACCACCGTGGGCTACCTTGAGCTTCTGCCAGATCTGGCTAGCTAGGTCCTCGCCCAAAACTCACTCAAACTCCTCAGTCGACAAAGCATGGAACAAGTAGTCGACAGCTCTAGCGTTTGCCTCAAACTTATCTCTCGCATCCTGGGCATCTGAGTTGGTGGGATTGACATAGTGTTCATCTTTGGTCACATCCCACAACAACTTTCCTTTGCCTCGCAAGAAAGCGCCCATACGCGCGACCCAATTCGGATAGTTCTTCCCATCGAAGTGCGGAGGCCCGGAACCCCGATCTTGGTACGCCATCTTTGGGTCTTAGACTGGTTAGAGTCGCAAAGACCCGTAACCGGCTAGAGAAGGGGAGTGAATGGGAGCCGATAAAATTTCTTTCCCAAATCCGGCTTCTCCCAAATCAACTCCAAGCCAACCAAACGATCTAGCCAAGATCACGTAGCTACTGAGAAGCTACTGACCCTAGGAACTAGATCAACGCAGCGGAACAAGAGTCGAACAAATCTAGCACAAGACGTGGCCTCAAAAGGATTGGATTGGAAGAGTTCAGCGAAAATTACACGGGTCGATTGATTCGACCTGGCATGGAAAGTCGGTCGGATTTATCGCATATAGTCCGACCGTGACTGAGAGAAAAACAGTGAAGAGTTCAACAAAATTTACACGGGTCGATTGATCCGACCGTCGCGTATGCTCCGACCGTTGTTGAGAGAAAACAACAGGTCGATTGATCCGACCAGTACAAGTGCCACCGATCGGATCGATTGGTCAACAGTCGAGTCACTGACCTTACTTTTTCCTCACTGCGATCGGATCATCCGACCGTGAGTCGATTAGAGCATTCAATCGAAATATCGACCTTCTACCAGAGAGTTTGCAACGCTGTGAAGAGTTAGCGGTCGATTGATCCGACCAAGCCAAGGATAACCGATCGGATCGATAGACCGACTCAGCGAAAATGGTCGACTCGAGAATGGATCTCCCAAATGACTTAGCGGTCGATTCATCCGACCAAGCCAAGAAAAATCGATCGGATCGATAGACCGACTCAGCGAAAAGGTCAACTCGAGAACGGATCTCCCAAATGACTTGGAGTCTTAAGACAAGATTTTGGGTAGATGATATACACCTCAAGGAGAGGCTATGCCCCAAAGATCTCGGCCTCAAACCTCCTAGAACTCCAGGAATCTCAAATCTAGCGAAGAACACACCCTCCTCGAGTTCATTCCAAAATCTTCAAATCTAGGATGAATCCCGGCATTTGGGGGCAAGAGATCACCAAGAAAAGAGGCACAAAGCACTCATGTGTGATTCCCCCAAAGAAATCCGAGAGAAAATGGCCTAGAAATTGAAGAACGAAAATCCCCCAAAAATAGCTCCGAAAATAGGAAAAAGAAAAGGAGCTCGTGGATTCAAATCATGGCACAAAGATGAGCAGCACAAACTCAATCAACCAACCATGAATTCACCTATACAAACTAGGAATGATTCAAAGTTGTTCTAGGTGGAAGGGATGAAAGGAAAACTACAAGTCCAAAGGGGAACCAAAGAGATTACTAGAGAGATTGCAGCCACCAACCCCTAGAGGGCCTATTAATAGTCCAAGTGGTGGTGCTCTAAAGACTAAACTACCCCTAAGTGATACATACCCCTCAGGGGCAAATTTGACATTTGGTTTCAGATATTTTCCGGCTGGGACACCTTCCACCGCAAGCTAGCTTCCCTCCGACGCAAGCCTTGCGGTCATGCCGCGTGTCCTCCGGATCGAAGCTCCTTGACGCCCACGGCTCCTCCTGATGGGCCGCGCCACGCCAAGTCCTCGGGCTTGGTTTTGAGGCCCAAACCAAGAAACTGTCCTCCTGATGATTTTGTGGCCAAATCAGCAAACCCCGCGTACAAGCTTCGGTTGTTAGCCGCCACCTTGCACCGGCTTCATGTCCGCGTACGAGCTTCGGTTGTGAGCCGCTACCTCGCACCGGATCCACGTCCCCTCGCTCGTTCTTGCCACCATGTGAACCGCACTTGATCCATCTGGCCACCGAGTCCCTCGAACCAAGCCTACTTGTCTCTCCGCTCCTCGGAGGCCGCCATGGCTAAGACCTTTCGCGCCTGTTCTTCACCTGCACCAATGCAATCAAGCCGCATTCTACACCTGCAATACTTGAGCCAAGGGAAACGTCAGTCCACACCACGTTGTTAATCACTCATCACACCAGGAAGCGACCATCCACCGGTCCTCGGACACACCGGGTCCTCAGCCGCGGTCTTCATCCTCGCTGCTCGAGCTTGACGACGTGTAGGTGGAGCTCGTGTCGATGTCGCTCGCATCTGCCACCATCGCTCGAGGCTTGTTCTTCTTGTGCCCTCCGTGCTTGTTCTTCGACCTCCTCTCTTCCTTGTTCTTGTGCTTGGAGCGGTACTCGTCCTTGGAGCGGTGCTTGTGGTCATCTCGCAATCGGTGCTTGCGGTTGTAGTCGTTCTTGATCTCCTCGGGGCACTCGGCGATGAAGTGGCCCATCTTCCCGCATCTGTAGCACGTACTCCCGGCACGCCTCAAACCCTTGCGGTTCTGGTACATCCTCTCGAACCTCCTGGTTAGCAACGCGAGATCCTCCTCGCTCAGCACCTCATACTCCTCATCTGGAAGAGACACAAGAGAAGACAAGGCAAAGTGTTTGGAAGTATTAGCCTGTCCATATCTCGAGCCACCGACTAGAGCCAGACTATGAGGATCAGTCGGACTCTTAGCCTTGGCAAGCAACTGTCTATCAACCTCAGAGGACTTCAACTTGGAGAAAAGCTCATCAACAGACAAAGTTTCATAGTTAGCCGACTCCATGATCGCCTCAACCTTGGCACCCCACACGGATCTATCAAGTGCTTGCAAGAGCTTGATAGCTCTGTCATGATCCGAGTATGGGAGCTGGGTGATGTTGGCTTTCATGTTGTTGACTATGGCAGTAAAGCGCTGAAACAAAGCATCAACAGACTCTCCAGGCAAGTGAGCGAAATTCTCATACTCTCTGCGGCACATCGAGAAAAGCCTAGCCTTCACATGGCTATCACCACCGTGGGCTACCTTAAGCTTCTGCCAGATCTGGCTGGCTAGGTCCTCGCCCAAAACTCGCTCAAACTCCTCAGTCGACAAAGCACGGAACAAGTAGTCGACAGCTCTAGCGTTTGCCTCAAACTTATCCTTTGCATCCTGGGCATCTAAGTTGGTGGGATTGACATAGTGTTCATCTTTGGTCACATCCCACAACAACTTTCCTTTGCCTCGCAAGAAAGCGCCCATACGCGCAACCCAATTCGGATAGTTCTTCCCATCGAAGTGCGGAGGCCCGAAACCCCGATCTTGGTACGCCATCTTTGGATCTTAGACTAGATAGAGTCGCAAAGACCCGTAACCTACTCTGATACCAATTGAAGGACCGATTAGGCGACCAGAGAGGAGGGGAGTGAATGGGAGCCGATAAAATTTCTTTCCCAAATCTGGCTTCTCCCAAATCAACTCCAAGCCAACCAAACGATCTAGCCAAGATCACGTAGCTACTGAGAAGCTACTGACCCTAGGAACTAGATCAACGCAGCGGAACAAGAATCGAACAAATCGAGCACAAGACGTGGCCTCAAACAGGATTGGATTGAAAGAGTTCAGCGAAAATCACACAGGTCGTTTGATCCGACCGTACATGAAAGAGTCAGTCGGATTTATCGCATATACTCCGACCGTTATTGAGAGAAAACAACAGGTCAAATTGGAAGAGTTCAGCAAAAATTAGCAGAATTGTGGGGTAAGAACCACTACAAACGTTCTCGTTCAACCGGCAGGGGTTCGTTCTCACAAGAATTCAAGGATGGATTTTAGCAGAATTTTCTTGTGGTTTAAACTCTAACCTTGCTTAGAGATTTTCGAAATTTAGAGCGAGGGAGAAGGGAAGTGCTCAGGATGCATGCATACCTGTGCTTGGGGCGAGTTGCTCCTGAGCTGGGCACTGGCTTTTATAGAGGCACGGCAGGGGAAGGTCGGCCGGCCTGGATGGGGCCGATCGGCCCCCATCTGGCACGGCTGGTGCCCATCTTCTGCGACGGTGGTCACGTTGCTGTGCATGGTGCTCTGGTAGGTGAAGACGTGACAGCAACGGTGGAGGGAGGCCGGCCAGCCTGAGTGGAGCCGTTCGGCCTGGGCTGCTGCCCAATTTCCTCCATCCTATTGTGTCGTGCCCATGTACATGTGCTTGTTCCTTGCTGCTGTGATCTGGCCATCGAAAATGACAAGTGGGGCCGGCCGGCCTGAAATTTGGCCGATTTTTTTTTATATGCTAAGCAATGCATAAATAAAATATGAATGCAAGTTTCAAAATTTAAACATGCTTTGCTGAATGAAAAGAATTGAAATGCAAAGAAAAACCTATTCTTTATGCAATGCAAGGATACGTACCATATACCTTATGGCGAGGGCTCGAGTTTTTCGTCCTGAGCGGAACTCTCCGAATCTTTGTTGGGGACTGCTTTCATCCACCATTCCTTTCGGACGGGACGGGGCTTGGATTCAACCTCTTTGTCGCACTTTGATTGTTCTTCCAGCGCTTTGGTTCTCGATATCCTTCACCGTGCATGATAGCGGTCATGCCTCTTCTTTTCCTTGGCGGCGAAGGCTTCCACCATCTTCATGAGTGTTTCCACGCTTGGCATCTTGGACTTTCAGAGTACGATTTCTTTGACCATATTGACTTGATGGGGGATCTCCTTAGGACAGAAGGAGAAACTTTCGGTTCCTCTGTTGATCCTGAGTTGAATGGTTCAACTTCCCAGGTCGATGTTTGTGTTCGCAGTGCTTAACAACGGTCTCCCAAGAATGAGAGAGTTCGTTGCTCCGGCTTCCATGTCGAGGACGATGAAATCCACAGGGATGAAGAAATCCGGATCTTGACCAGAACATTCTCTGCGACTCCATGGGGGTAGCGGATCGATTGATCCGCTAGCTGCAAACACATGGGTGTAGAGACAAGCGATATATGTTTAAGGTGGTCGAAGACTACCTTAGGCATTATGCTTACGCTCGCCCCCAAGTCACATAGGGCGTTGTCGAAATCATGGCCTCCAATTGAGCATGATATTGTGGGGCAGCCAGGATCTTTCTTCTTAAGGTGGGGCCCGAGAATAGCAGAGCTACATTCCTCGGTCAGCTGTACCGTCTCCCTTGTGGGTAGAGTCCGCTTGTTGCTAAGTATATCCTTGATATACTTGGCGTATGTCGGGACCTGCAAAGCATCAAGAAGTGGCATATTGATGTATACCTTCTTGATTACCTCGACGAACTTGTCAAATTGTTCGTCGGCCATGGGTCTTCTCCTTCGTTCCGGGAACGGGAGGAAAGTGGGATCTCGGCTGTCGCTTGAGGCTTGTGGTGCCTCGTTCCCCTCCTTTGAGACAGGGATGGTTTCCTCGTCGTCTTCCTCTTCGGCGGCTGGCTCGGCGTGGCTAGCTTTCTTCTGTCAGGTACCTGCATCTTGAGGATTATGTGGATCCCGCGTGGACTTGCCAGTCCGCGTGGTCACCGCACTAACATTTTCCTTGAAAGGAACCTCCAGTTGCCCAGGTAACTTTCCCGCATTTGGGTTAGGACAAGATGCGGCCAGCTGAGCCACTTGAGTTTCAATCATTTTGTTGGAGCTCAGCTGGTTCTTAACGACAGAATTAAAAGCTTCTATTTGGGAGGCCATCGACTCCATAACTTTATCATTAGCAAGAAATTTCTTGCTAATGCTATCGTTAATTTGTTTTTGGCCATACCAGATGTCCTTTAGCGACGGTTGAAAACCATTGTTAGAGCCATTACCTTGCTGTTGGCCGAAGGGGAAATTGGGCTTGGAATTCCAACCTTGTTGTGGACGGAAGCCTGAATTGTTATTATTCCCGATGTGAAGGACCGATTAGGCGACCAGAGAGGGGGGCGGGGGGGGGTGGGGAGTGAATGGGAGCCGATAAAATTTCTTTCCCAAATCCGGCTTTTCCCAAATCAACTCCAAGCCAACCAAACGATCTAGCCTAGATCGTGTAGCTACTGAGAAGCTACTGATCCTAGGAACTAGATCAAAGCAGCGGAAAAAGAATCGAGCAAATCGAGCGCAAGACGCGGCCTCAACAGGAAGAGTTCAGCGAAAATTGCACGGGTCGTTTGATCCGACCGGACATGAAGAGTCGGTCAGATTTAACGCCTATGCTCCGACCGCTACCGTGAGAAAACAACAGATTGAATCAGCGGAAAATACACGGGTCGATTGATCCAACCGCACATGAAAAGCACCGGTCGGATTGATCGCCTATGCTCCGACCGTTGTTGAGAGAAAACAACAGGTCGATTGATCCGACCGAGCCAAGAAGAGCCGATCGGATCGATAGGTCCACAGACAAGTCTCTGACTCTCAGCGCGATCGGATCATCCGACCGAGGGTCGATCGGAGCATCCAATCGAAATATCGACCATCTACCAGAGAGTTTGCAAGTTCGCGAAGGCTAGCGGTCGATTGATCCGACCGAGCCAAGAACAACCGATCGGATCGATAGATCGACTCAGCGAAAATGGTCAACTCGAGAATGGATCTCCCAAACGACTTGGAGTCTTGAGACAAGATTTTCGGTAGATGATATACACATCAAGGAGAGGTTATGCCCCAAAGATCTCGGCCTCAAACCTCCTAGAACTCCGGGAATCTCAAATCTAGCGAAGAACACACCCTCCTCGAGTTCATCTCAAAATCTTCAAATCTAGGACGATTCCTGGCGTTTGAGGGCAAGAGATCACCAAGAAAAGAGGCACAAGGCACTCATGTGTGATTCCTCCAAAGAAATCCGAGAGAAAACGGCCTAGAGAATGAAGAACGAAAATCCCCCAAAAATAGCTCCAAAAATAGCTCCGAAAATAGGAAAAGAAAAAGGAGCTCGTGGATTCAAATCATGGCACAAAGATGAGCAGCACAAACTCAATCAACAAACCATGAATTCACCTATACAAACTACGAATGATTCGAAATAGTTCTAGGTGGAGGGGATGAAGGGAAACTACAACTCCAAGGGAAAACCAAAGAGATAACTAAAGAGATGGCAGCCACCAACCCCTAGGGGGCCTATTAATAGTCCAAGTGGTGGTGCTCTAAAGACTAAACTACCCCTAAGTGATACATACCTCTCAGGGGCAAATTTGACATTTGGTTTCAGATATTTTCCGGCTGGGACACCTTCCACTGCAAGCTAGCTTCCCTCCGACGCAAGCCTTGCGGTCACACCGCGTGTCCTCCGGATCGAAGCTCCTCGACGCCCACGGCTCCTCCTGATGGGCCGCGCCACGCCAAGTCCTCGGGCTTGGTTTTGAGGCCCAAACCAAGAAACCGTCCACCGATGATTTTGTGGCCAAATCACCAAACCCCGCGTGCAAGCTTCGGTTGTGAGCCGCTACCTTGCACCGGCTTCTCATCCGCGTACGAGCTTCGGTTGTGAGCCGCTACCTCGCACCGGAACCACGTCCCCTCACTCAGTTCTTGCCACCATTTGAACCGCACTTGATCCATCTGGCCACCGGGTCCCTCGAACCAAGCCTACTTGTCTCTCCGCTCCTCGGAGGCCGCCATGGCTAAGACCTTTCGCGCCTGTTCTTCACCTTGCACCAATGCAATCAAGCCGCATTCTACACCTGCAATACTTGAGCCAAGGGAAACGTCAGTCCACACCATGTTGTCAATCACTCATCACACCAGGAAGCGACCATCCACCGGTCCTCGGACACACTGGGTCCTCACGATGAAATAGGCTTCTTCTTGTGTCGTCGGGCAGTTGTCACCCGAGTGTCCTGCTTCTCCACACGTTTCACACGTGATTCTCTCCTCCATAATCTGACTTATCTCCTTGCCAGGAGATTCCATCTTCTTTAAGAGAAGGTCCATCTTAGCGGCCAGCATATCGACGGAGTCAATTTGATGTACTCCCTTGGTACGGGGAGCTGGTCTTTCTCCTATCCAACTCTGATGAGCGAATATCTTCTCGATCAATGCCTTCGCTGCGTCTACATCCAGCGAGAGGAAAGCTCCTCCCGTGGCTGCATCCAACATCTCTTGCAATCGACGACTCATGCTGTGGAAGAAGTTCTGAGTAATCAACCAGTCTTCCACACCATGGTGGGGGCAGGCTGCAATATACTCTTGCAGTCGCTCCCAAGCTTCGGGAATTGTCTCTCCGTCTAGCTGCTGAAAGCTAGTGATTTTTCCTCGGAGGGCGTTGGTCTTGCCCACCGGGAAGTACTTGGTCAGAAATGCGTCTGCGCAAGTCTGCCAGCGTCCTTCGAATGATGCCTTATTGGCGTAGAACCACTCCTTTGCTTTCCCAAGCAAGGAGAATGGGAAGAGTTGTAGGCAGATGCTGTTGATCGGTGTGCCATTGGGGTTGATGGTGCTACACACCTCCAGAAAATTTCGGAGGTGAGCGTTCGCATCCTCAATCGCCTTTCTGCAGAAAGGGCTAGCCTAAACCATGTTCACTAGGCCAGTCCTCAGCTCAAATGCTCCCTCCTGTGCATTCGACAGTCCCAGGAAGTTGCTGCTTGACGGGGCTGAGAACTCACGGAGCGTCTTCTTCGGCTGAGCCATTATCTCTGGAGACTCCGGAGCTGAAGAATACGACGAACCTGAATCTGGTTCGGACTCGGAGTCGGATGACGACTCGAATATGTTGCTTGAGCTGAGTGAAATCTGAGGAGGTACGACTCTCTTGCGCACTACTCTTCCAATGCGTTCTGGATTTGGATCAAAGTTTGATGGTAGGTTGAAACCAGTCATGCACTACCCTGCAAACAAATAAAAAATAGATGAATGTTGCAGCGGTGAGGTCACTAAGGTTAGTGGTTTGGTAGATCTGTAAATATAATCAAATAATTCAACAATAACTTTAGCCAATTGCTTCCCCGGCAACGGCGCCAGAAATGCTTGTTGGCACTCCTTAGTGTCACGTTTTAGCAACACTCAAGAGAGCGAAGATATATGTCGTTGTATACAAAATTAATTCTGCAAGCGCATAGAATATATCTCGTTGTAGCACTTCACCTCGGGAGTAACCCCAGGGTATCGTATTTATATTTCCGTAGGGAAACAGATGGTTAAAGTGTATTGAAGAATGAAGTGATATATCTTGCCAGAAATATCAAGCCACAAACCCAGGGGCACAAATTCTAGGTTTGGGAGGATAATGGTCAAATGAATGACCGGATAGAAGGTCTAAAAGACCAGCGACACACGGAGCACCTATTTCTAAAGAAAAGGAAAGACGTTGGGAGAGACCGGACCTAGACACTTTCTAACACAGAGCAAAAGGCACTCTAGCCTTAGCCTAGACTCTAGCTTAGATACCGGGAACAGAGCTCGCTTTGACGGCTAGAACGGGAGAACCTCAGAACGAGATGAGAGAGGGGGTTCTCCAAGCTCAGCACTACTGTTATGAATACACCCGAACGTGGTGGACTACGAAGGACGGACAGGGCTGTCACCACCTGCCGCCTACCACTGCAGTTCCGTGGGATGCAACACACTTCCTAGTTAATCAACAAGCCAGACACTACGTCTGCACTCGATGATTAAGATTTCTCTTGAGGCCTGTCAAGAGAAATCCCCGTCTTCCCTAAGGCGTCTTACGGCCCAGTCAAGGCGAGCAAACCCGCGAGATAAAGCCCGGTAGAGCTAAACTAAACTCTATACTAAAACTAAAGGGGATAGAACTTTGCTATAAAGAGAGCAAGATCTTTACTCTAAAAGAAGAGCAAGACAAAAAGACAAAAGATAAACTTAAGCTCTGAAGTAAGAAAGTAATTGTATTAATAAACTCTTCAAAAGAAGGAAAGGATACAAGAGCTTTACCAGAACTCCGAAGACTCCGAAGATCCGAGCTAAGCTCGATTCGACTCTACTCCCAACTCTAATCCTAATCTAAGAAATGAAAAAGATACTAGAGCTCCCTTCAAGTAAAGACTTGAGATATGTGGTGTGTGTCTTGGATGGAAGAATGAGCAGCCTTTTATAGCCTCCATGGGGTGGATGTCAGCTTAATCTTCACGCCACCATCCTGCTTAGCATCCATGCTGAAAAGGGTAGTGTGAGGACACAGCAGTAGGCCGGCCAGCCTGGTGTAGGCCGATCGGCCTACACCTGGCACGCCTGGCCACCGACTTCATCGTGGATGCTCCTGATTGCTCCCTGAGGTCGGTAACGGTTGCGTTCAGTTGAGGCTGTCCGAGGATCCTATGCCGGTGGGCCCTTCAATCCATGTGTTTCTCACTCTAAGCCTTTCGGGTCCTTGGATCAAACCGACGTTGATTGCATGGTTCTTGATCATCTATGATGTTTACTTGAGCTTCTGGATCAGTGAAGTGGCCAGACCTGGCCAAGGGAGGCCGGTCAGCCTAGGCTAGGCCGGCCGGCCTAGCCTTGTGCCAGGTTTGGCCCCTGTTTCTCCTGGTTTGTCTTGCAAGCACAACTCATCCAAAACTTGTGGAATTTGTTAGTAAAAACACTTTCATGTATGGAGTATGGTATGATCATCCTCATTTTACCGAAATGTTGACGGTCACTATGAGGTTATAATGGCCGTCAACACCAGCACAGGCACCACGCCTAAGCTTTCAGACACTGACCTCCACCCAACGCGAAGGGCTATAGAGGAAACCCCAAACAAGAGTCGCTGTCACTCGCGTAGACTCAGGTACCCGCAGATCATAGATAGACAAGATAAATTGCTGAAAGTAAAGAGTAAACTAGCAAGGTACTAAGGCAAGAGACCGAGGAACTTACTGAAGATATCTCTGAAGCTTTATTCCTTGGGGGCGGAACAATGTTGAGGGAAGGCCGAGATGACTCCTGAACTCCCTCTACACGCTTGGCTGTCACCCAAGCACTCACCCACTACTCTCTCTACTCTACTCTAAGATAATAGTGGACTACATCTTGAGCCTTCTCTTCTCTCCAATGGATGGTGTGTCTTGAGTGGGGCCGAAGGGCGCCTTTTATAGCCTCCAAAGGATGGAATCCTGCGTAACGGTCACGCCACCATCTTGCTTAGCATCCACGCAAAAGGGGAGGCATAACAGCCACGGAAGTAGGCCGGCCGGCCTGGGTTGGTCGCCATCTGGCACTGCCTTTCTTGTGGACGCTCCTGATGCTGTCCTGATGACGGTTGTGGTGGCGTTCACCTCAAGCTCGACAGTTTGGGGCCGGCCGGCCTAGGGGAGGCCGTTCAGCCTGGCCCTGGCGCCTCTCGGCCCTCTGTTGCACCAACTCACTCATCAACGGTTGCATGTTGTCCCTTGAGGTAGTTTTGGTTGCGTTGAGTTGAAGTTGTCCGAGAATCCTAGGTAGGTGGACCTTCCAATCAATGGCCTAGGCCTTTCGATCTTAACTTCATTTATTCTTGTCAATTCTTGCTTGGGGGTCCATTGGTGACTCCCTAGGGTCCTTGTGCAAAGTTTGGAGCATTTTGGGGATGATTGTAGGCCGGCCGGCCTTGCCCAGGCCGATCGTCCTAAGTTAGGCCGACCGGCCTAGCAGGGTTCTGCCGGCGATCTTCGCGGACGCGTAACTTTCTCGTCCGGACTCCGAATTGGGTCATCCAAATATCCATTTCGATCATCTCGGAAAGCTCTTTGACATGGTGCTATCAAATATGTAATTTGGGTCACTTTTGCACCATGTCAAAGTCTCCTTTGTCTCGAGATGAACCTTCACTTGTATGGCTTCACCAATGTTGATATTTATGCACCATATTATCTGTATTTCCTTGCAAAACATAATGGTGCACAAAACTCGTGGAACTCATTAGTATAACTGATATTAGCATGATTATCATTATATGAGCATGAAATCCGGAGAAATGTTGGCGGTAAAAGTCATGGATATTGACCGCCAACAGAGTGCCAGGCAAGGCCGGTTAGACCGCCCCTGGATAGAGGTGTGACCGTCCCTGGCTAAGAAGTGCTGTTTTGGGTTGTTTTCGTTCGATTCATGTTGGATTTGTTCGATTCGAGTTCTGCTGCGTTCATCTTGTTCCTAGGGTCAGTAGCCTCTCAGTAGCTACGTGATCTTGGCAAGGTCGGTCCATAGGATTTGGATTGAGTTGGGAGAAGCTGGATCTTGAGAAGAATTTTTATCGACTCCCATTCACCCCCTCCCCCCCCCCCCCCTCTCTGGTCGCCTAATCGGTCCATCATTGGTCATGGCCAAAACCTAAAATGTGCTATTATCTTAGTATAGGTTTGGATGCTGAAATTTCCCTTCTAATTTTTGATTTCTCAAAGTTTGTTTTTTCTAGCAGCTCCCCCATATTTCCCTTTTTGAATAAAATGTTGCTTTGTTCTACCATGCCTTGAGTGGTTGGTGCACACTTGTGTGCCAACCACACCCCTGCTCTAACTCTACACTAAGTGCGCAGAAACCAGGACGAGCAACACATCAACGAGCAGTCTTCACCCGTGCCCAAGTAACCACTTGGCAGCCATCTGCTGAGATTCAACTACGCACAGAGGTTTGAAAACCTTTCTCCCGTATCCTTTCTTGGTTTTAATTCAAATGCGAGCATGAGTTCACAACAATTAAAATTTGAATGGAACACCTAGAAAGAGATGGAATTTCTACATGTGTATCAAAGGTGCATAAGCTTTATTTTCTTTGCAAGTACCGATGTGCCTTTGGAACTTTATATTAGGATCACTTGATCTTTCGCTTATTGGCCCTTATGATATAATGACATGAGAGGATTGTTCTTTTCTAAAGTCTTGGAGAATTTCATTTTGAAAATAAAAAAAATGAGGCAACTCTCATTCATGCTCAACTTTGCCAAGTCCCATCTAGAGCCATATTATACTTGACACAATTTTGAATCTCCACATAGCTATCTTTACATTTTGAGCTTGATCAAACATCTTGCCTTCTGAGATATGCATGTTCTTCCTAGCACTTTGGTCATTCATGTACACATTTCATCAAATGAAGTCCATCATAGAATAAAAGTCCATCAAAAGTGGTTCTCAAGCAGCTCTTCATCCCCCTGAAAAAAAGAGAAAAAAAATGATGAGTGGGAGGTCCTACTCGAGCAAAAGAAAAAAAAAGGAAGAGAAGAAGGGGTAAGATGGAAGAAGCTAGAATCAAATACCACTCAAGGACATTCATCATCCACACTCAGTTACACTTGACCAAAGTTCATGGTTGACATGATCTCTCGGAGACAAGTTATTTGATCTTACAACATAGATGGAAGAGATAAGCATTTCTATCGATCCCTGCCTTGAGCCCCACATATAACCTTGTAGAGGTAGGTGAGGCTACTTGAAAAGCCTTAGTGAGGATCAAACACTTTGAACGACTGAGTGTCTTGGGAGAATGAGAGTATGCCTCCATATTTTGAAAAAAATAATAATACAAAATCTCCAAGTACTGAGAAGGAGGAATTAGGCTCTCCATTGATTTATTCTGAGGTTCAATAGGTGAAAGTGAAGGTGTTAGCCACCTGGAATCCAAGGTATGAGGGAAAGCTTTGAAATAATTCTTATGTATACTTTTGATTTCATGACCCTAGGCTTTGCTTGATCCTCTAGATCTAACTCAACCCTTTGCTCGGGACGAGCAAAGTCTAGGTGTGGGGGCGTGTTGGTGGTCGATATCCATGACTTTTACCGCCAACATTTCTCTAGATTTCATGCTCATATAGTGATAATTATGCTAATATCATTTATACTAATGAGTTCTACGAGTTTTGTGCACCAACATGTTTTGCAAGGAAATACAGATAATATGGTGCATAAATATCAACATTGGTGAAGCCATACAAGTGAAGGTTCATCTCGAGACAAAGGAGACTTAGACATGGTGCAAAAGTGACCCAAATCACATATTTGATAGTACCATGTCGAAGAGCATTCCGAGATGATCGAAATGGATATTTGGATGACCCAATTCGGAGTCCGGACGAGAAAGTTACGCCTCCGAGAAAATCGCCGGCGAAACCTGTCCGGCAGGTCGGCCTGACCTAGGCCGAACGGCCTGGACAAGGCCGGCCGGCCATGCACCCTCCCCAAAAGGCCCTGAGCTTTGCACAATGGCCTTAGGGAGTCACCAATGGACCCCCAAGCAAGGAATTGACAAGCATGGATGAAATTAAGACCGAAAGGCCTAGGCCATGGATTGGAAGGCCCACCTACCAAGGATTCTCGGACAACTTCAACTCAAAGCAACCAAAACCGCCACAAGGGACAACATGCAACTGTTGATGAGCGAGTCGGTGCAACGGAGGGCCGAGAGGGCCAGGGCCAGGCCGAACGGCCTCCCCTAGGCCAGTCGGCCCCCAACTGTCGAGCTTGAGGTGAACGCGACCACAACCGTCATCAGGACATCATCAGGAGCGTCCACGAGAAAGGCGGTGCCAAAAGGTGGAAATCAAGGGCCGAACGGTCTTGTTGAGGCTGGCCGGCCTGGAACCATGGCTTCTGCTCTTGATATTTCGCGTGGAAGCCAAGCAGGCACGTGGCGTGACAGTTACGCACGGCTTCGCCCTTGGAGGGCTATAAAAGGTACCCTTCACCCGCACTCAAGACACACCATCCATTGGAGAGAAGAGAAGGCTCAAGATGTAGTCCACTATCTTAGAGTAGAGTAGGGAGAGTAGTGGGTGAGTGCTTGGGTGACAGCAAAGCGTGTAGAGGGAGTTTGGGAGTCATCTCGGTCTTCCCTCAACATTGTTCCGCCCTCGAGGAATAAAGCTTCAGAGATATCTTTAGTAAGTTTCTCGGTCTCTTGCCTTAGTATCTCGCTAGTTTATTCTTTACTTTTAGCAATTTATCTTATCTATCATACGATCTGTGGGTACCTGAGTCTGCGCGAGTGACAGCGACTCTTGTTTGGGGTTTCCTCTATACCCTTCGCGTTGGGTGGAGGTCAGTGGCTAAAAGCTTGGGCATGGTGCCTGTGCTGGCTAACCACCTCAGGTTGTGTTGCACCCCATGGAACTGCAGTGGTAGGCGGTAGGTGGTGACAGCCCTGTCCGTCCTTTGTACTCCACCACGTTCGGGTGTACTCATAACAGTAGTGCTGAGCCCGGAAGAACCTCTCTCTCACCCCGTTCTGAGTTCTTCCCGTTCTAGCCGTCGAAGCGAGCTCTGTTCCCGGTATCTAAGCTAGAGTCTAGGCTAAGGTTAGAGTGCCTTTTGCTCTGAGTTAGGACGTGTCTAGGTCCGGTCTCTCCCAACATCTTTCCTTTTCTATAGAATTAGGTGCTCCTGTGTGTCGCTGGTCTTTTAGACCTTCTATTCGGTCATTCATTTGACCATTATCCCCCAAACCTAGAGTTTGTGCCCCTAGGTTTGTGGCTTGATATTTATGGCAAGATTTATCATCTCATTCTTCAATACACTTTAACCATCTGCTTGCCTGCGGAAATATAAATACGATACCCTGGGATAACTCCCTAGGTGAAGTGCTACAACGAGATATATTCTGTGTGCTTGCAGAATCCATTTTGCATACAATGACATATATTTTCGCGCTCTTGAAGCGTTGCTAAAACGTGACTCTAAGGCGTGCCAACAAGCATTTCTGACGCCGTTGCCGGAGAAGCAGTTGGCTAAAGTAATTGTTGAATTATTTGATAATCTTTACAGATTCACCAAACCACTAACCTTAGTGACCTCACTACTGCAATATTCATCTATTTTTGATGTGTTTGCAGGGTAGTGCATGACTCGTTTCAACCTACCATCAAACTTTGATCCTAATCCAGAACACATTGGAAGAGTAGTGCGAAAGATAGTCGTACCTTCTCAAATTTCACTCAGCTCAAGCAATATATTCGAGTCGTCATCCGACTCCGAGTCCGAACCAGAGTCAGGTTCATCGTATTGTTCGGCCCCAGAATCACCAGAGATGGCTCAGCCGAAGAAGATACACCGTGAGTTCTCAGCCCCATCAAGCAGCAACTTCCCGGGACTGTCGAATGCACAGGAAGAGGCATTTGAGCTAAGATCTGGCCTAGTCAACATGGTTCAGGCCAGCCCTTTCTGCGGAAAGGCGATTGAGGATGCCAACGTGCACCTTCGGAATTTCCTGGAGGTGTGCAGCACTATCAATCCCAATGGCACACCGATCAATGGCATCCGCCTACAACTCTTCCCATTCTCTTTGCTTGGGAAAGCCAAGGAATGGTTCTATGCCAACAAAGCATCCTTTGAAGGACGCTGGCAGACATGCGCTGACGCATTTCTGACCAAGTACTTTCCGGTGGGCAAGACCAACGCCCTCCAAGGAAAAATTACTAGCTTTCAGCAGCTAGACGGAGAATCAGTCCCAGAAGCTTGGGAGCAACTGCAAGAGTACATTGCAGCCTGCCCCCACCATGGTGTAACATCCCGCAAATTTGCAGTCTGTTACTTGTATGAAAAATCAGGATTTCAAAAAATTTTGTGTGAATTGTTGTGAGCCATGAATTAATTTATAACTTAAGTTAAATTCTCTCTCTCAAATTCCTAGTAATTAATTTGTGCATAAAATATTTTTCCATATCTTGCATGTGTGATTTGGATTTTATCCGGAATTGTTAAATTCCATTTGGATTTTATTTGAATTTTTATTGCTTGTTTTGAGTGTGGTTTATATTTAAAATTTAATTTTAAATATAAATCAAAAGCTAGTTAACTAATTACCCTGACCTGTTTAAACCCAAGCCCTTTTTGGAAATCTTTACATGAACTATGACTTTATTTCTCGACTCTTCAAATTAACCTCATGCGGGTTAATTGAATTTGCTGAGAATAGTCTAATTCATTTGTAATGGATTTTCATTGGCTTACCTTGAATTATGACTTCATTTTCTGGCTTCTCGAATTAGTTCCTTGCTGATTAATTCGTCCCGAGAAAATTAGTCTAATTCATTTGTACCAAGTTTGGACGAAATAAATTGCTATCAATTATTTCGTGGGCTATAAATGTTTTGGCCCAAACCTCACACCTATCCAAAACCCTTAGCTTAACCCTCTCTCTTTTCTCTCGCTAATCTTGGATAGCTAGTCTTAATCGCGTTTAGCACAACTCAAAGACCAACAGACCCTACCTGTTCTCACGCGTGAAACCCAACAGCGAAACCGGCCAGCCCTGTTTTCCTCCACGAACGCTTTGGCCCAACTCAGCAGTCGCTCGACCAAAGCCCAGCTTGCAGGCAGGCCCAGCCCAGCATGTCCACCGCTCATGCTTGTCCAACACAGCAGCAAACCGGACGCCCTCCTGTTCTTCTTCTTCCCCGTACACAAGCCAACGCCGTCGCCTGCTGCCGTCCCTTTTCCCTCTCTCTCGCTCTCTCGTGACCCTGAACGCCGTCGCTTTTCCCCGCGCCGCCTCCTCGCGTGACTTCCACGCCACCGCTCGGCGCGCGGATGCCGTCCACGTGCCCCGGCCCGGACGCCAAGAACTCCCAGCCGTCCACTCCAACTACAACCCTAGCCCTCGGGCATAAATACCCGGCGCCGCCCCTCTTCCTCCCAAGCCGCCGCCGCTTCCTGCTTGAACAAGCGCAAGGGGAAAACCCCAATCCCAGCAGCCGCCGCCGCTTGTGAGAAGCAGAGAGAGGAGGGGAGCGCCCGGGCCGCCGGAGACTCGCCGCCACCGTCCACGACGCCGACGAGCTGGAGGAGAAGAAGCGGGAGAAGAAGCCGAGGACGCTGGAGCACCCGCGCCGCCGTCCGCGCCATCGGGAGCACCACGACGCCGATCGAGCACCCGGAGTTGCAGCGTCGCCACCGAGCACGATGCCGAGGACCCGAGCGTGGACAAGGAGACGCCGCCGCCGTACCGCGACCCTGCTGTCGGCGCCATCCTCGCCACGAGCACCGCCACCTCGACGCCGAGCTGGACCACGTGGAGGAGGAGCGCTGCGAGGATGGAGAGTACGTCTACACCGAACTCCAGGAGGAGGACGAGCTACAGCCGGACCGCGAGCTGAACCCCGACCTCAAGCCGGCCGGCACCGCATCACCTCGCCACGGCCACGACCTCTTCCTGCTTCGCCGTGTCCCCGATCGAGCCCGTAGGTGAGCACACCCATTGAAGCCTCCACCTTTAACATGCCTATGTCCTTGCGATCGAGCCGGGAATGCGGCCAAGCCGCTTCACCATGTCCGCCCACCGTCGCCGTCCTAGCCGACCATGGCTTTGGTGGAACGTGCCCGGGACGGACCACCCGACCCTAGCCAGCCAGCCGCTGCACCACCCAACGCCGTAGAAAGACCCGGCTTGCTGCCACCTAGGATGCCTACGACATGTTCGACAAAATGCTTCCCTGAGCCCGACCGTGAGCCAACCTCACAAAGCCCCTGCCGTGCACGTCGACGGCCGCGTCCAGAAGGAGCTCGACGCTGCGAGGACCAAGACCCGACAACGACGAGATGACGACGACGCCGGAGGACCACCGGAGATGATGACCATGGGCCATGTGACGCTCCATCACGCCGTCGACGCCGCGGAGCCAAGGCCGCCGTGAACGACAATGTCGTCCGCGCCGCAAGCACCGCAACCGCGAGCCCGGCACTGCAGCGACTCACCACGGTCTCACCTTGAACATGCCCTTGAGCCCCCTCACGGAGAGCATGTCCTCGCCGTGACCTCCTTGGCTGCCTACCTGTGCTAGTCGGTCTTCGTGCCGTGTAGCTCCTTGTGCAAGTGCTCCTACCCTCAAGCTGTTGTGCTAGCTCTGCATGTTCAAATCGAACGTGCACGTTCTAGCTAACTCAATTACTTGCTAGCCTGTGTGCGTTGTTGCCTTGCAGCGTGGGCAGCCACCGTGCTTTGCCGCTGTCGCAACCCGTGTGCTTGCCATGCATAGCGCCGCCGCACCATGTCGCGTTTCGCACCGTGACCGTGCTTTGCTTTGCCTTGCTCTGCTCTGCTTTGTGCCGCCGCTACACTTGCGCGCTGCGGCCCGCGTGCGCCACCGCCCGCTCTTGCCCGCGCGTCCGCTTGCCTCTTGCTCTGCGCCGCACGCTCACAGCCGCGCTCCGCAGCACCGCTGACCGCTGCTTCGCTCTCGCGCGCTCGCTGCTCCTTCCTGCGCCGCTCGGCAGCCACCGCTCGCGCCGGCCACGTTAGCCTCGCCGTTCGTCGTCGCCGGGGTCAAGCCAAGACCAAGGCCGTGTCTTTTGGCCATCCAAAGCCGGTGCCGAACCTCGCCAGAGACTTTCCGTCGATGACCGCCACTGCTGGCCCTTGAACCCACTTCCTAGCCTCGCCGGCCACCACGGATGCCGACTTTGGCATTCCGTCGAGCACCCTGTACGTAGCTCTTCCCCTGCTCCTTCTTTTCGGCCACCGATCTGACCACAGGGAGCACAGCCACACCGGATCTGGTGCGACCGCTGATGTCAGCGATGACGCCAGCCGCCGGCTGTTTACAGCCAGCCCCAGCAATTTTGCAGGTAGCCCCCTGGCCAGCCCTTTTTGTAGTTAGACCCCTACGGTTTTGCACCAAGATCCCTGACCTTTGCAAGTTTCGCAAGCCGGCCCTTCCACCTTGGCAGTTTTGCAGTTAGGCCCCTGGTTCTTTTCTTTTTCTTTTCGGAATTGTTTAAAGCCTAGAAAAAGGATTTAAACTTCGGAAATTCATAATAAATCAACCATAGCTCAGAAAAATATGAAACCAGTTTCAGTATTTTTCTAAAATCATGACGAACACGATAGAGTAGAGTTTGTTGTTATTTGAATCTCTCTTGGTTCTCATTTGGAGTTCTATTGCTAGTAGTTGCCGTTGTTTATTTATGTATCCGTATAATAGGATCCCCGGAGGACCCGGACTACTTCGACTACTTCGATGACGTCGACTACGCTGAAGTGAAGAAATAGAGGACCATGCTCCAGGTTCACGTCCATCCTGATTCTTTGCCCTATTAGGCATTGCTGAGTAGAATGCTAGCGCTTTGCTTATTACATGATGATGATGATTGAGCCATGCATAGCCCGTTTATATATCCTGATTCCTTGATTGCCTACTACACTATATATACATATGATATTGCTATGCTGCTGCTTGCATGTATATGGGATATTGTGGATTAGGATTCTTGGCGTGTGTGGGGATAAAACCGGCAGGAGAAGGTGTTTTTGGGAAACTTGGCGGGGGTGAGCATATTTTAACAACTCGGTCTTTGACCGAGGTGCCGGGAGGCCCCTGCTCTCGAGAGGGTCCCACACCGTACTTGTGGTGGGTACATGGATGGATAGGAGCATAGGAGTTGGCGGTGGTACCTATGATGGGTACTGCGACTTGCGTTCTTCTTCGGAGGATACGCCTTTGGGACGATGACGCTCACCCCGGTCTGAAACCGAGTGGGGTAACTTTATCTGGGCCCCACGTACTTACCGCTTACCCATATGAACGGGTTCCAGCCTTCCTAGCTAGCGCGATGCCTGCACTGCGAGAAGATCAGGTGGATGGTGTACGGGAACGGGAGAGACCGTTTCCCCGAAGGACTATGGCCCCGTCTGGCCCTACGAGAGAGAGTTCGACACAGCTTCCGAAGCATTGGATTGCGAGCCGATGGATCGAGACAGGAAGGGCAAGCGGGCATCGTTGCGGTTAGGGTCTGTGCTGTGGGTTGTGTCTCAGGTCGGTTCGCTACCGATCGCAGCCCGAGTGGGTACAGTTGTACAAGCTCTGCAAAGTCTAGAATCTATACGTATAGCCGCGTCCTCGGTATGGACATTGCCCATTTTCCCTGTTACCTCTCATATTTTGGGATCTTCTACCTCCCCCTATTTCTAGCCAGATTTGAGAGTGATTAAGGTTCGCAGCTACGGATGGGGAGAAGGGAAGTTTGCTCCCTTTCCTTTCAGGATCCGGCCGTAGTTGGTGAGGTGCGAGGGGAGGGAGCTCTCGCATCGACTTAGATGAGTGTGAAGAAGGTGATGTGATGTGAGGTGGGATTTGGGATGGTTTGTGGAGATGATACCTTGATTATTATTGCTGCTATTGCATAGGAAACCCAACCTTTCCTTGAATTACTTTTTATACCTTTAGATGTTAGGCCACTTAAAGCTTGCATACAGATGGTGACGTGAACCTATCCCATTCCTTGGGGGTAGTTTGTGAGCATGCAGGTTAGAACTGGATTTTGAGTCCGATGCCTGAACAAGGGTCATGTGCTTCGCTTGAGTTGCCTGTGGTGTTGATTGAAGATGAAGACTTGAAGCCTAGCTACCGCTACGCAGGATTTCCGCTTGTCGCTCAGCCCGACGGGCATGTACTTAATCGTATTTCCACATTGGTATGGATGTAAATCTCTTATATGTAATCTCAATTCATTGTATGGATATGATATTATGCTGAGATGAGTTCTGTACGTGATAGCTACTGATCCAGGGACTATCACAATGGTACAGGGAGTCGGATTTTCGATTACGAAAATCCGGGTCGTCACACATGGTGTGGAAGATTGGTTGATTACTCAAAACTTCTTCCACAGCCTGAGTCATCGATCGCAAGAACACTTGCATGCAGCTGCGGGCGGAGCTTTCCTCTCATTAGATGTAGACGCAGCGAAGGCACTGATTGAGAAGATATCCTCTCACAAGAGTTGGGTGCGAGAGAGACAAGCTCCCCACACCAAGGGAGTACACCAGATTGACTCCGTCGATATGCTGGCCGCTAAGATGGACCTTCTTTTGAAGAAGATAGAATCTCCTGGGAAGGAGATGAATCAGATTGTGGAGGACCGAATCACATGTGAAACATGTGGAGAAGCAGGACACTCAGGTACTAGTTGTCCAATGACACAAGAGGAAGCATATTTTATTGGAAACAATAATAATTCAGGCTTCTGTCCTCAACAAGGTTGGAATTCCAAGCCCAACCTCCCCTTCGGCCAACAGCAAGGTAATAGCTCTAACAACGGTTTTCAACCGTCGTTAAAGGATATCTGGTACGGCCAAAAACAAATTAACGATAGCATTAGCAAGAAATTTCTTGCTAATGATAAAGTTATGGAGTCGATGGCCTCCCAGATTGGAGCTTTCAATTCTGTTGTTAAGAACCAGCTGAGCTTCAACAAAATGATTGGAACTCAAGTAGCTCAGCTGGCCGCATCTTGTCCTAACCCAAATGCGGGGAAGTTACCCGGGCAACCGGAGGTTCCTTTTAAGGAAAATGTTAGTGCGGTAACCACGCGGGCTGGTAAGTCCACGCGGGATCCACACAATCCTCAAGATGCAGGCACCCAACAGAAGGAAGCTAGCAACACCGAGCCAGCTGCCGAAGAGGAAGACGACGAGGAATCCATCCCTGTCTCGAAGGAGGGGAACGAGGCACCAAAAGCCTCTAGCGACAGCCGTGATCCCACTTTCCTCCCATTCCCTGAACGGAGGAGAAGACCAGTGGCTGACGAGCAATTTGACAAGTTCGTCGAGGTAATCAAGAAAGTATACATCAATATGCCGCTTCTTGAGGCTCTGCAGGTCCCGACATATGCCAAGTACATCAAGGATGAAGGACCGATTAGGCGACCAGAGAGGGGGGGGGAGTGAATGGGAGCCAATAAAAATTTCTTCTCAATGAATTCGGCTTTTCACCCAACTCAACTCCAAATCCTCGCAACACGATCTTGCCAAGATCACGTAGCTACTGAGAAGCTACTGACCCTAGGAACACGATCACAGCAGCGGAAAACAAATCGGAAAGATCGAATCGAAATCGAACCGAAACGAGACAAAACCACCTCTTCTCAGCCAGGGGCGGTTAAACCGGCCTGGCCTGGGAGCTCTCGGGAAAAAGTCAACTCGTGAACGGATCTCCCAAACGACTTGAGCTCTTGAGACGAAACTTTGGGGAGATGATGTACACCTCAAGTAGAGTATATTCCCCAAAAATCTCGGCCTCTAACTCACTAGAACTCTCGGAATCTCAGATCTCGTGAAGAACACATCCACCCCGAGTTCATCCAAAAATCCCCAAATCCGAAGCGATTCTTTAGGTTTTGAGGGGCCAAATCACCATGAAAAGAGTGTCCACGACCTCATATGTGAATCCCCCAAGCAATCCCATAAAGAAACGGCCTCAAACACAAGGAATTGAAAATCTTGCAAAGTGACCAAAAAGAGCTACGGGATGAACAAAGAAATCACACAAGTAGGGATCAAAGAAAGCCAAATCTTCCATACATCACGAGGTCAACTTCTTTACAAAGAGGCTAGCTATCCTCCCTTCATCCTACCCTCTTGAAGATTTCTCCGGTGAAGCACTTGGCTAGCCTATGGAAAACTAGAGAAGAAAACCTAAAGGAAATAGTTCAAGTGCAAGAAAATAAAAGCCTAGAGAGATAGATTGCAGCCACCAACCCCTAGGGGGCCTATTTATAATCCAAGTGGTGGTGCTCTAATGACTCAACTACCCCTAAGTGATACATACCTCTCAGGGGCAAATTTGACATTTGAATCGAAGATATTTCCGGCTGGGACATCTTCCACTGCAAGCTAGCTTCCCTCCGACGCAAGCCTTGCAGTCACGCCGCGTGTCCTTCGGATCGAAGCTCCTCAACGCCGAACTCGGGCCTGCCCAGGGGGGGCGGTTAAACCGGCCCAGCCTGGGTGCGCAGCCCCACGGCCCATCTTCGCCACGTCGAGTCCTCGGCCTTGGTTTTGAGGCCCAAACCAAGGGAAACCGTCCACCTGATGGTCTTTTGGCCAAACCACCAAACCCCGCGTACAAGCTTCAGTTGTGAGCCGCTACCTTGCACCGGCTTCATGTCCGCGTACGAGCTTCGGTCATGAGCCGCTACCTCGCACCGGAACCACGTTCCCTTGCTCGTTCTTGCCACCATGTGAACTGCACTTGATCCATCTGGCCACCGGGTCCCTCGAACCAAGCCTACTTGTCTCTCCGCTCCTCGGAGGCCGCCATGGCTAAGAACTTTCGCGCCTGTTCTTCACCTGCACCAATGCAATCAAGCCGCATTCTACACCTGCAATACTTGAGCCAAGGCAAACGTCAATCCACACCATGTTGTCAATTACTCATCACACCAGGAAGCGACCATCCACCGGTCTTCGGACACACCCGGTCCTCAATCTCCCCCTTGATGAGTGCATTGACAACACTCTCACTCAAAATAAGTATAAAAGGAAAATAGAAAAGAAATCGAAAACAAGACTCAAGCAAGTGACAAAAAAGCAAGAACAAGCCGAGAACATAGTCACTCGCAAGAGAAAGCTCCAGAAACGCCGACCCTTCAAGAAGAAGCGAAAGGGCTCAACACCATGGGCAAAAGAGCAAATCACAAAGCACAACCCACAAATCTCCAAAACACTTTTCAGGAACCACAAAGCACTCCCCCTGCATTGATGCAAACTCCCCCTGAACAAGTGAACTTGTGCGTGCGAAAGTGTCAAAAAATGGCTCAAATCCATCACTCACATGCTTCACTGCACAGGGGCGGTTAGACCGCCCTTGGCAGATCAGGCACAAAAATGCAAACTTGCACAAATGCTCGCAAAACTTTCAAAATCTTTCCAAAAAATCTTCAGAAATTCTCCCCTATTCATAAATGCTCCAGAAATTCTCTCCCTTGTTGACAATGCAAACATCAAGGCGAAAATGCAAAAAATGCAACTACAAGCTTCTCAAAAATACAATGAGCAGTACAAAGTGCTACAAATTAGAGAAAAGGCAAGCTAGATAGTTCATCGAGTCACACGGGCATTGCCATCAAGAAGGTAAAGACATATAGCCAATCGACAAAGCCATGATCAAATTGTTGAGTTTTTATCAAAATTGTCACCACATGAGCAAAGTCCTAACCATGGATTGTTCAAGCAAAAATGAGCTTCATCTCATCAAGATTGTGAAAGGACTAGTGTTCTCAACAAAAGATCATCGCAAACGCCCAAGTTTTATCTCATGTCATGTGAAAGCACGGAGCCATGTGTTCACTTCTCTAGGGAGACTTCTCCGGCAAACAACATGCAACCGCTTAGCACTCATGTGTGCAAGTGTGTGCAATGGTGAAAGCATAGAGACATGAGCATAAATTTTTCTTCAAATGAATCTTTTTCTTATCTTTCTTCTTTCATGCATAGACATCTCATTTTGCAGGTTTTTCTAATTAAGCATGGTACATGAAATGTCTTTGCGACAAAAAGAAGCTTATGCCCCTCCACAAGGTAAAACAAGGGCTAAACATTCATAATGACAAAGGTCTTTGACCCAATTGAAAAGAACATCACATCCTAGCGTGATCTTAAGCAAGATTTAGCCATTTCGGCTCAAACAAGACATGCAAAGGCATTTACTCATGGGCGTAAAGAGTTTAAGTTCAGTTTGTCATTTTACTTCAAAAATTGACTATCTCAATAGGATATATATCATAACCATCAAGAGCATAGCCAATCATCAACCAGTCCCTAGCCAGCCTGCCTAAACGCTAAGATGTAGCAAGTTGTAGCAATCACTGCATATAGGAGAAGCTCATCCTAAGATATGATACAAATGCAGCATGATATATCACAAGATGCAAGAAGAACTATACATCAAGATACAAAGATGGAAAAATGTACATCAAAGGTACACTAGTATATCAAGTGGTTTTGTGAAAATGTCTGCAAGCTGGTTTTGGGTAGACACATGGGCAAGCTCAATATCTCCTTTCTCCACATGATCTCTCAGGAAATGGTACCTCACTTCTATGTGTTTGGTTTTGGAATGGAGCACAGGTTTTTTGGCTACGCTTATGGCACTGGTGCTATCACAAAGAAGTGGTACATGGGACAAATCAATACCAAAGTCTCTCAAGGTGTAGGTGATCCAAAGCAGCTGGGAACAACAGCTAGCGGCAGCAACATACTCGGCTTCTATGGTGGATTGGGCTACACTAGACTGCTTGCGAGAAGACCAAGACACAAGAGACGAACTAAGAAACTGACACTGACCAGAAGTAGACTTGCGATCCACACGACACCCAGCAAAATCTGTATCAGAATAACCATGGAGAGCAAGCGAAGAAGCAGCAGAATACCAAAGACCCAACTCAGAAGTGCATTTTAGATACCTGAAAATCCTCTTGACGGCCTTCCGATGTGAAGTCCTCGGTGAAGCCTGAAAACAAGCGCACAGACACACGCTGAACTGTATGTCTGGCCTCGTCGCCGTCAAGTAGTGGAGGGAGCCGATCATGCTCTACTTGCTAAAAGGCTCTCCAATACTTGTTATGGCTGAAAACTTTTTACCTAGACTCCTTCAGATGTAGCCCAAGCCTTCAATGCAACAATACCAACTAAGACTGCATCCGAAACAAGAGATCTAGAACATGAATGGCCATAACTGATGGTCATACAGCCTAATTTTGATACAAATGATAGATGAGAAAATAAATTAGATAATTTGATGGGAAAAGTATGTAACACCTTGATAAATATCTTAGAACAACCTATCTCGCCAATGTGGTACCAGGCTAATTGCAAAATTGTACCATAGAGTCCATGCCTGATTGCAAAGTACTGGTAAGAAGCATCCTGAAAATCACAATTAAAATTTATTATTGGTCATACATCCTTAGTTCAAGAAATATACATGCTACATATCTTCGCACAATTTGGTCAGTTATCAGACAACATTTTGCACATCCAAGTGAGTGCTTGCATGTATGCACACACAAACTCAAAAGTAAAGAGCACTGGAAGGAGGAATGCTGAGTTGCATATTCAGTCACTATAATCTTCACATGTTCCCTCTGTGATTCTCTGTAATCTGCACATAGGAATGCTAAGTTGCATATTCAGTCACTATAAAATTGTAGCCCTTTTAGGGGAGCTGCTGCCTAATCAAACTTCGGTGTAGAACTACCTCCATATAACCAAATCACTGTCATCAAATTTATTGGTGCTCACCAAAAAAAAAAAAAAAAAAAAAAACTATCCAATTGAAACTATCATGGAGCAGGGCGCAGGGCAGAGGGATTCACCGTCGGTCCTCGGGTTGTAGAGCCACTGCCCGCCGATGCCGACCCGCTCTATAACTGGGACAACGGCATGGCAGAGCCGCCGGGACAGCAGCGTTGTGGAGAGAGAAGGACAGCGTCGACGAAGATCGCCTCTCCCTCCCAGAGGGCGCGGATGCCGTCGAGTGTGTCGGCAGCGGCATCGGTGCGCTCACTCCCGGACGATGCTCCCGAGGCCTACCCGCACCGTTGCACCCGACGACCGTCACGTCCGACCGCCGCCGCGACCGGGCCCAACTCACGCCGCCGCGTTGGGACCTTGCGGCCGCCCACTGCTGCTTGAGAGAAGGTGGAGAACAAATCCCCAAAATGTCAGAGCCATCCATAATACAAAAAATGCGACAGCTAGAGTGTCCAAGAACCATACCAACGCAAACGAAGAGGACAGGCAGTCAGCACAAAACCCCGATTGAGGTCCGACGTGGCTCCCCCAAGGCCGCCCCCACCGCACGAGGTCCGCACCTCAGCTCGAGAGCAGATCTGGATCTCGTTGACCCACTCCATGCCCGCCCACGACCGCCGTCCTGCTCCGCCGAGATGCTCCGGTCTCGGCTGTGCTGGAGGCCGGCACGCAGACGGAGGGAGACGGGGACGCTGGCCTCAGGTCGCGCGGCTGCTGGAAAGGGAGCGGCGCAGGGAGGAAGGCCACCGGGGCTACAGCCGGAGCGGCGCGGGGGCCGTGCGCCGTCGAGCTGAACCTGCGGCGGGTGGAGGCCGAGGCCGAGGCAACGCCGGGAAACACGCACGGGCACAGCCACGACCGCCGTCGCGCGCCTGCCGAGCCCCGGGGGAGCCATGCTGTGTGTGCTCCCGGCGAGAGAGAGGATGCTGCGAGAGAGAGGGGGGAGGTGGAAAGAGAGGGGGTGGGAGGAGATAAGGTTGGGGAGGTGGGAGAGAGTGAGGAATGATGAAAGAGAGGAGAAAGTGCGGCAGTATGATATCTTCTTTTCTATCTCACTCCAACCAGCCAGCCAAGGGAGGAACGATAACGAAAAAGAGCTAGGCAATCACGAGATGATAGCATGGGGCGATGGCAGGGCTCCAACCCCACACGCACGCAGCTCGTTGGCACCATCAGCTCCGCACGCCGAGCTCTAGCCGCTAACGCCGCCATGCGGGCCCAAGAACACCACGCAGGACACACGGGTCCACCCGCAGACCCCGAGGTGGCCAGAACCCCGCGCGGCGGCGGGCCACAGGCTGGCCCGAGCCGGACGCTCAGTCAACGCGGATCCTGGCCGCCCGGGACCATCAAATGGCCAATATCTTTTTTGCTATCGTGGCCACCCTGGGAGGCAGCCGTGGCCACATGTTCTCTTCTTTTACAATTGACTGCTCATTCTCTCTGGCAGATCGCTTCGCTGCTCTGCTGGGATTCTCCATCGGCGGTGACTCCTGTTCGTCTTCTCCAAGATGTTTCAAGCTTCCCCCGTACAGATAAAAATAACAAAATTCTGAAACCAGACAAAATATTCAGTGGTGGTTAAACAAAGTGGTGAACATGAGTAGTTTAGGTTGGGTTAATGTCACAGAACGGCGCCAGTGTCATGGAAGATACCTTGAGAGGAGTGCATATACATATATAGGCCGGAGCAGACATAGATATAGGATGTTATGAATGCTAAAAAATGAGACGACATCACTGACAAACGGTACCTGATAGAACAAAGACAAAAAATATAAGATAATAGTATGCAAGGTAGTGAGAGATGTTTAAAGGTAGACTTTTTTCCATGACCTAATGGGATCAGTGTACTAATTGTTTACATCTGACAGAGCAACATGATATTGTAACACTACTGAGTGTGTCACCTCCAAAAGGCATTGCATTTGAAGCAACGTGAATGATGATGGGCTGAAGGGCACCATCCTTGCCTATCATGAATGATGATTAATCTAAAGCTATTAAGGTCCTAAAAGCGAACACAGTACATCTATATTAGTAAATTGCTTAACTTTGCCACGGTCCCCATCTCCCTACCTAAATGTGAAGCATTGTTGTGAGGCACATGATATGGTCTATGGTCTGCTGAATTTGTCATGAGTTACGAACGTGCCACTTCTGAAAACAGTGCTGTGTGAATTCCTTTAAAGAAAAACTGCTTAAAATGTTGAGTTCTGCAACACTATCAATGATTAGCCTTGCCTTTTGTTTGCCTTTCTTTCCATACATACCACCCACAAAAAGAGTAGGGCAAACCCTCACTATTGCAATTGTTTGGGGACACTGGTTATGTAATCTGATTCAAGTACCTAGAGGTAATACCAGAAATCTTCAATTTAGTTTGATATCTCTAAACGACTCTATTGGATGCTAAATCGCAGGCCCTTTTTGCATTTCTTCTTTAAGCATAGAAAGAAATGAGGTGAAATCCTATGGTCACATTTGCTTTGTGCTACCTGTGCTATCCCTGTTGGGTCTGAATGAGAAAACTTTGCTGTCAAGTGGTATGATGTCAATCTGATCTTTTGCATTCTCAGAAAAAAAAAATTCTAACTATTAAGATGCAGAGGCACAATGGAGCACTTTTTTATGGAGATATTAGCTACTTGAGTGTGGGATTTATTGTTTACCTATTTTGCGTTTTTTGTTGAAGCAGATTTTCCATACTTGTTCTTTCCGTGGAAGCTGGATTCATCAATTTTAGGCCTGAATATTGTTTTCAATAAGCTGGACCCATCATAGAATAGAAGCTTGCTTAGGTACGACATAAACCTACAATGAAATATATTGACTGGAACGGTAGGGTGCCTTAGTCTACCTTTTCGCTTTATGTTCTTAAGGCAATGGAGACGGACTGATTTCATCGTCCTCAGTGTCATCACCAGATTCAAAGTCTTCATCGGCTATTGAATCCTGCATTGGCTATATCTAAAAATGAAACTTAATTTAATCTATCAGTGAGAGATAAGCCTAGTGCTGCTCTATGTATCTAGTGAACTAATTAGCTATTTACTGTTTACTGTCAAGTTGTTTTCAGCCGTTTCTAAGCCTAAAGATAAGTAGCATCTTCTTTATGCATCATGAATATGCTGTAGTGGTTGAGAGCCTTCTTGTATCCCAAATTTGTTTCCTATATAATGGAATAGGCGGCCTATGGCCAAGCTGCCCTCTGGCAGTTCAAAACAGAGTTCACTTGTGTTCACCTGGTGAACAATCAGTCCCATCATTAATATATGTTTCAAGTAAGTTAATCTTTGAGAACCAACATCATGCTAAACAGGACTACTAAAATCGTGTAGCAAGCAGCAATGTGCAGTTAAGAACAGTTCTAGTTTCTGAAGTTAATTTAATTACATAGAGATGGAGCTATATACGAAATGAACATTTCACAGACACCTTCAGATATCATATATGCAGTAGTATGCAGCAGCGTAAGGATTATTGTTGACAAGCGTCACCACGACACCACGCCTTCGTTGAAAGCAGACCAAACTAGTTTGTTACATCAGGCTGGACACCAGGTTAGGTTACCCCACAGTTCAAAACGAAAGACAAACAAAGCCTGAACATCGCGGACGGCGGATCAGATATACATTACATTCGGTTTTCTTCAGATAGCCTTCATCTACTGCAGTCTGCAAATTTGCAGCACGATTTTTACCAGATTGATAAGCCGGAGGTCGGGATCTAAGTGACACTGGACTGTACACCTTAAATTTCGAGGAAAGCAGCAAGTCAATCAGAAAGAAAATTGTTCATAGACTGAGGTCTAGCCCTCCAGCCTAAAGCTTGTATCACACAGCAAAGGTAATGTCGAGCTGCGAAAGGATATGATCATGTTTCTCGCCAATCATAAAGCAGTGTTCATTGGCAGGTAAACAGGATTGTATCTTCGAGGGCCCGCCAAATAATGATCTGATGCATACAACATGGTA
The DNA here is from genome assembly GCA_015476505.1 of Urochloa ruziziensis. Lineage (NCBI taxonomy): Eukaryota > Viridiplantae > Streptophyta > Magnoliopsida > Poales > Poaceae > Urochloa > Urochloa ruziziensis. Next base: position 29,498,964 of record CM027121.1, on the reverse strand, counting down.
TTGTGATCATAATCATTTATAACGGTAAATCCCTGAAAACTTCTGATATTACAGTCATAACCATGCTCTATAGCTTATGAGTTTATGACACATGCCACTGAGCTTTATGGCAAACTAGTTCCACAAGATGTCACTCTAAATTCCCAAACTAATCTGTTAGGCTAGCAAACCTGCCTATCACCCTGCACTGTCAGTCTGTCTGCCTCTGCACGCCAACAGAAAGAACAGGTAGTCTGAAACGTGTGCAGGCTACTCATTTACATGCACTTCACAAAGAACATACCTAGAGCCAACCACAAGTTCCTGGATTAACAAGGGAGGGTGAGGGATGCCGTGTGGTCAATCACCAAGCCAACCACAAGTTCCTGGATGTGGATGCGTAAACAAGGATGCTGGTGCAAACGAGTCAATGGGGCTAGAACAGGAGCACTGATTCTGATCATTTGCAACTGGCGTTGGAGATTGAGATGGTTCAGCGTTGTTCAGCATTCCTTCCTCCGGTATATCTTCTTCAGTGGGTGCATCTACAAGAATTTGGGGTTCACGGTGTTTCTTGGCATCCGGAAAGATGATGTGATTTCTCTTGGGAGTTCTTAACTTCTTTATGATCTCATGCTTCCTGCAAAAGATTTTAACAAACACAATAAATCTGGAGTGGAGGCTGAGCCGCTGAGGACAATAGTCAACCGGGAGCAAGGTGCACAAATTAACGCACGTGCAGTAGATCAAAATACGATCACGAGGAATGATATGTCCATCTGGTCCCTCCCACTCATCCCACGCCCTTTGCATGTAGCCATTAGGACCTTTCTTCATTTCAAAGGGGATGTTACTGGAAAAAATGTATGAACTGTTAGTAAAAGAAAATCCTGTTTTCACCAATAGAACATAACAAGGGACAGGAGTATTATGGAAAACCTTGGCAAGCACTTCCGGTGGTATGTAGTTGGGCAGCGTCTGCATACTGCAAATTGCATGTTCCTATGATTCTTGTTCTCTCCTCCCCTTGCACACAATACATTCATGAGCAGGGCAAGTAAAATTTTCCCTGGCTGCAACTTGGACTTCGAAAAGTAAGGCCTCAAGTTTGCTTTCCGGGTAGAGCAATTTAGCAACACATTTAGGGTGGTAAAAGCGCCCACAATCATCAACCTCACATTGGAACACCTGACAAGTCAAGCAGAAAGACAAAGAATTAAATATATTCGAATGAGAACATGCAGGTAATGGAATTTCTCGAACATGTTGAGCATATGTGCATTCTGGTGCATCCTGGGATACTTGTGCATTCTTTTCGTATACCAAAAGAAAGTTTCCTTTCTTTCTTTTACCTAATCTCTGAATAATAAAATTTACCATTTCTTCAAATCTTCCAAAATAAATTAAGTAAAAAACTCTTGAAGAAAAGGGATAACTCTAGAAGAAGCAGGATTCTCCCATGCCTACCTTAGGTTCAGATGACAAGTCTGAAGATTCCAACTCTCCACAAGCAAAACACTGATGTTTCTTATACTTGCAGTTCTTGCATATAAAATCTTTATCATCATTAGCAAGTATCGACTGAATTATCAATGGACAACATATCGCTATGTCAACTTTAGACAACAAAAGCAGATGCAAACTTAAAGAAATAGGCAACTTGATAGATACCTCTGCCTGTTCTTTGCTAAGCCCAAGGATTAATCTGCACTTAGATATTTCACTGTTTTCATCCGTCAGGTGGAAAGACCTCTGACATCCACCATCGCAGCTAAAAAAAATCAAGAATAGACATTCGCATGAAGCACAGAACAAGGATTTAACTCTTGTGTTGCTCCAGAAAATTTATAATTGATCTTAGGAAATATGAGAAATTTTGTGACACCAGTGCAGTTGAGTTGGTAAGGCTTAGAGGCTCATGTCACATTCTAGAATCTGGACATTATAAACTATTTATTGTTCATTGTTTAGGTTTATCAATGATATAAGGGAAACTGGACAGCTGTTGGAAATGCGGTGATGTGTCATGCTGTAGGGTTTTATCTCTAGCCTACCCAACTTTCTTAGGATCAAAAGGTTTGCAAGGGGGGGAGGGGAGGAAACTGTAATGCTGTTGCTGATTTAGCATTGTTTGAACATAGCAGAATAACAGAGTATATGATTGTTCTCAGAACCAAATTACTCACCTAACTACTTGCATCACATTGAATACATGTAAGTGTGAACCAGTATAATTTAGCCTGTGCCTGAACAAATGTCCTGAGTGCAATGCTAGCACGAAAATCAGAAGTAACTTTCTTGTTTGATGCTCACCCTCTTTCTTTGTACAACACAAAAGGAGATCATTTTGTTTATTTGGTGAGTTAAACTCTATCATCACAAATGTTGCTAGAACTGTATGGAGAGATTGAAAATTTTGGTCTGCAGAAGGGATGTCTAGCATTCTTGCCCAATAATAGAGTATGGTGCAGATACATTTCAAGATTTGAGCTTCATGATTCTAAAGTAGGTTTTCTACGGTCATGATTTTTCTATGAGAAATGTACCAGAGCAGAAACAAATGGTTCAAGTTTAGTTTTTGAAGACTGCTTGGATTCAAATCTTATGACTTGAAACCGTGGGAGTATTAATAAAAGAAAGTGGATAATAGAGTTGGTTGAATTTTGAGCTGTTAACAATTCTTAGAGAAACAACAGTAAATTATCATAACTAACTCCACATAAAGGAGACAAGCAATATGAACCTACCAAGTTACATTACCACCATTGTCACATATGGCGCAAAAATCATCTCCCTGCACAGAGAGCAGATTCACATTAACTTTGTGAACTGAACAAGCTACCCACAAAAGGAAAAATGAACATACTAAGATGGTTAAATAACTATTTTTTTTTCTTAAGCCATTGGCAATCTAATATTGCAATTTAAATCCTGCACGTGTGCTTCCGCTAGGAACAATTCTGCACCACAAAGTCAGAGGAAAGTCCACTAATCAAAGCAATACCCAGAGATTCTCATGTAAGGCCACGGCTACAGCTGTAAGAACGTGCAAACTGACAAAGTAATTAAGTAGGCAAGTGATAATCCGCTTACATCAAGTCGTGGCTTGGGCTTACTGAGCTTTTGGTCGATGCCACCACCTATCTCCGGCCTCCTAAGGTTGCTCCGCGAACTATCTACTGGAGCCATGGTCTCCTCTTCCACCCACAAGAATCAGGCCGACAGGGTGCTTGGAAACAGATGGAAGAAGGGCGGATCCAGACCAAGTACTGGACATGGTAAAATACGAATACAAATAGTATACGTTAAGGGTTTGGGTGTTCGATTTCGCACAGCAGGAAGGGGAGGGAAGGGAAGGGATGTTCGGGCGTGCGTACCCTTGTCAAAGGCGTCGAATGCTCGTCGCCGGCGAAGAACTGGCAAGGGCGGCGCCACTCCCCTGTCGTCGTCTCGCTGGGGAAGGGGAAGAGGAATGGGCCGAGACCGAGAGACGGAGAGAGCAGCGGCAATAGGCTGTGTTTGCTTCCACGTCGAACAGGCCCACGGGAGCACAGGCCTGTACGATAGGCTTTTTTTTGCTCGGCTTATAAGTACAGCTCACCAAATTATTTTTCTCACAAAATATTATTAAATTAGTTAAAATTATAGACTTTTCAGCTCAGTCTTCCAAAGACACATTAAGGGGGGCTTCTCTAGTGGCCGGTGCATGGCCCTATGTGGCATGGCGAAAGCGACTCATCGTCACCGGAGAACGCCGAATCAAGGGAGCCAAACAAACATTAAGGCCCTGTTTGGGAGCGCTTACAGCAGCTCCGGCTCCATCTGACACACTCCTGTAGAGTTACTGTAGCAGCACTATTATTGGAGCTGTTTTTCTCTCTCCAGCCAAAATCAACGTGAAAAGAGCTGAAGCCGGTGAAGCCACAATTTCTAGCTTCACTGGCTCCAGCTTTTCTGACGCTACAGTACTATAACAGTGGTGAAGCCGAAGCCCTCTAAAGCCCTCCCAAACAGGCCCTAAGGGCTTCTCTAATGGCCGGTGCATGGCCCTATGTGGCATGGCGAAAGCGACTCATCGTCACAGGAGAACGCCGAATCAAGGGAGCCAAACAAACATTAAGGGCAGAGAACGCCGAATGTGAGCTGGTTCATGGAGAATAAAAAACTAGGTTGGCCCAACATGTAAGATGCCTCAAGCGCCTGCTACCGGCCATCACCATGGGTCGGAGCCCGACCTCGAGCTTTCCCGCACTCACCGCTGTTGTCGCCCACCGCCCGCCGCCGTGAGCCGGAGCCCGAGCTTGAGCTCCTTCGCACTCACCGGGGGTCAGGCCAGCTCGGGCTGCCGCACCGAGGCCGCCGCCCGGGAGGCAAAAGGTCAGCTCACTCACCTACGGCGGATGCGGCGGCCGCGCGGCGAAATCCGACGAGATTTGGAGACAGAGAGAGAGGGCGAGAGCGCTGGGGGGAGGAGGGGAGAGCGAGCTGCTGCCTCCTCATCTTTGCCTGCTGCCGGTCACCGCCCAATCGCTCGCGCCTCCGCCACCGTACTTGCTGGCTTCACCTGTCGCCGCCGCGCTCCACGGCTTCCTCGTCTCCATGCTCTCTGACGCACTCAGCGGCTGCAGCACTATCTCCAGGCTCCAGCACGGCGGAGTATGGTTGCTGAAGCAGGCGCGCGCAGTGAGCAGCAGCAAAAGCGGCGGCGGAAGGTAACGAGGATGGAGGAAAGGAAGCGGCGGACGGATGCTGCGAGAAGGCCGTAGAGAATATCCTGTTTCTATTTCTTTTTCTTTTTCATGGGGTCCACATAATGTTTGCGTATGAATCAGCTCTGTGGTTTTGCTTACGTGTGTCTCTCTCGTTGATGAATCGGATCACTACTACGGATGGCCTAATAGTTTCTTCTTCAGCTTCTTTTCTCATTTCTTACTTTTTATCCCACCTTGCTTTTTAAGTGGAGTACTTCCAAATATTCATTATTCTATAAGTATGTGCCTTTAAAAACTCTATAAGATATGCATTTCGAATTTTTAAAGGCCTATAAGTACTGTGCCCTTCTAAAAATTCTATAAGTATGTGTCTTTTTAAATTCTATAAGTTATCAGCCGGAAACCAAAAGGCAAAGCATTTCAAATTTTTAAAGGCACAAGAACAAGGGGCGAGCCCAGGCCTAAGGCTACACAATTTAATCCCCTAAACCTTGCACTTGCACCTGCACAAGAAGAAACAGTACCAAGAAATTCTAGTGTGTCCAATGAGCCTCCTGTAGAACAAGAACAAGGAACAGTAGAAATTGAGGAGGAGGAGAACAATTATTCCAATCACTGTGCTTGATCCTGAAGATATCATGAGAAAGTGCATCCAAACATTAGGGATGAAGTCAAAAGGGAGTATATCTTATTAGGATCCATGCCCAACAAAGGGTCATAATTATCCTATAAGGAAAATATATGGCCGCAATAGGAGTTTTCACGACAAATGGTACAGAGACCGACCTTCGTTGGAATATAGTATTTCAAAGGATGCTGCATTTTGCTTTTATTGCTATCTCTTTAGACCCTTAAGAGTTGACAACTTTGGTGTTGAAGCCTTCACGAAAAATGGGTTTGTCAATTGGAAGGATGAACCAAAGTTATTAGATGATCATGCTGATTCTATTGCTCATAATAAGGCAAGAAAGGATTATGAGACCTACAAAAATCAGAGACAAAGTTATCAACATGTAGTAACTAAGGGAACCAAGAAGAAGGAAGAACAATATAGAGGTCGTTTGATAATTATATTGGGAGTTGTGAAGTTTCTTTTACTGCAAGCACATGCTTTTCGGGGACATGATGGGTCCGCCAAATCGAAGAACAAGGGAAACTTTTTAGAGATGCTAGAATGGTATAAGGAAAAGGATGAAAATGTTGCAGAGTTGCTTGGTACTGCTGGCAAAAATAATACAATGACATCACATAAAATTCAGAAAGACTTGTTCAAAGCTTTGTGGAGAATTGACTACCAAAGCAATTGTTAAGGACATTGGAGATAGGTATTTTGCTTTTCTTGTTGATGAGGCAAGAGATGCATCTATCAAGGAACAAATGGCTATGATATTGAGGTAATTATCTTGCTGTTTTATTCAATTACTTGCTGATTTATTCGGTTACTTGATACCTATATGACTATGTAGGTATGTTAATGCACAAGGGCAAGTGATTGAAAGGTTTCTTGGTGTCAAGTGTGTGGCTGATACATCTTCATCTTCTCTAAAGGCAGCTTTGGATGGTATGTTTGCTCGCTATGGTTTGTCTATGTCTAGGTTGCGTGGGCCATGATGGGGCATCTAATATGAGAGGAGAATTTCATGGACTACAAAGAAAGATATTGGATGAGAATCCATATGCTTTTTATATACCTTCGTTAATGGTTGTCTCAGTTGCTAAATGTTGCTCTTCAATATTTGATTTCTTCAACATCACTGCTTTGATTGTCAATACTATCAATGCTTCTTGTAAGAGGAGAGATCAATTGGCACAGCACCACCATGATAACATTGTCAATCAATTGGATAGTGGAAAAAATTTTAGTGGAAGAGGGAAAAATCAAGAAACTAGCCTTGCAAGGGCTGGGGATACACGGTGGGGCTCACATCACAAAACTTTATGTCGTCTTGATCACATGTGGGATTCTGTCCTAGAGGTATCAGATAATATTGTTGAAGATGGTGTTGGAGAAAAAAAACTCAAGCTTCAGGTTTGTTGTTACAAATGGAGTCTTTCGAGTTTGTGCTAATAATGCTTCTTATGATCAAGTTATTGGGCATTACTAATGATTTATCACAATGCTTGCAAAGAAAAGATAATATTGTCTAGGCTATAGGGCTGATCGACATCACTTTGGAGAAAATTAATGATGGAAGGCATCATGGCTGGGATGAATTATTTGAGGAGGTAAAGGAGTATTGTGTGATCCATCACATCACTATACCAAACATGGAGGACAAGTTAACAATCAGGGGTCGATTAAGGGGTCGTGGAGGGCAGCAAGTAACCTACTACCATCATTTCAAAAATGAAATCTTCAATGTGGTGCATGATCAATTTATTGTTGAATTAAACAACCGGTTTGCTGAAAGGTCTACCCAGTTATTGAGATGCATTCACTACAACATACTATTTAATCCGTGACGGAATCCTGGCGACGGTTTCAAAAAACGTTAGCATTCTGCTCTAAGCCTAAAGAAGCCCAGAAAATCGCAACGGTTTATCAATTCCGTCACGGTCCGGCCCAAATGCTGCGACGGTTAAACAAAATCCGTCACGAACATAAATTAAAACTTGTCACATTCCTATAAGATTTTTTTTAAAAAAAATTGCATTATGGGGAGTTGAACCGTGGTCTACATACCCAACAAAAAAATGGCATACCACTACACCACATGTTTCCTTGTCATTGTATTTAGTAACAAAATATATATTTATTTATTGAAAAGAGATCACCCGCGCCACAACCTGCCCCCCGACCCTCGGACCACGTCACTGGCCCGCCGCATCCGCCCACGCCGAGTCAGCAGCCACGTCGGACCCTGCAGCCACCAGAATTTATTCCCGCGCACAAAAAAAGAGAGGAGAGGTGACTCGAACCCGCGACTTGGTGGATTGGAAGAAGGTGCGTTACCACTGAGCAACAAACCAAATTGTGATTGTTCTCAGAAGTTTGTCTGTTATATACTTCAAATCATCGCCGTCCCCTCCCAAAATTTAATCCAGCGCGCAAAAAAAATGGTAGACAAGGTTTCGAACCCGCGATCGAGAGTTTAGGAGGCACAAGTGTTACCACTGATCTATAAGACCAAATATGAAATAACTTAGAAGTTCAGTTTTATATAAGTTATAAGCAATGTGGGCAGTGAAATTAAATCCCAAAAAATATGAGTTATAAGCAATGTGGGCAGTGAAATTAAATCCCAAAAAATTGCGAAGCGGGAGGGATTCGAACCGGGGACCTCACGGGAAGAGGTAACCGTGTTTTACCACTGAGCAACTACCTCGTTTGTGTAATGTTGCACCAGAACGTTATTTATCTAATAAGCTCCAATAGCTAGACCCAGGTCATATCGCAGCCACGTGGGGGCACCAGGATGGTTGAGTTGCTTCACCATGGACCACGTGGCGTGCTGAGCTTGCTGTCCCATTCATATTTTTCTTTTTAATCTAGAATTAAATTTTGGAATTGGTTTTTTTCCTCATATGAACTCCAAATTTGATGGTTCTTTTTTTCTGATTTTTTAGAAAAACACACTCTGTCACTTGATAACATTTATTTGAATGTAAACTGTTATTTATAAATTTGTTATGTACCTTGTCTTTTTCGACGAAGTGCGAAATATAAAAAAACATGTTTTTGCATAAGAGTTTCTAATATAACTTGATATTTTGCAATGTTACGGTCTAAATAAGGTAGTGTCCAAACTTGAGGTGCATATGAGTTGGAACATGTTATGATGTATTGAAAACTCAAAGTTTGACTTAGAGTTATATGAAACAATGTGAGAGATCTATCAATTTGTGAGCCATGTATGTTATCGCTTTATTGAAACTACTTAAGTTTTTTATGGCAAGATTGTGGACCAAAAACATGTTGTTATGTCAATTTGTAGATTTTTTTGACCAAATTCAAATATTATTGTAATTATTATATGGTAATTTGTAGATAGAACTTTGAATTGTCCAAAGAAGACAATCAATTTTTTCATCTATCTTCTAGATATGGAGTAGTATGGAACATGTAAGTCTAAAAATAATTCTGTGCGAATTTTTCAAATTTTGTTGTGAGTACATATTGTTCAATTGGAATTACTTTCAATAAACATGTAGAAAATTATTTAAATGATAGAAAGTACCAAATGTCTTCAATTATTTTTGAAACTCCTACACAAGCACTTATGCATATTACTCTGTATTTAAAAATATATTAGGGTATTTTATATTTTTGTGTTTGCAAATTACTTCAAAGGTTGCTTTGAAAAAGAAAAAGAAAAAGAAAAATCTTAAACAACTAAAAAGTCTGCTGCAACAAGGTTAACTCGGCCCAATAACATTTGGCCCATCAGAGGACACTATTTCTAACCGTTAGATCTAATTTTGGACGGCTCAGAAGACCCGTACATCAAATAAATATACATAGACCCCAAACCCTAGCTCTACACCTTATCCGTCCCTTCACTGCGCCCCCTCCGCGTCATCTCCTTCCAGACGCGTCCACTCCTCACATTTTTTCCCCACTCGTGTCTCTCTCGCCCGTATAGCGTCGCCGCCGCCGCCGCCGCAGCCGCACTTCGATCTCCCAGCTCCGAGCTCCTACGCCCCAGCCGGCTTAGATCCGAGATCCCCTTCGCACGCTCTCTCCATCAATCCTACCAGCTTCCCCTCTAGTGTTGTGTGCATTTATTATTTTCTAGCTCTGCTTATTTGTTTTATTATGTATTGGTCGATATCCAGTGCCTGCAACACTGCTGAACCTCACTTGCATGAGGACAAGAGTATACACAAAATACTCATATATGTTAGTAATAAAAACTTGATAAGTGCCTATTTGAAGGACTGAAAATATAGGCAATGCAGGCATGTGATTTAGGGTGGTTGGGAAATCAACTTGCGTCTTGCTGAAAGGGAAAATTAAGTGCATAATAAAATGTGATAATTATTTTAATATGTGAAAAAGCCCCTCTCATGGAGCTGAATGGTTACAAGAAGCTGCTTGTGTTTCTTTGCATGTAGGGAAGCTTGAGACTAAACACTGTAATAATGTGAATTTATGCTGCAGTTTGATATGCTGTAACTATACTTTAGAAATCGATGCTACATTGATACTGTAACCACACCATTTTGATTTCAAGTCCTGATTAGTGCATGATAGCTACATGCCTTAATTACTGTGTTCTTGCAATATCCTGTCGGCTTTGTTCCTAGTAGCTGTTTCAACTAGTGAAAGTCTTTGGCTATTATTCTACAGCACAAACCAAAACAAGATGAAAGCATCAGCAATTAATTTAATTTGCTGCTGAAAATTAAGACCACTACTCTCCATTCTATCAATTAGATAGATCGATGCATTATTGTAGTAACTCTGAAGTTTTTGCTAGCTAAGTAGCATTAGTCTTCTTGTTTGATTTCGCATTCACCTGTCATTGGTTTGATATATTCCAGTAGAATGTGTTCAGCAAAATGAGAACTGTATATTCACTTTATCTCTTTAATGTATAGAACTGAGTAAACCTCATACTTTCTAATGTTTGCTCTACACTCAACTTTGTATGCTAATGCAACACCTTGTTTTCCCCTTGTCAGGTTACATCACAACCAAAGAACACTCAAAGTTGCAGGACATGATCAAAATGGTTTAGCTTCTGCTAGGTCGAAGTAAACCAAGCAAACTTTTTGCATGAACCTAGGTTTTGTTGTTTCTGGTCATGCTGGATTGCTAGTGTTTTGTAACATTGTCCCTTGTTATTTTGCCGGATGGTGCTGTTTGTGCTGTTTCTGTTTGTGCTGAAACTGGGTTCTGCATTAATTTGTTCTGTTGGCAAAATTATAATGTGCTGAAATGGTTGTCGTGATGGGCTGGTAGACAAGGAATTTGAGTTATGAATTGGGCTGAAAAATATTGGGCCAGGAACTTGGTAAATTGCCACGTCAGCTCCCACGAAATTGCCACGTCAGCGCCCACGTAATTGCCACAGTCAGCGCCCACGTAATTGCCACGTCAGCGCCCACTGTAATTGCCACGTCAGCACCCACGTAATTGCCACGTCAGCGCCCACGTAATTTGCCACGTCAGCGCCCACGTAATTGCCACGTCATTGCCTTGTTGCCACCTCATCGTCCACGCAATTGCCATGTCACTGTCCACGCAATTGCCATGTCATTGACACGTAGGCAGCCATGTCATTGTCCATGTCAGTAGCAATCCGTGACGGTTATTTCCGTCGGTAAAACTGGGCTTCGGGCTGGACCGAGTGGGCTTCGGGTTGTTCTGCGACGGTCATAAACTGTCACAGATTGTTCAATCCAGCGACGGTTTTTTAAGAACCGTCGATCGATTTAATCAATGACGCTCAATCAATAACAGAATCTGAAACCGTCATGAAAATTAACTTGCGACAGGAAATTTGACAATCCGTGACAGAATGATTCCGTCACGGATTAAATAGTGTGCTGTAGTGATTGCTTGTCTTGATCCAAAGAATTCCTTTGCTGATTATGACCGGGAGAAACTAATTGAACTTGCAAAGATTTATGATGCTGACTTCTCTCACTATGATATTTGTAGACTTCGGAACCAACTTGATAATTTCATTGCTAAAGCAAGAGCTGATCCTGAATTTACAGATTGTGTGGACCTCGGTGTTCTTGCTATGAAGATGGTTGCAAGTGATAGACACACAAACTTTGCATTGGTTTATTGCCTTGTCGAGTTGGCTTTGGTTTTACCAGTTGCAACAGCCAAACTAGAAAGAGCATTCTCAGCTATGAATATCATGAAGACAGATTTACGGAATAAGATGGGGGATGAATGGTTGAATTATAGAATGACATGTTACATTGAGCGAGAGATATTTGCAAGCATAAACAATGATGACATCTTACAATATTTTCAAGAACTGAAGTCTCGTAAGAAGAAGTTGCCTAAATCGTCCAGTAGTAGTACTCATGGTATGTCGCATTCAAATTATCTAAGAAATCTTGCTTGTTTTATTGACTCATATTTTTATTTACATTCACATCTTATCCATGTCTAGGTGTTACTGCTGATGAGAAAATGGAAGATGTGACCGTGAATGCACCAAATGATGACTAGGTATTTATTTTTGTATGTTCCTTGATGTACTTCACTTTCGTATCGCAATAATCAACATGTACTCAAGTGTTTTCCTCAATTTGGAACCTTTACCGTAGAGCTGCTATTACTTTATCGTCTATATCATGTCATATATGCGGTATTTTTGACCGTCAAATTTTGACCATTGGATTTTGGCCCTAGTCTTGACCAAAAGCTGGGTCCGCCACTGCGGCTATGTAAATACCAAAGGCATCAATAATGATTCCCGCACGTCCAAAAAATCCCGCGAGCTCAAAACACTATGGCATCCACTATGGCATCGGGATGCTGAATGAATTGTCTCGGTGCACTATTCCATATGGACTGTACTTTTGGATGTTGGTTTCAATCACTAGCGATGCCAAAGTCGCCTTTGTCCCAGAGCAAAAAGAGCGCATACCAATTGTTCCAAATAATTTCTTCACCGACTCCGTTAGTGCAAACTGGATTTGTATGCATGGGAATGAAAAGAGAGACCTTTAGTATACGACATAACAACGTATATACTAGCTAATAACTAATTTGATTATATTGCAAAACTCGACAATTAGCGTTGTAAGTTGCCCAATAGCACCGCCAAATAGACCTACAATGTGCTTATTGCCTCTACAATGTGCTTATTGCCTTCTTCATCATCGTAGGTAAATCCAATTGAATCAATAAAATTGTCATTGCGAATAGTCATGATGTCAAGGCGAACAGGTGGATCTGTGAAACTTGTCTACGTCGGTCGATGTAAGGAAGACAATGAAGAACATTGTCGTCGAGTCATCATCGGCGACAATCTTCTGGTACTCACCCGTGACGTGCTTGACAACAACGGTGGTGTTAACATGAGGCGGGTGGCGATCCTTGATGACGTAGGCGATCACCACCTGACTCTGCTCCCCGTTCCACGCCAACAGTTCCTGGAGGACGCAGTGGGAGAATGATGTAAATGCATCGGTGCATTTTGAACCGACACGTATGCGCCGATGCGGATAATGGTTTCTGCAGTAGTGCTACTCGAACTGCACATGAAATATATCCTTTTCTTTTTATTTCAGGCTACATGTTTTTTACATGTGCTAGCGTTGTAGGAGTGACTACTTTCTCTAATAAGTGCAATCTGATGAGCTTCACATGTGGCGAGAGAGGAGCGAGCGACGGCGACGCTTGGGCCTACGAGTGGGTTGTAGGCTTTGTAGTTGCACGAGGGGGAAGGTAGTTGGAACATGGGGACGGGCAGCAGAGCATCTTCCTGACGGGTGGGGCAGCAGCGCCGAACCAAACAGAAGGCTGCACATCTTGGTGGCGGACGACGGCGATAACGATTCAACGGAGGAAGCGGGCCCACTGAAACTAAGCGTCTGACGCTTCTCGACGTAAGTCCGCTAGCATTACCGTTGGATATTTCTACTAGGCGAGTCCCTCCCGCCCGCTCGCCCCCACGCGGGCGACCCGGGCGGCGCTAACCTTAGCGCTGCCACCACCACCTCCCACCGCCACCCATAGTCGCGCCACCGACCGAGGAAGGCTCAGGAAGCCCGTGAGGACCCAAGGAAGGTGGCGGTGTGGCTCTCTTCCCATTCCATGGGGGTTCCGTGGCGAGCGCGACCGACGGGGTCCCGGTGGACCTCGCCGGCGGCAGAGGCGTCTACGGCAGAGGCGAGGACAGGGACCGGATGCCACGGATCCGAGCCGCCCCCAACTGGATCTGGTGCTCCGCGCGGATGGGGCGCACTTGTGTGTGATGTGCGGAGGGGGGCAGAGGTGCTGCGCGGGGCCGGCGCGAGGCGTGGTCATGGCTACCCGGGTCGTGGCCATGGTCGGCCGTGACTGGCTGGGCCATGGCCGCGGCTGGCTGGAGCTGGTCGTGGCCAGCCGGGGCTGGCGCATGGGCGACGTGATCTGTAGCGAGGCAATTTGCGCTTCTCGACGGTAATGCTGGTCCGGCGCCGCCATGGTGGTGGGGTTGGGGCTGGCTGGTGCATGCTGGTAGCGTCATGGTGGTGCTTCGGGCTGTGTCAGGCTTCTTCCAGTGGAGGCGAGGAGGAGCGGGCTACTAGCTTGGCCAAGAACATGCGACAGACATGGTGCTGAGTCAGGCGTAAGCCTTCACTAACGCTTCTGTCAGTGGCAATGGTGGCGGCGCTCTTGTGGCGTCGTTCTCGCTGCTGAGGGCACCATTGTGAGGCACCATGTTCCCCACTGCACGGGACTCTCGAGGGTGTGAACCTTGTTCATCTCTAGACGTGCGATGGCGGCGCCATTGGCGTTGTGCCCTTCTTGGAGGCGCCGCATCTGAGACCCGCCTTGGTTGGTTGGTGGTATTGCCCGCGCACAACGGCGGAGGAGGTGCGCTTGGTCCGCGTTGGCAGGGAGGTGTAGAGGACCCATGGGTGTTGGAGGTCTTGAGCTGGGGCGCATGGTGTTGTGGTGATCTCGGTGACGGCTGGGCGGAGGCGATGCTCTCATAGCAAGTTTCAGATATCTGAGTTCTTGGCAGAGGAGTGAGGCGGTGGGAGAGGCGAGGCCCCCATGCAGAGTGCCCAGGATCAGTGGTTTTCATTGGTGTTGCGACGGGAGTGTTCACTGATGCATCACTGGAGCAGAAGGATCGATGATCGTGTGTGGACGGCTTGAGGGCGGTAGGCCCATGGTGGAGGAGCTCAGGAGACCGTTCGAGCTTGCAACGGGCTACGACTTCGACGTGGCGCAGCGTTGGCGACGACGGCACAGGTGTCGACGACCTACTTCGAACCCCTCTCCCAAGTGGTCGGGAATAGTGGTGTGTTTGTGTGGTGTGCATTTGTTCTTGTAATCGGGGGATTGTGTGTGGTGTTGTCCGCTTCGACGCGTGATGTACGAATGATTCTTCTTATATGACATAGCAATGTTCCTGCTTCAATTTAAAAAAATATATTTCTACTAAACACTATGAAGTGACAAAACAATTCTTATATTGGCCAGGGCTGGCTGACGAGCCAGCTGGGCTTAGCTCGATATGGCTCGTTTGGTAACCAGCTAGCTCGGGTCGGCTCCTTATGGTTGATGAGCTAAAAATCAAGTTTGGCTCGACTCGTTTTAAAGTTTGAGCCGGTTCGTTTGGCTCACGAGCCAAGCAGTGTTCAATATTAAAATAAAAATAAAAATAAAATTTATATTATCAATATATAATAATTTAAGCATCAGTCGCTCGTTCAACTATCCCTCGGAGACACGGTCAAGTTTAGCTAATCATGATATTATGAAAATAAATAGCACAAGTCAATAAATTGGAAGAATATATATGTTTTGAGACTTGAAATAGGCTTAATTATTACTTAAATTTGACTTACAAGTTGAACAAGTTTATTTCAATTAAATAATAGTAATATAATGATATTGATAAAAGATTAGTTTAGTATTATTGAACCAAACGAGCCATGAAATGGATGCTCGGCTCAGTTCATTTAATCAACGAGCCGAGCCAAACCGAACCAAGCCAAACCTACCAACGAGCTGAGTCGGCTCACGAGCTTGGAGCTTTTTTGCCAGCCCTAATTGGCCATACAATAGAACATGTACTTATATTGTCCCTCCAACGAGCAAACGACCAGTGTGTCAAGTACATCTTCTCAAACATCCTCAGTAAAACCTAAAAACTATAGCACATACACACAACGGGATAGGGAAAAATATGTACCTTTTTGCAACAAGGTGAATTTCTTGCCCAAGGCAATGTGTAGAACTAAAGGAACTCCTACATTATTTGCGTTGGCAAATAATGATGAGGGTTTCTTGCCTAAACACTAAATAGATGTTGAACGAATGAACTGTACATATATACTATTTTTCTTTCTAGGAAACTATACTTCTAGTATCTCTATAATGGTATGGTAATATCTTCCTTTCTTTTTGTTTCCTACTTGACAAACTGTGTAAGACATGTACAAGCTGATCCTTGCAATATGCACAAGAGAAACTAATGGAAAACCTGTGGAGATGTGTAATACTCGCTTTCACTGAAATATGGTCTTAAGTCCTCTTGGCACATGAAATCCAAAGGAAAAGAAACAAGGTGACCCTTTACTAGCTGTAATCTGTCCATAGGGTCAGTACCTTTAAGATCACCATCTTGGTAAGCTTCTAGTTTCTCTTGGGCAACACCCAAATCAATTGTAGTGTGGCCAATTTTGTCCCTCAAGTGAGCAAAGCTTTGCCGAAATTGGGCCCTGAATGATACTATATGTTTCAGAGAACACAGCAGTAGATGCAAAAGGCAATCACAATGGAACTTTAAATTCATACCTTGAGTGGATGAGATCATTGGGTACACAAGAGAAAACATCTTGGTATATCATGGTATTCGTCTGCCAAACATGATAGGTTAATTACTACAAGTATACAAGTATGAACAGCATTGACATTCGCAAAGGCATTCAAAACAATATGTACACATAAATAAAGTTTTAAACCCAATTGACAAATTGAAGGCAGCCTAATGAGAAATAGAGTTTCAGATTTGTTATTTTAATATGGATTTCCAGGAAGAAAGTAATAGCATCAGAATCTAGTGCTCATTGATTATCCTAAAAACTTCAGGAAGCATTTTATCTCACCTTAGCAGTGGCCATCCAGATATTTTTGAACGTTGAATCATCTATAGGATCCATGATGTGACTAACCTGAAAGTGATAGACGTATTTCTGTTAAGAAATCATATATGAGGTAACAAAACATTGTCATGTATAATTGTGATTGGAAAACAAATGTCAACTGGTTTTTAAAGTGGGGGTAATCTGTGTGGACTAATGAAAAATTTCAGAAGTTCAAAAACTTTTCTACCAAGCTGACCTGTGGTCATGATATACCAAAATAGTTCTCATGTTAGAAAAATAATCGTGGCTTTTTGTAAAACATCACTAGACATTTGTCAATAAATGGAAGTATGGAACAACAAGATGCAGCATGTGTCAACGGGCTTTGATGCTGCAATTTATGCAGAACTTTCCAATGGGATTAGGTGTCACTAAATGGAAAACAAGATGCCATTTTTCTCACATCTGATGCCCCCAATATACTTTTTTTAGGGGGGAAGAGTAGGGGGGACCCCTATTCCCCTACTGTAAGTTTTTTTCATATCCAGACTTTTTCTGAGAATTGGATTATTGGCAGCAATAATAAGGAGATGGGACAGGTAGCACCAACTGAATTATATTTCTCAGCCTCTGGAGTTCTTTGGAAAGAATCCAATTTGAGACATAGTTATAGTTTCTTAAAAGCTATACAGAGTTTGGTCACGCAAATTATATTTGATTTGATTGCAAATGATTTCTTTATGATGGGGCAAAATCGGGGGTTTTCTCGGTCGGATTGGCTAAGATTTATTCTTAGTACAATGCCGTGGGGGCGGTCTTTCCCTCGCCGGTCGAGTTTTTTTTTTTTTTTTTTTTTTTTTTTTTTTTTTTTTAATGATGGGGCAAAATCATGAGTATAAAGAGTAGGTTCAGAAACAGGAAAAGCAAACGCCAATTTTAGTTTATTAAAAGGTGATTACTCTTGATAAAAATATGTGGAAACTACAACAGAAATGCACATGACACAAATCTATCCTTCCGGACTGTGCAAATGTCAGAGGAAAAAAAAACACTTTCAATGATCTATCCCCATCACGATTAAATTCCCCTTGATGTTTCCCATCCATGCACACGCTTTGCATACCCGTAAAGAAAAGGCAACTGCAAATTTGCTACTCGTACCTCTTTGAACCCCTGTTGCAAACTTGCCACTAGGAAATTGCAAAGATGTCATAATGTTCAAAGTAACGTTCAAAGTACATTACACATTTAAGCTTGCATATTGCAGTGAAAAAAACCTGTAACTTAAATAAGTACTATAAAATAATTTGAAATATGATACTTTAACATGTTATGTGCTATATGGGCAGGCAAATGAAACGGAACAGCAGAAACAAGAATGGCATGAGTATTAAACTGCAAACAGGAGAAATGTACATCCTGATTCCATCACTTCTTCACAAAGTTGTTGCTTTCA
The DNA here is from genome assembly GCA_015476505.1 of Urochloa ruziziensis. Taxonomy (NCBI): domain Eukaryota; kingdom Viridiplantae; phylum Streptophyta; class Magnoliopsida; order Poales; family Poaceae; genus Urochloa; species Urochloa ruziziensis. The sequence goes on along the minus strand of CM027121.1, from coordinate 29,481,099 downwards.
ACACCTAACGGCATCAAACAAAAAATAAGGCAGGACATAATGGCCAAACCTCTCCTGGATGAAGGCCAAGGTGCTCCGCCCACAGAGATACACGTAGGCTTAGAGAGAATTTCCCAGCTTCCCAAGGTCTTCCATCCATTTTAGAATTAACAACTTCTTTATCTTCAATGACCACAGCAATCTAGAAGGTTGAAGGGAGCAAAAGGTACATCATAAATTCATCACATTCTGTTTATAAGGCATGATCTGACCTGTCACGATCTTCCAAATTACACTTTGACCATTTATTTATCTTATATTATATTACTACCTCCGTTCCAAATTATAGGTCGTTTTGGCTTTTCTAGGTTCATCATCTTTGTTATGCATCTAGATAAACACTATGTCTAGATTCATAGATGCTATGAATCTAGAAAAGCCAAAACGACCTATAATTTAAAACGGAGGAAGTATTTATTAGTATCAACTCATACTCATTAGAGAATATATATTTGATTGCAAATCTAACTATTTCAATTTTTCATTATACAAGTTAAACATAGTGTGCTAAATTATTGGTCAAAGATTGTGAAGTTTGAGCCTTGGTATGTGTATGCGCCTTACAAATGAAAACGGAGGGAGTATTTGCTGTTAAGTATACTATAAAGAACATCCATTTCATGAATGACAAAAGTTATTCTCAAGATAGTTCTACTTTAAAATTAATCGTAAACAGTAATGAAGTATCTCTCTATTCTTATTTCACACACTGCATCTATCACATTAGAACAGCTTTAGTGACTATGTTTGACCTATTAATATAGGAGCAAGCGAGCAGCATCCCCCAAAACCAGTCGACCATAAAAAAGGGATTATAGAAGTGCATACCTCAGAATCCCTTGATCCAAGCAAGCTTCTATCATTTATGTTCGCTGAGCCAATCAATGTAATGCGGTCATCAATTATCATTAGCTTGCTATGTACATAAATCTGCAAATAAGACCTTGTAAGAAGGGTATGCTGAATATATTTTAAATGCCAGTTCTGTGAAAGATCAACAACAAAGCACAATGGTGACTAGCACTCCATCAATCATATCCATGATGCACAACTGGGCAAGAGTGAGGAACATACACAAATGGGAAAAAGCTCATGGTACCTGACTAGTAACCAAGGGACCCCCATCATACAGTTTACCATGTGCTCTAAGACCATAAAAGGAGATGTAATCATGTGCTTTAGGTCCAATAACATCAAATAGATTCTGAAGAATTGAATTAGGCCCTCTGCAGATAGTCCGATATTGCCAGTGCATGATTGCCCTCACTGATGCAGCTCCACCATCATCAATGCCTCCCTATGATGAGATTACGTAAGTAACTAAGCATAGAACATATTTCTAATATCTAGAAGAAAACTACCTGAAAACCAGGTAAAAGTGGTATGATAATGATGGCCTTAAAGCGCTTTTTCTCTCTCTCAGCTCGAAGTATACGCCGATACAATGCTTCTAATACACGGTTTTTAATCGTATCATCTCCTGACAGGCCAGATATGAAAAATTGATTCTGCAAAAGGCCAACAAAAAGGATGTTACAATAGTGTCTATCTTCACTGATAAGTAACCAGGTGCTTAAAACATAGTGAAAAGTGCTAATTTTGTTTAGCACTTAACTTGTACATTAACAGAACTATGCAAAATAGGTGAGCCAGAGGAATACATCGTAAACTCCACTTTTAGAATTCAAATTTAAATGGTCAAAGAAAAAGGCACAGACCTCAATGTATACAAAGTGTTCTGCCTTTTCAATCAGAGAAAAGTAGGCATTGTGGATGCTTCCTTCAATTTGAGTGGTTCCAGCTGACCATTGGCCAACACTCCTAACAACCTGAGCCCAAAATAAATATTCATAAATTTACTTAAATAAAGAAAACTTATTGGAGGGGAATCCATCTAATGTATACAAGCACGTCTGAAATACTACAGCAGTACTGTATCTTATAATGAAGATGCTTTTGATAACAAATGATGAGCACGTTGCGATACAGCAATGCCACATCAACTGTCTGAGAAGTCAACTAAATAGAAGGAATATATATGATGTAGCCACACTTGAAGTTAGATTTTTTATACATCTGGTAATTAAGTAGATAATCACTTACTTAGATTGTGGGAAGTTGACATCACCTAGAAATCAAGACACTATTATATCTTTCTTCATAAAGGAAGTGAGAAACTCCTTTAAAAAGCATTAAAACTTGTAAAAATATCCAATGGACAATGCTACTAAACGTACAGGTGGAGCGTCAGTTATAAAAAAAAAGGGTTAGCCCCCTGTTCCCGCTTTGACCCTCAATGGAGTAGTTTCAACCAAAACAACAAAACAGCTTTAGAATGTCTGACAAAATAAGAGACATCAACCACGCTGATATTACTGATATGTTACGAAACAATATAGCAATAGGATCTGCATTACAGCAGTTTATACCATGCTGTTATAGGTGTCCAAATATTGTTAGTACAACAGCTAGACAGCATTGGCAGGCACATGCTGAATTGAGGTTCGTTCAAAAAAAAAAAAAAATAGTAACAAGCTGTTTGCAAGACAAATAATTTCTAACCTAAGGGTTGGTTTAAAAATTGAAATAAATCATTCTATGAACATTTCTACAGATTTCATGTTCAATCTGCAATAAAATAAAGGCTTTCAGCTAGTTTGTTTCTTAATAAATTACTGTTTCATAATGATATAGCTGCAAACCAAATGGCAGAGAACTTTTCATTGGTGAAGCATATGTATATACTACAAAAAAAAAACACTTCAGAGACATTCCTGTCCATGGATCCTCATTCTTTGGTCTTTAGTAACTAATCAGAAATATATTGCAGAGTATTATGTATGGACCTGACAACGACAAGTTGCCCTTGGACCAACTTGTCCAACGTCATGTACTGAATCAACTTGGTCACCTCGCTCCTGCTTTTCCCACCATTTCTTGTCCTTGTGATTCCTATCATCTTTCGATGAATCAAAACGCCTAATAGATGATGCCTCAAGGGAACTGAGATTGTCCACAAAACTTCTCATAGGTAAATCCTGATGAGAAGAATCCAACTTTGCCTTTCGGTTGAGCAAAGGCTGATTAAAGCTCTTTTTGTTTAGACGATCTGAATGGTTAATGTCTAAATCAGTCACTCTTAATTCTGCACTGGACAATTCCTGAGGTTCAAGTTCTTGAGGTAAAAGCAACGGAACATCCTGACATGATGTGCGCGATGTCAAGACTGGATTTCTAATATCAACATCCCTATCATGATAGTGTTTACCCTCAGCTTCATCACTTGTCTCTTTGCTTCTACACTTGTAGTGTGGAATAACCATGTGGTGATGAGGCATCAGTAAGGGAATTGCTTGCTCATTTAGAGCTTTGTTCCTCTGTGGAAAAGAAAAGGAACGGTAAATTTACAATAGTTATTGCAATACTTTCTGCGATAAGTAGATCAAAAGGACCTAACTAACCTTTGCATAATTCCAGCGCTGAACAAAATGCCTTGCTACATCACGGCAAGGCGGACCATACAGAGCACACTGAACATCATGCCAAGGCATGCGGGGATATTTAGCACGGTCCAGCTCATCTTTCATGGTGTCCTCCCAAGAGTTGGGCTCAGATTCCCTATTTGCAGAGATGAACCAACATTTAAGATCTTTGCCCCGTACATCTAAAGACTAAATAAATGATAACATCACAATTACCTGGGATTGTAGTAGTCCTTTCCTGGCCATATCACAGGAGGAGAATCTGTAACTTTGTGATCAGGACTATCGTAGCGGCCAAAGCACAGATCAAGACCTCCAATATAACATACTTGATTATCAACAATCACAATCTTCTCATGGTGTGACCTTAAAACCAAAATATAGAAGTCAAATTATCAGATAAAAACTAATCTTTTTTTGAACATAATGAAACAGGGAACAAAGAATCCTTCATACCACAAGTATACACCACTTGAGAAATGATCAGGGTAACGCAGAACTTTAACATTTTCATGAATGTTTAGTAGCCTTTGCTTACTGTATAAGCTATTAATTTTCAATGCAAGAGCAACTTCCTTGTACAATAGAATGTAAATCTGCAAAATTGAGTTCAATGTCATCCAAGATAATGAGTAATGTTTAAGAAACATTCTGAATTTATATAATGCTAATATTTTGCATTCCAACTTCTTTAAATTATTCTATTTACAAATGGATATCTTTTGAGCTCCATGCATATAGAGCAAGATAATTACCTTAGTTTTGACATGTTTGGTTTTTACGTGTTTGCTCTTTTCATTCCCAGTATTAGGGGAACAAAGTGACGAAACTGAATCACATATACAGTTTAATGTAAAATTAATGTGCTCCTTGCAAACAAGCTAATGATATATGCACATGTTAGCAAGGGTTATTTGCATACTTACTCCTTTCACTCTGTTGGTTAGAATAGCTGGTACATAACATTTTCACAGGAAAGGAACTAACTAATTTGTTACATGCATCAGTTAAATACCAACTGTTTTGGCCATTCAAAGTAGTCAAAAGTTGACAAATAGAAATATAGACAAGTTTTTATTTTCCATCATTACTCAACCAGCAGAAAACTTGGTATGGTTTCTTTTTCTTAAAGTATCTTTCCAGTACACATAACATATTATTGATTAATCAGGCAATGGAAATACTATGGTTACTCCAAATAATTTCATATTATATCTTAGGGGCTTTGGTGTTCTTAACCCTATTTCAAACTGAATTGTGATTTTACTCCTACTTTTCAGACTTTGTGATTTTACCCTTACTTTTTCGAAATGAAGATTGAGTTTGCCCCTACTCCGTCAAAAACACTTGACGGTGTCAATTTTTTTTTTCTTGCACGCGTAGGAGAGCTGCGTATCTTTGTATTAGAAGAAGAAATGGCCCAAATTACAAAACATCACCCCCGCCATGGGCTAGAGTAGGTGATGATGGGATTACGCAACCAAACTCTTACAAAGCCGACACCCCAAAAGACCTGACCCAAGAAACTCCATCGAGCTCTAACCTGACATCCTACCTAGGCCTAGTGCTGTAAGCCCCTTGGCTCCAGCCATCTGCCATAGGTGGGCTTCATCGTTGAATGCCTGTAGGGCTCCCTGGACTGGGCCAATCCATCAAACACACAAGCATTACGATGCTTCCATAAGATCCATGCGCCTAACATGACCAGGGAGTTAAACCCCTTTTTCTGATGTTTAACATTTTCTCTAAGACTTTCTCCACCAATCAGCAAGGGAATGGGCTCTCCTGTTAACAGAGTCAATGTAGCTATGAAAAGACTAGCATGCCCATATGAATTTGCCTCCATTTCTCAAGATGCTCTCTAGTTTATCCATATTTTGACATAAATTATTTTGACAATATTTTGATCTTAAAATAATTTTGACATCAAAATTTGACAAAATGTGTATATATTTTAAATCTGAGCAAACTTTGATAAATCTCTGTCGCTGAATTGGCACACATACATGCGACCAAGGGCTGGTTAGCCTCTACTGCAAAACTATGATCTGCTTTTCTATTTGTTTTCCTCTGTGATCTGCTTTCCTATTTGTTTGCCAAATGACGCACAAACAAATCACTGGTGCTTCAGCTCCATGCAGCTCTGCCCAGTGAGCACCCTTCTCCCACAGGTCGCTGCCACCGCCGCGTGCAGGCTTGCTTGCGCGCCTGACGCAGGCTGCCATGGCTATGAACTAGCAAGCCACACCGCGCTGCTTTCCTTTGCCAAGCTGCGCGTGGGAAGTCGTGCACGCATGCCGCGCTCGCCCACTGCAGGAGGCCTCCGCGAACCTGCTTCCCGCATAGCGCGAGCCCGCCGCCCACCCAGCCGATTTCCCCGCTGCAGCATCGATTCGCTCGGATTCGGCGGGATACAGGCGGGCCGCAAGCTGCCGTCGGGTGGTGAGGGTAATGAGTAATTGCAACCCTGATGGGATCACGGGTAGTTTGGTCTATTCCCCTATTCTGCAATTGTTTTTTTTTATTTCTTTTGATTCATTTAATCTGTTGAATCTAACAGACATCCAAAGTAGGGGTAAACGGTATATTCAATCTAAAAAAACGAGGGTAAAATCACAGTTAGAAAAGAAGGGGCAAAACCACCATTGAAGTTTGGAGTAGGGGAAGAATCACTAATGTCTCTGTGTCTTATACAAGCACACAATAGGAAAAAATTAAAGCATCCACTGCTAATAAATGGACCAATACAGGAATGTGGTATATATTGTACAAACTGGTGGCCACAAATATTAAAAGTAGTTATTATGAAACCCAATTGTCCTATGCATTGCAACAACAATTCTAGGATCACAAACCACAAATGTATCAAGCGCCTCATCACCTCGTATAGCATTGCAAAGCAAGGACATGGGCATGCAGGTGACGAAAATCCTAGGATGCAGAGGTATTTCTCATATGGCCTCATGTTGTCAAAATTGCATCCTCACAATGCTAGAAAGGCAAGCGATCACTAGATGCTTCGATGCTTAAGGTGGCATATGAAGCAGCAAAGGTGCAAATGATACATGACGTGGACATAGAACTGCGAGTGGCAAAGGTTGCTTCATAATTCCAACACTATCCTTATGCATGAGGCTCTTGATATTTTCTAATAAATATGAAAAAAAAACATGTCGGTACCTGTACACCCTGCTTAGCTCTTGCTTCCAGTAGTGCATCGAGCCTAGATGACCCATGATTTTGGAATGGGCGTCGAAGATACAACTCTGGGCAGAGCCACCAGCCAGTAATAAATATCTGCTCCAAATTTTAATCGCCTGCCTTAGACAACTGGCGGATAATTATCCTGCAGTAAATGTTGAAGGAAATAAAAAACTAACCTCTGATTTAGCTTCCTCAATGGAGGACGCAATAGTTTCAAATGCAGCTTGCCCATCTATAAACCATTGTACCGAACTCCCATCTTCCAGCAAACCCCTTGGTGGTGCAAATGAGCCAAAACGATGAGGATGGCACCAGCCTTCAGGAGGTTGTCGAGCAGCATTTATTGCAGTAACCCAGTCCTTGACCTTAGAAGAGCTTCTTGTGCGTAGCTTTATTGTCCGGCCACCAGAAGACACCTTTTTTGAATGAATAGCACACTGAGGTTCAGACTCAACAGCAAAAGAAAAGTGATGAAAGAATTATGCTGCTAAGAAGATCGAAATCTAGAGAAACCAACATCAACAGATATAGAAAATTGTTATTATTTTATCATCTACAATCTATGCAAGCTACCTAGTACCTATCAACAGATATTTTGTCAATAAACTACATGTTTCTGTATTGTATGCTCTACACAATGACCAGCAGTCCCATGCATGCACCTTATGTACTAAATGGTTGCACAGATATAACATTGAAACAATCATGAAAAATGGGAACAATTGGGCAGAGTTAGACTGACAAACTGTAAGTTTCAGATGATTCTAACACTTCTATCTTATGACTATGGTATTATACATAAAATGTGGTCACCCAACCATAGGGGCAGAGCTATAGTCATTCGTCAGGGTCCGGTGACCGCGGTGACCACAATCAAATGCCTTTGCATCACTGTTGTTTCATACTCCCACGATTCCAAAATGTAGGTTGTCTTGGCTTTTCTAGATTCATGGCTTTTATTGTGCACCTATATATAACGTATTAGGTGCAAGATCTACGAATCTAGAAAAGCCAAAATGACCTACGTTTTGGAATGGAGGGAATGCTAAATTACCCTATAGAAAAACAAGATTCCTATATGCTGAACCCAATGCCTCAAGTTTCTAGCTTTCGGGCCCCATCCATACGATTATTCTGCCCTAGAAATGGACATTAATATAGAAAGGCTCTATTTCATAAGTCAATGACTTTTCAAAAACACTAGAGCATCAATTTTATATCCATAGCAATCAAATGTACTAGAGTTAGTGAGGCAATTTGTACCTAAACAAATTTCAATAGCAACAAGGCACAATGTAACAACTAGGTATCATTGTAAATCCACCTAATAAAATTTGATAAGAATTAAGAACTCGACCAAGCTGGGAGGAACTAGGTATTATTGACTTGCATGCTCCAACCAATTCAACCCACAAGCTTAAGCTGATGGGGAGAGGTGGGCAATTCACTCCAACACTCCCCCTCACGTGCAGGCTCCCCCAGGCCGCATACGTGGAAATTGGAGTGGGCGGCAATTATTTTATTTAATCGTGCCCGCCAGGATTCAAACTCGAGACTTCTGGCTTTGATACCATATTGAGTTGCATGCTCCAACCAATTCAACCCAAAAGCTTTAAGCTGATGGGGAGAGGTGGGCCATTCACTTATACTCCAACAGGTATCATTGCAAATAAGAAGAAATTGGCACCCAAATTCAAGCCAAAGAGGACTCAAGACCTGGGTGGCGGGGGTGTACAACGACACCTTCAACCAGCTGAGCTAGACTCAGTTCCTAAACATTAAAAATATAAGAGTGTCCTTTTGGATTTGTGACCTTTGAAACATTATTATTTAAAGTTCCTTGGACTTTAAAACTACAGCATGTTATAAGTCAGAACAAGTTCATATTTGAACACAGGATTTTTTAAATGGAATAGGTACCTGGAATCCAAAGTGCAGTGGGTTACGTTCTTTGATCTCTTTTGCTAAAGAATTTTGGCCTTCTCCATTTATATCCATATGCGGCAATGCGTCAAAAATAATGACATCTAAAAGCTTTGGATCAAAGGGATCTTCAAGCAAAGCCAAGAACCCTGGCTTCAGGACAACCCAGACCTGTTGAACAAATAACCAATAGAACAACTCAAATTATACAACAACAACAACAACAACATAGCCTTTTGTCCCAAGCAAGTTGGGGTAGGCTAGATGTAAAAAAAATCTGAAATCACAACTATAAAAGCTTGATACCTTTTGCCAATTGCTCTTGCAACAGTTAAACAATCCACATGAACAACATTGCCTTTTACGGTCCTTCTGAATCTTTGGTAAATGTCCAACTGAAACATAGTCTTCTTTTAGCTTAGGCCCATACTCTGGTAAAAATGACAAACATGACACCTCCAAAAATTTGCAAACCTGTTGGGAAACATTCAGATAAACAGATAAGTTGTTCTGATTGACACTTTTATGTTCAATTGCTAGGAGATCTACTAAAGTGAAATGTATAATGCTTTTGGTACCTCCCGTGAATTAACAATATCCAAGTTCCCTAAGAAATGGTTCAGATATTCTTGCATTGCAACTTTTGCTCGATCAGAAATAGAATTTTGACGTCCAATAGCTGGCCGAATGACAGGCAAGACAGCACTTGAAGGAACATTTCTGCCACAACAGGTTCAATGTCTTGCTTACTGCATGCATGGAATAACATATGGAGACTCAACTGCTCTAAAGCAACATATGCGATGTGATAAAGGCATAAAGCATACCTATAGCGAGTTACTATAACAAACTACTATCATCAATTTGTAAACATGTTTACCTATTTCTAATGGAGTTATCATCAGATTGTGGAGGAACATTCACATCATCTGCTTCATCCTCATCATGTACTACTGGCATATGCTCCCCAATTCCCAAATTTTGGAGCCATTCTTTGACCTTCAGTGGCATAACACAAAAATTAATTCGATATCATAGGCTTCAATGGACAGTATGTCCCATGATGATAATGAGGAAGTACTAGAAATGACATAATGCAATACCCCAAAAGACAACGAAGTCCAAAATAAAAATATCTTTTTCTAAAACCAATATCAAGAAACAACTTGTTTTGGGGTCTAACATTACAGAACTTAAAAATTTAGCACATTAGTTTAGTTGAGCAACACTGATTTGTTGAAAGCTTAGCACGCACCAGATTAGTTGAGCAACACTGATCCGTTGAAAATTTAGCACACACCAGATTAGCTGGAATTTGTTTTGGGGTCTAATGTGGGAAGGATAGGGCTAAAACAAATGTAGATCACTTTTATCAACTGTCATCTGCTACTACAAAAAACAAATGTAAATCACTTTTATCAACTGTCATCTGCTACTACAAATGCACACCAGTTTCAAAATATGGTACACCAAATATCAACCATTTGTTGTCTGTTCTTTACAATTTTTTAGTAAAAACATTACTCGCTTTAGGACATGGATATAAAGATTTTAGATTACATCCCTTTGTTTCAAACTAAACACTAGGTGGACACTTCAAAGATTTATTGGGTGCAAATAATAAAAATAAGGTGCCAATTTAAAATGCCTAATGACTTGCAAGGGCATCTGATCTTGAGAAACAGGTTTCAACTTTTAGGTACAGATAACACAAGTGCGCTGGTTCTTGAGATCAGGTCAGCCTTATAGATTATAGTGTAGTCATGGTCTTGAACCCCAAGTTCTTTGTTTCCTCTATTCCCTAATACTCTGATGTGTACTGGAAACTTCCATTGTTGCAATGATAAATGTGAAACCCATTTCCAGAAAAACTAACCTGCTCCTGCTTTTCATGGAATTCCTCAAGAAATTCACGCCTCTTCAATGCAAAGTGCAGATAGAGAACCTGTGAAGCTTTCTTATATAGACGCCACCTAAACTGATAGAAGTTGTGAACATTATTCAGAGCAGATATGGCACATTTGTATCTACATTAATAAAACATAGAACAAAAATAATGAATGTGCATCAGAAGCAAATAAATAAGAATTTGAAGATGATAAAATATGCATAAGGTAATAAAAGTACAAGGACACATGAGTTTCTAATGTTCATTCCTTTTTATTTGCTTTCTGTTCATGCCAGTATGCCCTTACATCAAAAAAATTTATCTAAATGTGACTTTCCCTATCCAAAATGGATTTAACATAATCAAAGAATTGTCTACAGCCAATTGACGGGAATGGTCGTATTCACTTGAACGTGCGAGCCAAATCTAATTGCAAGATGAAATATCAAGACCGTATGAGGCAAAACAAGATTTTCAACAAGATACCAGAATCGTGATTCGTAGGACTTGCGGTACAGGTTCATAGTTAAGCATTTTTAACAAGTATATGGTTCACTGCGGCATACCTTTCTGGTCCATGAAGTGGAAATTGGGTTTGTGAATTGGTGATTCCAAATAATATTATGATGAGAAAAGGAAGTGGAAATGCAAATAAAAGGAGACCACTAGGCAGGGGCGCCACTGTCTAAGGTTGCATAGGATGGCTGGTGGGCACAGAAGGGGCAGGGGGCATCAACCCCAGAGGTGTTACTGTGGCAGTGTGTTGTGGTACCAGATCCTACAGCAGGTGCCACATCATAGTGTGAGCTCTCTAGCAAGCAGATCGGAAAGGAGAAGAAATGTTGTGTATGAGAAGATAAGCAGAAACGACAATGACCCACACTGTCAGACCGAGATCAACAGTTAAAATTTTGAAACGTTTTGCCCCAAAAAAAAACTCAAGAGTTACGGAAACAGGTTCCTATCATTTCCAATTTTCTCTACGAAGGACAACACCATCCAATACTTATAAATTTTTGCAACATAAAGATAGGTAAAATGCAGTCTGAGGGGGGAAAGTGACACAGGCATAGTCGTACCCTTACAGGGCAAAATCTTCCAGATTAGAAGTTTATGGGTATATTCAAATAGAAAACACCAGATACCCAGACACCCAGTACATGGAATAAACTTGATACACAGGATGACAGGAAGTCAGGAACAATAACAAGGGTTAAATTTGAGTTCGAGATTTTATAGTCAAAGAGCTCGTGTTCCCAACATCAAACTAGGGGAAGTCAAGGACTTGGCATTCTGTTGAAGTCACCAGAACCATACTGGTCAATGGTCAACTAGAAATTCAGAGAAAATCGATCCCTAATTCCAATGCTCCAATTCCATTTTGCACAAGCCGATCAGAAAACCATGCCAGTTCCAAAAGGTAAAGTAAATCACTAGCAAGTAGCAACCACCGTCCATACGCAATTTAACTGAACGAAAATCTTGTTGTGGATTCCACCTACCCAAAAAGCGCGATTTTCAGAGTAGTCAGGATCGCATCATACAGAATTCAAACGATTATCCAGGGCTGATTTTTCCATCAAACAATCCACCAAAACCTCAAAACGTTTGGGGAAGGATCGCGGACCTGCTTGTAGTGGACCTCGATGGTGTAGGATAGCAGCATGGGCGTGATGTCCCCGGCATCGGGGCGCGAGACGGCGGCGATGTAGGCCCGAGGCAGCTCGTCAAACACCCGCGCCGCGTCGGGCACCCGGAGCGACGCCGACGCAGAGGCCGCCAGGACCTCAGGGCGCCGCTCCGGCTCGGGCTCCGGGTCCGCCGGTGCCGCCTGGCCCTCGGGGGACGCCGGCGGCATCCGCGCGTAGCGGTGGTGGCCGTGGCGCGATCCCGCCGGCGGCGGCAGGCGCTCCATGTTCATGGACGGATGCTTCGCGGGGAGGAAGGACAGCTGGGACGGGCTCGATCTGATTGGCCGGCGGAATTTCCCGAGTTTTTTCTTTTCCGACGGTTGATTGATTTGATGGTTTTTTTTTCTTCTTCTTCCTTGGGCTGCGGGAAACGCGAGGAGGAAGAGAAATCGGAATGGAAAGTGAACAAGTTTATATACAGCTTGGACAGTTTGACTCTGGCCTCTGGGCCGCCTGGTTTGTGGGCCCAGCTTGGGGAAGTTTCCACGGGGGCATCTTCGGTGTTCTTTTGAATTGGTTGTATCATGGATGCAATGCAATGCAAACTTTGAAGTACCAGTATTACCAAACACAGTATTTTATTATCAGTACATAAGTATACTACTATACCTGCATTTTGTAATGTTTAGATTAGATTCAACCAAAATCGACTATTATTAACGGATGAAGAGAGTAAAATTTAATCATAGGAATTTAGAATAATATTGTACTGCAAAGTCTAAAGATTTTTTGGACCCATGTTTGGTTGTGAGCACATGTGGGTTGCAATGGCTCCAGTAGAGAATGTTCAATGTAGATGTGGGTCAGAGTGATTCCTCCAAAACGAGTGGTGAGGAGGGCAACCGGCGCAAAGGAGGTTAGTGCGGCGACAAATAGAAGCAGGGCGACCAGCAAGGGAGGACGGTGGCCGTGCGAGGACCCAAGGCCGACGGTGGAGGACTCTTGGTCGGCGGGGGGAGAACGCTGATGGCGACGCATGCGCTCCCGTCGACAGGGGGTGGTGTGGAGGAAGGCGGTTGTCGAGGCTGGGGACGTTGGGCGTAGGAGGGCCGGCCGGCGCGGGCGGTTGGCAGGTGATGGCGTGGAGGAGCGCGGCCGTCGAGGCCCATGACACAGGGCGGAGGAGGGCCGGCCAGCACGGGTGGCGGAGGGGCTGGGGCTATTGGCCAGGGTGTCGGTGTTCTACCGTCGATCCTACCGAGGTGTATCCGAGGTAGTAGATTTCAGGTGGGGTTTCGCCGAGATCAGGAACGCAATGGCTACACAACACAAGGTTTAGACAGGTTCGGGCCGCCGAGATAGCGTAATACCCTACGTCCTGTTTGGTGGTTTGTATTGCGTACAGATGTAATTGTGTCTCTCTTTGTTGTGAGTTGGTTTGGTCTATGTTCTACCGATCTAGGCTCCCCTGCCCTCCTTTATATATCCCAGGGGCAGAGAACTAGTCGGTTACAATATTGGAGTCCTAGTAGGATTACAGAGTAGAGTCCTAATAGGAGTCCGACTTCTTATTTCCTTCCTTCGAGTGGTTTCTCTACGGGTACTGGGGTTCCATACCCAACAAGCCCCCGAGCGCTTCATTGCCGAGTTCTTGCTATCAACCGAGTACTTGCCAAGTCTATCGAGTACTTTCTTGAGTGCTTCGAGTGCTTTCTTGAGCTTCTGCTAGTTACTCGAGTACTTGTCTTGTCGATCTTGGAAAGTTCTTGGTTGACACGAGGCTATGAGGTGCTCATGCCCTGTTGATCTTGATCATCTTGTAGTCTTCAATATTCAATATGGGGTGCGGCAAAAGTCGCACTCCATATGGAGTAGCCCCCGAGCCTTAGGTTGAGTCAAAGAATCAGTCTGAGGGTCCACAGAATCTTAAATTTTCATCTTGCTTGAAATGCGCAATTTGAAAAAATTGCACTTGATATCAAGTAGCCCCCGAGCCCTGCTTTGAATTCGTAGAATCGAGCCGAGGGTCTTGATTTGAGTCTTCATTCTTCGTCTTGAAAAAATCAGCAGTCATTGTATATAGCCATCAGCTTCCGAGCCTTGAAACGATTCAGAATGATCAATTCAAGGGTCCAGCGAGCTTAGTGTTCATCGAATCATCTTGGAGATCATCATCCGAGTAGTAATTTGCGCCCAGAAATAATGGTCACCTCGAATCTTGTTCTAAGAAAAAACAGAATAACCCGCTTATCCCGGGACGTCTCCCAGAATAATGGTTAAGTCGACATTCTTTTCCAAAATACCGAAGGCCTCTTAATTCAGGTTGCAAATACTCCTTCAAGTCTTGTCAATCGAGTGCTTTTCTTGCACCCAGCCCTCGAGCATAGGAGCCAGCGTAGATGCATCGGTAAGTAGTAGAAATAGCCACCATCAGTAGAATAGCAAACAGAGGAAGTCGTGGTTAACTTGTCACGCCGCGATCTCCTCAGAAACAGAAGTCAGGTGCCAATGTGGCTGTAGCCCCACCATTGGTACTTGGCGACCCGAAGATGTTAGAGAAAGACAACTAGGTAAGCCTGATGGCAAACCGAGTTGTAATTTTAGCGTCAGCCTCCGAGCATGGAAGCTGGTGAAAATGTGATGGCACGCTGTGCGGCCTAGTGAGTTGTCACCTGAAAAAAGACAATTAATACATTATGTAGTACATATTGTGAAATATTCAATATACCGAAATTGTATTCAGTAAGAGAATAAAACGCCAATTCTTGGGCATGCTGAGCTCTTATTAGGCCATGTATTCTCCCGAGTAGTTCAACTGTTACGTTTAATCACCATGGTCTCGTACTGCCTTACCTCATATGTATGAGTCGCTCATGTTTTGTATGAGTCGGTTAGGTACTGACTGAAAACTCAAGGTTTCACGGATTAAGGAATTTGCTACTCGAGAAGAATAACGACCATTAAGAGAAATCAGCGAAATAAGGAGTCAACTATGCGACAAAGAGGATGCAGACTTATAAAGCAGTCAGCAAGAGCGCGTATTGTGCGCGAAGAAGTCGGTGTAGCCTCCGAGAATAACTGCGTAAATCTCGTTGAGAGGCATACCGAACAGAGTAGTCGGCACTTGGCCAATCTTGTTAGAACAAGATAGAGAATTTAATAAAAGTAACTGAAACAAGTAACTTAGCTTGATTCGTCGCCATTTGTCGATGAAGTAGACTATTCGGAGTTGATTCCGACTAGTTTAAGTGCGTGAGAGCCGTCCTTGACTAGTTTCTAGTCGAGACGAGTAGTTGACGTCGGCGACGGTGCAAGCTTGAACTAGTCGAAGTTGTCGCCGGCGCGTCGGCGGTGTCAGCAGGAACTATGACGAGTAGTCGTTGTGGCACGAGCTGAAGCCGCCTCGGGTAGTCAAGCTCGCCGCTGGTGCGTTAGTAGCGCGAAGTGGACTTTGATTCAAGCTTGTCGCTGGAGCTTGCAGAGGTTGTTGGTGAAGCTTGCCTCCGTGTTGTCATTGTGGTGCATGCTGAATCATCTACGTGTGGTAGCTTCCCTTTGTGTGCGTATAGCTGAACGCTTCACGTAGCCTCTCATGCGTGTATA
Source organism: Urochloa ruziziensis (assembly GCA_015476505.1). Classification (NCBI taxonomy): domain Eukaryota; kingdom Viridiplantae; phylum Streptophyta; class Magnoliopsida; order Poales; family Poaceae; genus Urochloa; species Urochloa ruziziensis. The sequence continues at coordinate 29,465,329 of CM027121.1, read as the reverse complement.
ACAATTTTTATTTCTAGCGGCATCACAGAACACGATTGGTAGCATGAGGATCGTCGAGCGGGCTGTATTTTTTCCTGGCGGAACTCGCCTATTCCTATTCAAAATCGGAGGGCCAGATTCCGACCTGGGTGTGGACTTTGCATTGTGTCCGCTTCGGATTCTGTCTCGATTGCTTTAATTCAATTCCGTCGAGTTAGCTCAGCGTGTAAATACTTCTCCACAAACTTGATGCAGGCCGACAAATTGACACGAAACGCCAGGCAAAAAGCGGTGCTCTGTTATGCCAACTGCACATATCCGATTCGAGTTTGAATTCGGCGACTTGAACCTTGAACGAAAAGCCTCTGCCGTAAGCCTTGACTTGATGCAGAGATACGTCGAGTTGTTGGTCGATCAGAAGGAAACAACATTGCCGCGGCCGCCGAATATACTGATATATCTTGAGAATAAGGTGTGGGTGGGTGCTCGAATTTGAACTACTCGATAGATTTGAATCCAACTTGAGCAGTTCAATCCAAACTTGATAGATGCCATTGGGTTCACCACGTGATCTTCGATGAACACGCCTTCCTGGCGCGCCAGATGTCGGTGTTCTACCGTCGATCCTACCGAGGGGTATCCCGAGGTAGTAGATTTCAGGTGGGGTTTCGCCGAGATCAGGAACGCAATGGCTACACAACACAAGGTTTAGACAGGTTCGGGCCGCCGAGATAGCGTAATATCCTACGTCCTGTTTGGTGGTTTGTATTGCGTACGGATGTAATTGTGTCTCTCTCTGTTGAGAGTTGGTTTGGTCTATGTTCTACCGATCTAGGCTCCCCTGCCCTATTTTATATATCGCAGGAGCGGGGAACTAGTCGGTTACAATGTTGGAGACCTAGTAGGATTACAGAGTAGAGTCCTAATAGGAGTCCGACTTCTTATTTCCTTCCTTCGAGTGGTTTCTCTACGGGTACTGGGGTTGCATACCCAACACAGGGAGCAGGCATGGTCGCACGAGAGGATAAAGAAGAAGGCATAGTGAGGACCGGGTGTGTCCAAGGACCAGTGGATGGTCGCTTCCTGGTGTGATGAGTGATTGACAGCGTGGTGTGGATTGACGTTTCCCTTGGCTCAAGTATTGCAGGTGTATAATGCGGCTTGATTGCATTGGTGCAGGTGAAGAACAGGCGCGAAAGGTCTTAGCCATGGCGGCCTTAGGGAGTGGAGAGACAAGTAGGCTTAGTTCGAGGGACCCGGTGGCCAGATGGATCAAGTGCGATTCACATGGTGGCAAGAACGTGCAAGGGAACGTGGTTCCGGTGCGAGGTAGCGGCTCACGACCGAAGCTCGTACGCGGACATGAAGCCGGTGCAAGGTAGCGGCTCACAACCGAAGCTTGCACGCGGGGTTTGGTGGTTTGGCCAAAAGACCATCAGGTGAACGGTTTTCCTTGGTTTGGGCCACAAAAACCAAGGGTGAAGGACTCGGCATCGCGACGGGTCAAGGGGTCGGTCAGCCACCCTGGGCAGGTGTAAACCACGGTCGTCAAGGAGCTTCGGATCCGGAGGACACGCGGCGTGATCGCAAGGTTTGCGTCGGAGGGAAGCAAGCTTGCGGTGGAAGGCGTCCCAGCCGGAAAAATCTTCGCTGAAAATGTCAAATTTGTCCCTAAGGGGTAGGTATCACTTAGGGGTAGTTGAGTCATTAGAGCACCACCACTTGGACTATATAATAGACCCCCTTGGGGTTGGTGGCTGCTATCTCTCTTGGCTTGGTTTATTTTTCCTTTGGTTTTCTTTCTATTTTCTCTATAGGCTAGCTAGTGCTTCATGGTGAAATCTTCAAGAGGGTAGGATGTGGGAGGATTGCTAGTCTCTTTGTAAATAAGTTGACCTTATCATGTATGAAAGATTTAGCTCTTGCCCATCCTCTCTTTTGTGATTTATTTGTTCATCCCGTGACTATTTTTGGTCTTTTTGGTGGATTTTCGTTTATGGATTTTGGGGCATTTTTCTCTCTGATTTCTTTGGGGGAATCACACATGAATGCCTTGTGCCTCTTTCCTTGGTGATCCCTTACCCCCAAACATCGGGAATCACTCTAGATTTGAAGATTTTCGGATGAACTCGAGATGGAGGTGTTCTTCCTTAGATTTGAGATTCCAGGAGTTTTAGAGAGTTAGAGGCCGAGATTTTTGAGGTATAGCCTCTACTTGAGGTGTATATCATCTACCTAAAGTTTTGTCTCAAGAGCTCAACCCGTTTGGGAGATCCATTCACGAGTTGACTTTCGGTTTAGGTTTTTCCCGAGGCTCCAGACTGGGCCGGTCTCACCGCCCTGCCTAGGCGGTCTGACCGCCCCTACCTGGGAGCAGACCAAGGCCGGTCCAACCGCCCCTCCAAGGCGGTCTGACCGCCCCTGCCCGAGAGGAGCTGTTTTGGTGTGGATTTGTTCGATTCGTATTCGATTTGATTGATTCGTGTTCCGCTGCTGTGATCTTGTTCCTAGGGTCAGTAGCCTCTCAGTAGCTACGTGATCTTGGCAGATCGGTTTGTGAGGCTTTGGAGTTGAGTTGGGAAAAGCCGGATCGCTTGAGAAGAATTTTTATCGGCTCCCATTCACCCCCCCTCTCTGGTCGCCTAATCGGTCCTTCACATAGGAAAAAAGAAGAAAAAAGAAAAGAAAAGTAAGAGACGCTGACTAGTGGGCCCTGCGGATGACTGTGGGGCCCACTGATAACTATTGCTAACGGTATTAAACTGGCGTCTATCCCATCTCTCAACGCCTCCAATCAAATAAAGAACTGGGTTGGATGGACCCATTCCTCACAACCAAATGCGAAATAGGTCCAACCCAACCTAGAAAAGTGGTTGGAGCTAACCCAACCCACTTAGTGTCCAAACCGAATACAGTACACCCTTAGAAAGGCAACATTTCAACATTGAGTCTAGTGTAACGTGTGTGCTTTGTGGTGCCAAAGCAAGGGAAAACCAGAGATCATTTGTTCTTTGACGGTTTGTTTGCAAGGTATGTGTGGGGCGCTAATAAACATCAACTCGGTGGATGTGTTCGACATGTTAGATTAATTGGGCTAATCGTGCAATAGCTAATTAATCAAATAAATCTCAGGGCCTACTAGTGATGGTAGTTACATTTGGAATAAAACCAACTTTGAAGTTGAGAAGGCTCCTAACCAACTTATTAGGTGGAGCCATGTTGCACCTGTTGAAGAAGTTGAGAAAGGGATGAGAGGATGCCACACGTGTCGAGACTGAGCGACCGATCCGTTCGGATGTGATGGCATTTAGTAACTAGTAACCGACGATTGATTGTGTGCCCGTTACTAGTAACTGATGGCTGCATTAACCTAGACGTCTAAGGGTCTCAAGCTACCTATAAGTTGGACACTCCTCTGTTTTCTTCGAGCTTGAACTACCTTGAGGAGTTGAGAATGATCAAGTTTTTAGGGAAGCGCCTGCTCGCTGCATAGTTAGATCTACTTCCCGAAGGCGTGATTGCACGACGATCGTCTGCACTGCGTCAAGCCTCAATCAACTACATCGAACATGCTCGACTAACCATGTCAGGTAACGGCGCATCCTGTACCTCCAGAACTGGTCCTGTCTTAGGGTACTCTTTACTCAACCTATTTCGGTTCTTCTTATACTGCTTGCTTTATGTTCTCTGCTATGAACACCGTTAGATCAGCATGCTTTTAATTGTCATATATGTCACTATTTATGTTTTAATTCAGATTAAATTATAACGTTAAATGCATCTAATTCCAATAGGCCATACATGTGAAGATATCAATGGCCATGCACATTTCAAATGTACCTATTTTCATGGAAATCTTTTCTGATTGCCTCGTGGGAGATTTGCAAATTGATTATGGAACCATTGATTTCCTTAGGCTATCCCCAACCCTCTTTGTAGGGTAGTTTTCATAGCATTAATGAGACCACCACATAAGCATTTTGATGACATGCATGGCCATACATGTTGCTCACTGCATAGTTAGATCTACTTCCCGGAGGCGCGATTGCACGACGATCCTCTGCACTGCGTCAAGCCTCAATCAACTACATCAAACATGCTCGACTAACCATGTCAGGTAACGGCGCATCCTGTACCTCCGGAACTGGTCCTGTGTTATGGTACTCTTTACTCAACCTATTTCAGTTCTTTCTTATACTGCTTGCTTTATGTTCTCTGCTATGAACGCCGTTAGATCAGCATGCTCCTCTTTTAATTGTCATATATGTCACTATTTATGTTTTAATTCGAATTAAATTATAACGTTAAATGCATCTAATTCCAATAGGCCATACATGTGAAGACATCAATGGTCATGCACATTTCAAATGTACCTATCTTCATGGAAATCTTTTCTGATTGCCTCGTGGGAGATTTGCAAATTGATTACGGAACAGACTATTAAAAATATAAATAGTCTGTTCCATACGTGTGATGTAAGCAACTCCCCATGGCCAACATAAAAATGATGGAACAGACTATTTATAGCTCATTTAATCACTTTCCTGCATTCAGTCAGTTTTATTATGCATATTAGGATTTAAATAGTGTATTTCGTTACATACTTTAACTATTAATTTATTTTTTCTAGAAATAAGAAGTGTCATGCCACTTATATTAGTTATATATTAAATAGAAAATATTACAAACAGACAAGAAACAAAAGAAAAGAAAGGATTTAGGAAAAAGAGGAAAAACTTGTGATAAGCATTTAAATATGTATTTCATTGCATTTAACTTTCTTTATTTGATATATGTTAGCTAGTCACTAACATGTGAGGAAAATGTTTTTGCAACGCGTTGGGATTTGAACTTTGCATCCACAACCGTAAGTGTTGGTACAATAGTGCCTCCATCCATAAATATATGACGTCCAGGATAAATTATATAGTTAAAAATAAATTAACTTTATTGTCTCAAACATAATTACATTTGTGTTGCGTGGTGTCCAATTACATGCATGCGCATTTGCAAAGGTGGTCATCCCGGATCCAAAGCATGCACATTGGCAAATTGTTGTTCCACTTTGGTTAGTGCGGTCAGGACACCAGGATCCAAAGCATGTTTATATATACTAGTAGGATGGCACGTGTTTTTAAAAATCAACTAAATAAGAATTTATAAATTAAGTAACCTATAGTAAATAAAATTATATAATTATTAAATACTAAATAGTACTATATATATTTATAGCAATGATATGTAGATGTAATGAAAACATATATATTTTTAAAATAATAAATGTGAGTTTTGTGTTCAATAATAATTTAGCACCTCAAATTACAATTGCTGGTATGTAACTCATATCACAATTATATATATTTAATTTTTTAGCATGTGCTTTTAATAGCTCACTAAACTAAAAAGTATACATTCTTACCAATTTTTATGTGTTACCAATTACTGAAATTTTCTTTCTGCTACAGAGTTTAAATTAATCTGCAGTTACACTAAATACACATATCGTTTTATATTCTTGAAGCTTGATAACAAATCAGACATTATTCCCTTTTCTTTTTTCTTTTGCACATCATAAAGCAAGTCACCTAGATCTGAAATCAGCTAAAGGCACATAGAAGGTTCGCACGAGAAAAACAGATGCAAAAAAGGTTGCACGAACGATCTATTGAAGGTTAAAATACTTACCACGGCGTTTGTCTCCGATAAAACATATCGGTCCAGCTCTCATGCATGGAATAATGCGATGGAGGCATGACGGTGAGTCCAAGCCGCACAAGGGAAATTAAGTGCCGCGCGCTGGATGGAAATTAACAACAGCGGGATTTACCCAGCGTGAGAAGGAATACGATAGGCACAAGGACGGTACCCTGCGTCAGAAAAAAAACACATCATGACTTAGTCCTTTCTATTCATGCCAAATCTTTTCAACCATCACATCAAAGAAGAATCTTTTATGCATGGAGTATTAAATGTAGATGAAAAAGGTGAAAAGTTACATGAATAGACTGTAAATCGTGAGACGAATCTAACGAGCCTACTTAATCCATGATTTGCAACAGTAATGCTACAGTAACCATCCGCTAATTATGGATTAATTACCCTCTAATTACCATCGTTAGATTCGTCTCGAGATTTCCAACCTATCCATATAACTTTTCACCTTTTTCGTCTACATTTACTACTCTTAAATCGGTAAAATCAAAATCCGAAATCTTTTCACGAAAACCTTTCATCAACTAAACACGGCCTTAGGAAGCGTAATTGGATTGTGCGGGCCCGACATGTAACGCGAAAAAAAAAGACACAGGGTAAAAAAAAATGTTTTAAGGTGGGAAAATACACAAAGGCTTGAATCTCCCCTCTCATCTTTCACTAGTTCACCTATACCTGGTGGACCCGATGTACCTTACATGTGGGGCCAATGTGGGGCCATTGTGAAAGGTAAGAAGGTAGATTTGTTGGTAAAAATTGACACCAATTTGTTTGTCCTTTATAGTATAGATTTTTGAATAAGCCAAACATGCTTATAGTCGCTACTTGCCTGGTCTCTTCGAAGCATGTCAAACTCAGTTTGAATTAAAAAGCAAATCGAGGATTTTGTTGAGCATACCAAAACCCAAAAGCTTTGGACTTTTTCAAACAGGAGTACAGGACGGAACCTTCGAAAAAGCAACGAAAGAAAAACGCGCGCTGCTGAAAACAACAGACGGAGGAGAAAACGAGGAAGCACTTAGACTTTGACCGTTTGACCGACTCGTCCCAGTCCCAGACCCAGACTCCCAGTCAGTCTCAGTCATCGCAGCACCAGCCGCTGGAAACATTCACTGACATGTGGCCCCCAGCTTCTCAAGAAGAAACCCGCAGAGCAATGGAAAAGTCCGCGTCAGCTGGAGCGGCAGCCGGGAGGAGCTTCAGGTGACGAGGTAGATGGGCATCGCCGGAGCGCCTCCACCTGCTCCTCCGGCGCCACCGCCGCCGCCGAGGCTAGCGGACCTGAGGCTGACGTAGGGCACCGCGTTCGCCGCGGCGCCGAGCTCTGCGGCGGCCAGGCGGCCGGACCGCATTGCCGGCGCCCAGCACGCGCACGCGGCCGGGCCGCCGTCATCCGGGCCCGCATCGCCGGGGTCGGCGAGGTACAGCGGCACGGCGGCCGAGGCGGAAGATCCGTATGGGGGAGGAGCTGGAGCTGGAGCCGCCGCGGGACTGCAGGAGGAGGACGAGGAGGTGCGCTTGAAGAGGAGGAGCGCGGCGGAGGCCGCCGAGCTCCACCACCGTCGGCGCCGCTGCTGCTGTTTCTGCAGGTGGTGGTGCTTCTTGGAGATGGGCTTCTGGAGCTTGAACCGCGCCGACTCCAGCGGCGGCTGGTGGCCGTGGTGGCGCCTGCTCCACGACGGCGGCCGCTTCGCCTCCGGCTGTGACCGGGAGAAACAAAACGCACATCGCTGGTCAGAATCCGATAATGGAATTGGAGCAGCTGGTCAGAATTTTGTGCAATTGACCAAGTTGTATGATGTGGAATGCAAAGAGAATTGAGAGAACGACCTGGGCGAAGAAGTCGACGAGCTGCGGGTCGAAGCCGTAGTCGCTGAAGTGGTCCGGCTCGCCGGCCGAAGCCGCCGCCGGGAACGGGAAGACGGGCGCCGCGGGTGCCGCTCGCTTCTTCCCCATCGCTACACTTCCCCGTTCCCTCCGTGCAGAACCAGTTAGCTACGGAGTAATGCTCTGATGATCTGGTTGCCAAGTGAAATTAAGAAATGCAGCACTGGGAGGGGTAGAACTGCAGCGGGAGACTGACTCTTCTGTGTCTGGATGCTGAAAACAAAGATTAAGAACTATCGGAAGCTGCGATCTCGCTGTACGAGTGTACGTTTCTTGGAAGGGCTCGCTCGCTCTCGCCGCGATCGGAGTTTTTATCGTGTCTAGGGAGGGCCGCGGATGTTTGGGGCGGCGGGCAGAGCTCGGTGAGCGAGCCGAGAAGCCAGTTGATGATTTGGTGGTGCCGTGGTGGGCGTGGGCAAAGGCACCGCCCACGCGGCCACACGCCCCACACCACACACAGCAAAGTGACCGTTGAAGCAGCAACTGCTTCCACCCCCACGCCACGCGCGGTCCCCGTGAGCGCCTGCCTCATCAAATGGCCCAGCGGCGCTCCTCCCCCGCTCCTCTTTTCAGGCCTCGGCTAAAGAGACTCTAAAAAAGGTAGGTCGCCTGTCTCTTCATCTTTTTGGCCAGCCACGCACGGTGGATGCGTTTTTCCCGGTTTCATACTCCCATGACAAAGGTTAGACTGCTTCCGTGCTTCTCGCACAAAGAATTTCTGCATTTCAAACAGTTATTTACAGCAGGAGGATTGTTTTACAGATTATAAAGGACGGCAACAGCTAGTCAAGTGCGGTGTGCAGCAGCATCGCCTTGCCATTGCCAACAGGCTGAGCAGAACCATGAGCCTTTCACAGCATCCTGTCGGCCAAAAACTCAAAAGAGCTCAAAACAGCAGATTGGTGGTGGGTTCAGTTGTGTTTGGGCTTTTTGTCTAGGGAAACAGAAAATGGCTCCGCGCTGCTGCATCGACAGTAATGAATCGACACTCGAGAGTAATGAATCAAGTTGAATATTTCAATCATAATCCTGCATCGACAGAATATCATCACCTTATTCAATTTTCATTAGGGTTACTTGAGTATCACTAGTTTTATTTATCTGTGATCTTAATCATAGCGCAAATTGAGATAAATATAATGAAGTCCAATGGCTAGTATAAAATCTAGAAAAGACACTAGTAGAACAGATTTTATACCAGTTTTTCTGCACTTTATTGCATTTATATTGATTTATTTCTCAACTAGAATGTCGTCATAACACCATTTTCTTCAAAATTCGTGAAACAAATGGGCCGTGCCTAATGAGCCTTAGCACATTAATAGGAAGATGTGAAATTCGATTTCAGAGCTCTCAGTTTCTCACTGTCATTTCACGAGCTGGATATCGAAGGAAACATAGCTCCATGTATTGGAACTCGAACGAGAGAGCATATCCTTCTGCTCCGTCGCCCCCGCGCTAGGGCGACCGAGCGGCCCCTTGGTGCCCTAGCCGCTGCCACCCCACTCTACCCTCCCTTCGTCGCGCCGCCGAAAGCCCGTGCAGCCCGCAATGACGACGGCGGCGGGGCTATCTCCCCTCCTTCGAGTGAATCTGGCGGGCGCGACCGCCTAGGGCGCCGAAGCGACCTCGCCGGTGCGGGCCGTCCTCGGCGACGGCGAGGCGGGCCTCCCAGTAACCTTCAGCGACGGCGACGAGGACAGAGTACTTAAACTTCGAAGTAATCGACTTCAGCACTCCATACAGCGCAATATTTGGAAGGCCCGCGCTAGTCAAATTTCAAGCTATACCAAGTTACAACTACCTCGTTCTCAAGATGCCCACTCGGAACGGTGTCCTATCACTTCAAGGAAGCCTAGGACAATGTCGCTGTTGCCACAAGGGAGTCGTCAGAAAGGTCATTCCTTCAATCAAGCAAATCTGGCCAAAAGAGTAAAACTACTCTTCTCAAGCAGGAAGCTCAACCACTCATACCGAAAAAGGCCCTAATCTATAAAGGGCATCACAATATCGAGTAGTTTTTTAAAGCAAGTAGACTACATCTCCTTATAAGACTAGTCCAGTAGTTTCCTTACAATAAAACAAAAAAGGAATATTACTACGAATGTAACCAGGGATTATATACTATAGACTTATAAAAGTACCATCGATCGTGTTGCCGCATAACAAAGCTCTTTTTTGCGTCGGTTCTTCGACTACTTTGTCTATAAAAATGACTCGTAACAGATTTGGAAGGTTTTAAACTTTAAAATAATAAAATCTGGGGGCTTTTTGCTTTCAAATTTCTTCTTTATGGAAGGTCGAAGCCTTGAGGCACTAGCCAAAGGATTAGATAACCATAAAGCAAGAAAACAATTCACACGATACAAACGGTGAAACATCCACTCTTTATTCAAATGACTTGGTTACAAAAGCTATAAAAAATCAACAACGTTTACAAGAACAAGGACAGCAAGGAAGCAAGCATTTATAAGAACAAAGACGGCAGGCCACCAGAAGCAGCCATACAAGTAATCACTGTGCCTTCGACCCAAGTGAAGGCTGCAAAATGCCCATATCTGGCATCTTGCAACTTCTCTTCTAGCATCAGGGGCACGGGCGGAAAATCTGTGGACGGAATACGAACACCACAGGAGACCAGGTCACAAAAAGACCGGATCGTCTACACGCAGCACGACATCGGGACACTGGACCAGACAGTAACCGGCGTCACCACATACTTCCGTCCCAAGATCAACAAGACCTTTTAGAAGGAAGCAGAGGCCAGCACCGTACTGTCTACACCGAGCCCGGCACGAGGACGTCGTGTGTAGCCACTGGTGACCACCTCCCACCACTCCTTTGCAACTACTCTTCTAGCATCAAGACTTCAAGAATAACGACGATCTTGTTCGGGAGGACGAAGAAAGAAAGAGGTTGAGAGGAAAGAAAAAGCGGCCATGATTCTACAAGCGTGGAGGCAAACCATCAGCAACTCAAGGCCAATTTATAGGCAAGCAGCGTCACCAAGACTTGAAAGCAACTCTCTGACAAATCAGCCATCTATTTGCTACCAAGGAATATCAAGATTTCCACGCCCTCAAATCACGGACGACAATCTGGGCCTATTTATAACCAGAAGGCGGCGCAATCAAACAAGGGTCCACTGTTTACACATGAAGCTTTCAAAAGTAGAAACGATAAAAGGTTCGATCCTATCTAAATAGCAAAATGACAACAAGGCGCGAATTCGCACCAAGTCACGGGCTCAACAAGAACAAGGATCATAGCAGTGGATCACGACAATCAAGGACAAGGATGAGACTGCAAAGGCAGAACTCTCTCAGAAGGACACATCTAATCATGTTCCCCCTCAAGCTCTTCGAGTACTAACAAAGCAAACAAGACCAGAAGAGGATGCCCAATCAAACTCAGACGAACTCAAGGATTGTCTACCATATCCCAACAGTTTTATTTGGGAACAAGAGACACCCACCAAACGAGTTCAAAAAGCAAAAATGCTTATTATCTAGGACCTCCGAGTGCTTATTTCCAAGGGAAATAACTCAAAGCGAGAGGTAACTGAAGAGGTACGCTTGGCCTTACAGCAGCAACCCAGAAACTGGGCCAGATAACAAAGCTTAAAGAATGGAACAACATATCAGGCAAACCACTGTTGGCACTCCTTAGCCTAACTAAATCCGCAAGCGCACGGAGACCGTTGTAGCCTTTCACCAGGGGAGTACAAACCTGGATGTCAAATCCAAGGAACGGTAGACGCGACAGAACTTTCCTAACCGGACCCACCAGGGAGCACAAGGTAAGTGGTAGAGAGCTTGACTTTAGTTAGCTACTCGTTACCCCAGACAATCTATCTAAATCTAATCTGATCTGCTTCGATTGCTAGAACGGGAAGAACTCAGAACGGGGTGAGAGAGGGGTTCTTCCGGGCTCAACACTACTGTTATGAGTACACCCGAACGTGGTGGAATACGAAGGACGGACAAGACTGTCACCACCTGCCGCCTACCACTGCAGTTCCGTGGGGGTGCAACACAACCAGAGGTAGCTAGCCAGCACAGGCACCACGCCTAAGCTTTCAGCTACTGACCTCCACCCAACGCGAAGGGCTATAGAGGAAACCCCAAACAAGAGTCGCTGTCACTCGCGCAGACTCAGGTACCCGCAGATCAAACAGATAAGATAAATTACTGAAAGTAAGTTGTGAACTAGCGAGGTACTAAAGGCAAGAGACCGATGACTTACTGAAGATAACTCCTGAAATATATTCCTCGTGGGCGGAAATGTTGAGATGAGGCCGAGAAGAAATCCCGGACTCTCTCTACAAAACTTGGCTGTCACCCAAGCAACTCACCCACTCTCTCCCCTACTCTAACTCTAAAGATGAGAGCACTTTCACTAAGCTTCTCTTCTCTCCAATGTGGTGTGTGTCTTGAGTGGGGGTGAAAGGCGCCTTCTATAGCCTCCCAAGGGTAGAAGCCTGCGTAATTATCACGCTCACCTCCTGCTTAGCATCCACGCGAAAGGAGAAGCGTGGAAGTCACGGTGGTAGGCCGGTCGGCCTCACCTAGGCCGGCCGGCCTGGCCTGGTGCTAAGTGGCACCGACCTTTGCAGGGACGGCTTGGATGATGTTCTGAAGTCGGTAACGGTTGCGTTCGGTTGAAGCTGTCCAGGAATCCTAGGTTGTGGGCCCTTCAATCCATGTTTATCCCACCCTAGGCCTTCCGGGTCCTTTGATTGAACCGATATCAAATGCACGACTCATGATCATCTTTGATATATCAGTAGACTTGTGGATCAATGCCGTGGTCAGAAGATGGTAAAGGGGGCCGATCGGCCTAGCCTAGGCCGGCCGGCCTGGCCTTGTGCCCAATTTCCTCCATCTTTTCCTCATTTGCTCCTTCACTCACAAATTGTACAAAACTTGTGGAACTCATTAGAAATAATCAAATTCACTTTGTTATGAGCAAGACGAGCCTAAAATAGAGCGGAATGTTGGTGGTAAAATCGTGTAATAATGACCACCAACACGCCCCCTACCTAAACTTTGCTAGTCCCTTAGCAAGATTGAATTGAATTATCAGGACATATCAAGATCGGGGTGATGAACTCAAGGCATACACAAGTCATATCTCTGAGTTTTCTTTCATATCTTGGATTCCTGTGGCTAACACCTTTACCTTCATCAATTGAGCCTTAGAACAACTCAATGATTGGTCGAACACTTCATCTTCTTGGCATTTGGAGTTTTTGATAAATTTTTAAAGAAAGCAAGGCATACCCTTATTATTTTTCAACATCTCTCAATCACTCAAAGTGTTTGGAACCTTACCTAGGCTTAGAATCAAGCCTCTCCTATTTGTAAATTATAAAGTGGAGCTTTTGGGCATGGATCGGCACTGCTCACTCTTCTTTATTTATTTTGCAAGATCGAAAGACTTGTCTACTGATTCATAACACTTATAAACCTTGGCCAAGTGCATGTGTACTTTGGTGCTTGAGTCCTTTTCTAGCATCTTTCATCTTTCCCCTTTCTTTCTACTTTTTTTTCTTTTTTTCTTTTTTTACTGAAGATAAGGAGTGTGTTACTCTCTTCTTCACATTTTTCTCGTTTTTTTTCAGGGGGATGAAGAGCTTTGATAACTTTGGACTTTATTGATGCCCGTGTACGTGAATGGCCAAAATAAACAAGATGGCACAAATGTGACGGCAAGTAGTTCGAGCAAGATCAAAATTTAGAAAGTGGCTATGTGGAAACTTCAACTTGAACTCATTATGAGGCTTTGGATAGGACATGTCAAGTTGATGATGATAAGGGTAGCCTCAAGTCTTTTTTTTATATTTTAGAAAACAATCTCCAATGCCTTGAATCGGAAGGTTCAACTTCTCATGTCATCATATCATAAGGATCAATTAACACAATATTAGGTACTCCTATTAAAAGTTCCAAAGGTGATGAAATACTTGTTCAAGAAATATCACAAGCATATCCATGATGTCATGCAAAGGAGTTCACTTTCATGAATTTTGATCAAATTTTAATATTGAGAGCCAGGAATTTTATTTGGATCAAAACCATGCAAGGACAAAGGTTAGGGGTTGCAAACCGTGTCCTGGAGTCGAGCCAGTGGCGTTGGCCACAGGACCAGGCCGATCGGCCTAGTATAGGCCGGCCGGCCTAGCCTTGTTGCCGAGCGCTCCGGTTCAAGTTCTGCACGTCTGTGATTCCCTCGATTACGCCTCCGGCGCGACATCTTCTCAACTTTCAGCAGCAGGAGGCCGGGCGGCTTGGCCTAGGCCGGCCGGCCTGGCTTTGTGCCCAATCACGTTTCGCTTCGTGCAGTGGCCAAGAATTGTCTGTGTACCCTGTTCTCTGCGTGCTTTATCAACAATTCAGTCCGAGGGTGTGGTTGGCACACAAGTGTGCACCAACCACTCATTTTTATTTGAGTCATCTTTTCAAATAAATTTTATTTTATTCAAATCAAATCATGGGGGTGCTGATTACAAAGGGAAATTGAAGAAAACAAATCAAATGAAATTTAAACTAAGCACCCAAATTCTAAACCTACACTAGCCTATCTACTCCTCCTTCGGCGGTAAAGGCGCTCATTGCCGGTCGCCTTCACAACACGCTTGACCTTAGAGGCCATTGCCTTGCGAAGGACCTCAATCTTGTCATCGGCCTCCATTTGCCCGATCACCGCCTCGGCCATGCGCTCATCCATGTTGTTCACCTTGAGCTGGAGCGCGGCGAACTTCCTCCTCAATTCCTCCACATCCTCCTCCTCTTCCTCATCGGACCACTCCATTTGCCCGGGAGGTCCTTGGATCGGTGGAGGCACCATGAAGTGCTTCCTCCCCTCATCGGGCTTCATGGGGGCTGAGAAGAGCCCCTTCCCGATGCCCGGCCCGCTCCGGTGTGGAGGGCTAGGACTCCTCGGCATGTACTGCGGCGAGTACTCCGGCGAGGTGGAGATGAAGAGCGGCATGGTCTTCTTCTCGGAAGGAGAAGAGACAAGCCGCTTCCCGATGGCCTTCTTTGGGGACAAAAGTCCCGTAGTTGGCCTTCGGGGCGTCTTCGGTCGCGGACTCCCATCGGCCTCCTCCTTGGCATTCAGGAGGGAGGCTCTGCCTGAAGGAGAGCCGAAATGACGATGGGGGGAGGCTGGCCGGCCCTCCTTAGGCCGATCGACCAGGGAAGGAGGCCGCCGGGCCTCCGGCTTCACGATCACAGCGTCCACGAACGCTGCCCTTTGATGATCTGGACGCTGCTTGCATTGGAGGAGCTCGGCATCCCTTTTAAGGACTTGGACGGAGATAGGCTGCTCCGGGATACCGAGTTTGAGTCTTGGTGGCTAGATTGGGAGGCCATGGCTGGAGATCTCGAAGGTGGGGAGTTTCTGGAGAAGGGAGGCTCGAGAGTTCTGAGGATGAAGAAGAGTGGGGAGCCTTTCGTTTTAAAATGACGCTCCTCACCCAAAACCCTATAGATTCTCGGAAGGGATAACAGGAGGAGCGTTTCAAAAGAGGAGCGTCTCGGGACGTGCCTGGGCTGGGCCGATCGGCCTGGGGGAGGCCGGCCGGCCTGGCCCTATCCCGGATGCTCCCGAGCTTTTTCGCGCTTGCTCCATCCCTCCTTCTCCCAGAAGTTTATCAGGATTTGGCTAGTGAAAGTTTAAAGAAAAGGAAAGGAAAATGGAAAAGGGAAATCTATCCTAGATAGGGGTCATTTTTATCTCCCGCTCGGACCTGGACTAGGTAACTCCGATAACTCGTAGACGTCCATCTCTTTGAGCCCTGACATTTCGGATTTGAGAAATATTTTCAATCTCTGGCCATTGGCCTTGAAAGTATTTCCGTCATTATCATGGAGGGTTATCGCGCCATGATCGACGACATCTAAAACCTTGGAAGGACCTTCCCACTTACTTCTAAGCGTACCATGACCAAACAAATGAATACGGGAGTTGAAAAGCAATACCTGATCTCCTGCTTTGAAATGCTTGATCTTGATGCGCTTGTCATGCCATCTCTTTGTTCTTTCCTTGTAGAGTTTGGCGTTGTGGTAGGCCTTCTCCCTCCATTCATCTAGTTCAGCCAATTGCATTTTTCTATTTAGTCTGGCTGTCTGGAGATCCATGTGAGGACCCGGTGTGTCCGAGGACCGGTGGATGGTCGCTTCCTGGTGTGATGAGTGATTGACAACGTGGTGTGGATTGACGTTTCCCTTGGCTCAAGTACTGCAGGTGTAGAATGTGGCTTGGTTGCATTGGTGCAGGTGAAGAACAGGCGCGAAAGGTCTTAGCCATGGCGGCCTCCGAGGAGCGGAGAGACAAGTAGGCTTGGTTCGAGGGACCCGATGGCCGGTGGATCAAGTGCGGTTCACATGCTGGCAAGAACGAGCAAGGGGACGTGGTTCCGGTGCGAGGTAGCGGCTCACAACCGAAGCTCGTACGCGGACGAGAAGCCGGCGCAAGGTGGCGGCTAACAACCGAAGTTTGCGCGCGGGGTTTGGTGATTTGGCCACAAAATCATCGGTGGACGGTTTCCCTTGGTTTGGGCCTCAAAACCAAGGACCGAGGACTCGACGAGGCGAACTTGGGCAGCTGGGCCGAGTGGGCTGACAGGGGCGGTTTAACCGCCCCCCAGGGCCGGTTTAACCGCCCCCCTGGGCTGGCCCAAGAACGGCGTCGAGGAGCTTCGATCCGGAGGACACGCGGCGTGACTGCAAGGCTTGCGTCGGAGGGAAGCTAGCTTGCAGTGGAAGGTGCCCGAGCCGGAAAATATCTGAAGATCAAATGTCAAATTTGCCCCTGAGGGGTATGTATCACTTAGGGGTAGTTTAGTCTTTAGAGCACCACCACTTGGACTACTAATAGGCCCCTTCAGGGCTGGTGGCTGCTATCTCTTTAGTTATCTCTTTAGGTTTTACTTTGAACTTGTTTTCCCCTTCATCCCCTCCACCTAGAACTACTTCGAATCATTCCTAGTTTGTATAGGTGAATTCATGGTTATGTGATTGAGTTTGTGCTGCTCATCTTTGTGCCATGATTTGATTTCCCGAGCTCCCTTTCCTTTTTCTATTTTCGTGGGTATTTTCGGAGCTATTTTTGGGGGATTTTCGTTCTTCTTGTTCTAGGGCGTTTTCTCTCGGATTTCTTTGGGGGATTCACGTATGAGTGCCTTGTGCCTCTTTTGCTGGTGATCCTTTGCCCCCAAACGCCGAGAATCGCTCTGGATTTGAGATTTTCGGGATGAACTCGAGGTCATGGTGTTCTTCGCGAGATCTGCGATTCCGGGAGTTGTACTGAGTTAGAGGCTGAGATCTTTTGGGAAAACACTCCACTGGAGGTCTAGATCATCTGACCAAAATCTCGCCTCAAGAGCTCAAGCGGTTTGGGAGATCCACTTTTGTTTTGACTTTTTCCCGAGCCACCCAGGCCCGGGCGGTTTAACCGCCCCCCCTGGCCGGTTTAACCGCCCCCCTGGGTGTGTTAGATCGAGCCGTGTTTCGGGTCGTTTTGGTGTTCGTTTCGATTGGTTCGAGTTCCGCTGCTTGTTTCTTGTTCCTAGGGTCAGTAGCTTGACAGTGGCTACGTGATCTTGGCAAGACTGCTCTCGGAGGTTTCGGAGTTGTTTTGGGAGAATAGCCGGATCGGTTGGAAAGAATTTTTATCGGCTCCCATTCACTCCCCCCCTCTCTGGTCGCCGTTTCGGTCCTTCAATTGGTATCAGAGCCGGTTACGGGTCTTTGCGACTCTAACCAGTCTAAGATCCAAAGATGGCGTACCAAGATCGGGGTTCCGGGCCTCCGCACTTCGATGGGAAGAACTACCCGAACTGGGTTGCGCGTATGGGCGCTTTCTTGCGAGGCAAAGGAAAGTTGTTGTGGGATGTGACCAAAGATGAGAACTATGTCAATCCCACCAACTTAGATGCCCAGGATGCAAAGGATAGATTTGAGGCGAATGCCCGAGCTGTTGACTACTTGTTCCGTGCTTTGTCCGCCGAGGAGTTTGAGCGTGTTTTGGGCGAGGACCTAGCTTGCCAGATCTGGCAGAAGCTCAAGGTAGCCCACGGTGGTGATAGCCATGTCAAGGCTAGGCTTTTCTCGATGTACAGGAGAGAATATGAGAATTTCGCTCATTTGCCTGGAGAGTCGGTTGATGCTTTGTTTCAGCGTTTCACGTCTATTGTCAACAACATGAAAGCCAACATTACCGTGCTCCCATACTCGGATCATGACCGAGCTATCAAGCTCCTGCAAGCACTTGATAGATCCGTGTGGGGTGCCAAGGTTGAGGCGATCATGGAGTCGGCAAACTATGAGACTCTGTCTGTTGATGAGCTTTTCTCGAAGTTGAAGTCTTCCGAGGTGGACAGACAGTTGCTTGCCAAGGCTAAGAGTCCGACTGATCCCCATAGTCTGGCTCTAGTCGGTGGCTCTGGATATGGACATGCTAACACTCCTAGACACTTTGCTTTGTCTTCTCTTGTGTCCCTTCCAGATGAAGAATATGAGGTGCTGAGCGAGGAGGATCTCGCGTTGCTCACGAGGAGGTTCGAGCGGATGTACCAGAACCGGAAGGGTTCGAGGCGTGCGGGGAGTACGTGCTACAGATGCGGGAAGATGGGCCACTTCATCGCCGAGTGCCCCGAGGAGATCAAGAACGACTACAACCGCAAGCACCGCCCGCGAGACGACCACAAGCACCGTCCCAAGGACGAGTACCGCTCCAAGCAGAAGAACAAGGACGAGAGAAGATCCAAGAACAAGCACGGTGGACACAAGAAGCACAGATCTCGAGCGATGGTGGCTGATGCGAGCGACATCGACACAAGCTCCACCAACACGTCGTCAAGCTCAAGCAGTGAAGATGAAGACCGCGGCCACCGCAAGGAGAAGAAGAGCTTGAACCGCAACTTCAACGGCATCTCCTTCGCCGCCGTCGACTACTGCACCATGGCGCACGACTCCGTGAAGAGCAAGGACGACTCCGACTCCGACTCCGAGGATGAGGTATTGACCGATCCCACCTCTTTGCGTCAGGAGATTGCTAGATTAGAGCAGTTGGTCGATAACCGTGATGATGTGCTTAGGAAGACCAACAAAGAGAAGAGGGAGTTTAGGTCTTTGCTAGGAGAGTCCAAGGATAGAGTGGCTGAGCTTGAGACCTTGCTTTCTGAGACTGGAAAGAAGGCTATGGAGTTTGAGTCTTTGCTTTGCGAGTCTAGGGAGAGAGCAGCTAAGCTAGAGTCTGAGATTGCTATTTTGAAAGATGCTCCTCTTGTGTCTGATGAGGTTGAATGCTCGTTCTGTGATGTGCATATTGCTGATCTTGTTGTGCTTAAGGAGAAACACATGACTTGCTTGGATGAACTAGAGGGTGCTAGGGTTGAGCTTGCTGAGTTGAAGTCTAGGTCATCTTGCTAGGTGCTTGTACTTCTTGTCCTGCTTTGCATGCTCAGTTGCTTGAATCACGCACCATGATTAGTTCACTTGAAGCACAACTTAAATCTCCCATTGCGAATTCATGTTCTGCTTGTGATGTTGTTGCATTGAAAATGTTGAGTTAGAGCAGTGTGTGAATCGCTTGCAAGATGAGAATGATGAGCTGAGACAGTGTTTGGGTTGGTTGTCTGGTCGTGAGCCTCAGCTCAAGATGTTGATTGCTAGTTTTAAGAGAGCTGATGGTTGTGGTACTTGGTTCTGAGAAGGTTGGTGAGAGTAGTGGTGAGAGAGAGAGAGATCCAGAGAGCTCCACCGCAAACATTCCCACAAATCCACCAAAAACCATTCTCAAGAACACTTTCACACCCAAACCAAACCACCTGCTGAACAAGCTTGACACCACTCCAGATCCTCCCAAGTTTCCACCTAAGTCAGAGAACTTTCAGAGGAGAGTGACCTTTGTGAGGAGTGGGGTTTACCAGCCGAGAGAGAGGGCACAGCCGAGAGAAACCCCAAAGCCAAAGCCAGTCCGCTTCCATTGTGAGCATTGTGGAAGGGATGGACACCTTGAGGAGTTTTGTTGGAGGAAGAAGAGGGAGGTGAGAAGAGAGAAGGAGGTGGGGAACAGGGACAGGTACTACTCTTCTCGTAGTGTGCCTGTGTCTCGTTCACCCTGGCCGAGAGGCGACGCCTTTGTGCGCACAGTTCCTGTGGTTGCTAGTCGTGGTGTTTCAGCTGTTCGTGAGTTTGCTAGGCGGCCTCCGTTTCGTGGTCAGTTTGGTTCAGGGAGGTTCGACCGTAGCTTTGAGGCTAGGAGAGAGTCTAGGCCACGTTTTCCCCCGCGTGGTGCTAGAGGTCCGATGGTGAGAGACGAGAGGGTTTCACGCGGTAGAGTTGATTTTGCTAACCCCTCTTTTGAGCAGATGGCCCGACACTGGTTTGACTCGTTTTGTGCTAACCCCAGTGTCGAGTCATTCGCTCATTCTCGTTCTCGGTTTTGATTGTGCAGGTGGGAGGCTTGGAGAACTTTTGGTTGATGGATTCTGGCTGCTCGAGACATATGACAGGTAATGGTAAGTGGTTCTCCAGTCTCACCCCGGTGGTGTCCAGGCAGTACATCACTTTCGGGGATAAGGGTAGAGGTAGAGTGTTGTCCGAGGGTGCTATTCAGGTGAGCGACACTTTCATGTTGAAGCGGGTTGCTCTTGTCAAGAATCTTGGTTTCAATTTGCTCTCAGTTTCTCAGCTTCTTGATGAGGGTTATGAGGTTCGATTTAAGCGTGGTGATTCGAAAATTCTTGATTCTCGAGGTGACCTTGTGTGTATGATCATTCCTGAGGGACAGATTTTTCGTGCTGATTTTTCTCGATCTTTTGGTCCTTCACGGTGTTTGATCGCTGGTACTTCTTCTGAGCTTTGGAAGTGGCATAGGAGATTGGGTCATGTGAGCTTTGATCTACTCACACGCTTGAGTGCTCTTGACCTTATCCGAGGATTGCCCAAGCTCAAGTTCGAGAAAGATTTGGTTTGTGCACCTTGTAGGCATGGTAAGATGGTTGCTGCTTCCCACCCGCCTTTGACAGATGTTATGACTGAGCGTCCAGGGGAGCTTTTGCACATGGATTTGGTTGGCCCCGCTCGAGTTCGTTCAGTTGGTGGGAAGTGGTATGTTCTTGTGGTTGTTGATGACTTTTCTCGGTATGCTTGGGTGTTCTTTCTGGCGTCGAAGGATGAGACTTTTGATTTTGTTCGAGATCTGATTTTGAGGTTGAAAAACGAGAGTAATAGTGGTGCCATGAGAGCTATACGTAGCGACAATGGTACGGAATTTAAGAACACTCGTTTTGATGCCTTCTGTCGTGATCTTGGTCTCGAACATCAATACTCTTCGCCATATGTTGCTTGTCAAATGGTGTTGTTGAGAGAAAGAATAGAACACTTGTGAGATGGCTAGGACGATGCTAGATGAGCATAGGACTCCTAGGAAGTATTGGGCAGAAGCGGTGAACACAGCTTGCTATGTTTCGAATCGGATTTTCCTTCGTGCTTTCAAGAAGAAAACTTGCTATGAGCTTTTCCATGGTCGTTCCCCCCGTGTGAGTCACTTTCGGGTTTTTGGTTGCAAGTGTTTCATCTTGAAGAAAGGAAATTTGGACAAGTTTGAGTCTCGTTCGATGGATGGAATTTTTCTTGGTTATGCTAATCATTCTCGAGCATATCGTGTGCTCAATCTTGAAACTAACCAAATCATGGAGACTTGCGAAGTCACCTTCGACGAGACCATTCCGTGTAGCTCTTCTGCTTTTGAGTGTGCAGGTGATGATGACTTGGGACAGCCCATCTTTGAGGAAGAACAGCTTGATGATGAAGACGATGAGGAGATTCATGCACCGTGTGGAGATCGTGTACCTTCTACTTCCACTACTACCACGACGTTCGACTACGGCCCCTCTGCTACACCTTCGTCGAGTCGCGCTCCAGATCGAGTTCAAGTGGAAGCTGATGTTGAGGGGGAGGCAATCTCGAGGCGAGAAGCTCCCCGGCTGGTACAGAGGGATCATCCACCTTCGAAGATCATCGGGAACATGGATGAACGCACTACACGGTCGAGGTCACAGAACATCTCT
The DNA here is from genome assembly GCA_015476505.1 of Urochloa ruziziensis. Taxonomy (NCBI): domain Eukaryota; kingdom Viridiplantae; phylum Streptophyta; class Magnoliopsida; order Poales; family Poaceae; genus Urochloa; species Urochloa ruziziensis. The sequence goes on along the minus strand of CM027121.1, from coordinate 29,443,668 downwards.
CATTATGCTCATTCTGCTTTTGTCGCGTCTTTTGAGCCCAAAAATGTTGGACACGCTTTATCTGATTCCGATTGGGTCAATGCCATGCATGAAGAGCTTGAAAACTTTGAGAGAAATCAGGTGTGGAAGTTAGTAGAACCACCTCCAAATTGCCATCCCATAGGAACCAAGTGGGTGTACAAGAACAAGAGGGATGAGAGTGGTGAGATTGTGAGAAACAAAGCGAGGTTGGTTGCTCAGGGGTTTTCGCAGCAGGAGGGGATAGATTATGAGGAGACATTTGCTCCTGTTGCCCGTTTAGGAGGCAATTCGGATCCTTCTAGCATTTGCAGTTGCTAAAGGGTTCAAATTGTACCAAATGGATGTGAAGAGTGCCTTCTTGAACGGGGTGATCGAGGAAGAAGTGTATGTGAGGCAGCCCCCGGGTTTTGAGAGTGAGAGATACCCACACCGAGTGTACAAACTCCACCGAGCTTTATATGGCCTGAAGCAAGCACCCAGAGTGTGGTATGGCAGGTTGAGAGGGTTCTTGCTTAGCAAGGGGTTTGTGATGGGGAAGGTTGATAAGACGCTCTTCTTGCTGAGAAATGGCAATGATCTCTTAATCGTTCAGATTTACGTGGATGATATCATTTTTGGTGGCTCTTCTCATGATCTTGTTGCCAAGTTTGCAGATGATATGAGCAGGGAATTTGAGATGTCGATGATGGGAGAGTTGCAGTTCTTTCTCGGGCTGCAGATCAAGCAAACCAAGGATGGGACATTCGTGCACCAAAGCAAGTACACCAAGGACATTCTCAAGAAATTCGACATGAGCGACTCCAAGCCGATGACTACGCCGATGAGTACGACTACAGCTTTGGATGCGGATGAGGACGGAGAACCAGTGGACCAGAAGGAGTACCGGAGCATGATCGGCTCCCTCCTCTACTTGACGGCGACGAGGCCGGACATACAGTTCAGCATGTGTCTGTGCGCTCGTTTTCAGGCTTCACCGAGGACTTCACATCGTCAGGCCGTCAAGAGGATTTTCAGGTATCTCAAGTTTACTCCTGAGCTGGGTCTTTGGTATTCTGCCGATTCCACTCTTGCACTTCATGGTTTTTCTGATGCGGATTTTGCTGGATGTCGTGTTGATCGCAAGTCTACTTCTGGTCAGTGTCAGTTTCTTGGTTCGTCTCTTGTGTCTTGGTCTTCTCGCAAGCAGTCTAGTGTAGCCCAATCCACCACAGAGGCCGAGTATGTTGCTGCTGCTAGCTGCTGTTCTCAGTTGCTTTGGATCACATACACCTTGAGAGATTTTGGCTTAGACATGTCCCATGTTCCACTTCTTTGTGATAGCACCAGTGCCATAAGCGTAGCCAAAAATCCCGTGCTTCATTCCAAAACCAAACACATAGAAGTGAGGTACCACTTTCTGAGAGATCATGTGGAGAAAGGAGATATTGAGCTTGCCCACGTTTCTACCCAAAACCAGCTTGCAGACATTTTCACTAAGCCACTTGACCAAGTTACCTTCACCCGCTTGCGAGGAGAACTTGGTGTGTGTGCGGTTTACTGAGCTGAGTTTTGGAGGCTTCTCTTGTAGCATATGTATATTTGTGTACCATCTTTGTATCTTGATGTATATTTTTCTTGCTTTTGTACTTGATTTCATCTTTTGTATCATATCTTAGGATGAGCTTCTCCTATATGCAGTGATTGGTACAACTTGCTACATTTTAGAGTTTAGGCAGGCTGGCTAGGGATTGATTGTATGGATGGCTATGCTCTTGATGGTTTTGATATATATTCTATTGAGATAGTCTCTTTTTGAATTAAACTGATAAACTGAACTTAAATCCTTCACCCATGAGTAAATGCGTTTGCATGTATTGTTTGAGCCGAAATGGCTATATCTTGCTTAAGATCATGCTAGGGTGTGATATTCTTTTCAATTGGGTCAAAGACCTTTGTCATTGTAAATGTTTAGCCCATGCTTTATCTTGTGGAGGAGCATAAGCTTCTTTCTGTCGCAAAGACATTTCATGTACCATGCTTAACTTGAAAAACTTGAAAAATGAGATGTCTATGCATGAAAGAAGAAAGATGAGAAAAAGAAATATTTGCAGAAAATTATGCTCATGTCTCTATGCTTTCACCATTGCACACACTTGCACACATGGGTGCTAAGCGGTTGCATGTTGTTTGCCGGAGAAGTCTCCCATGAGAAGTGAACACATGGCTCCGTGCTTTGACATGACATGAGGTAGAACTTGGGCGTTTATGATGATCTTTTGTCAAGAATGCTTGTCCTTTCATGATTTTGGTGAGATGTAGTTCACTTTTGCTTAAACAATCCATGGTTAGGACTTTGCTCATGTGGTGACATTTTTGATAAAATTCCACAATTTGCTCATGGCTTTGTCAATTGGATATATGTCTTCACCTTCTTGATGGCAATGCCCGTGTGACATGATGAACTATCTAGTTTGCCTCTTCTCTAAATTGTAGCATTTTGTATTGCTCATTGTATATTTGAGAAGCTTGTAGTTGCATTTTGTACATTTTGCCTTGATGTGTGCATTGTCAACAAGGGGGAGAATTTCTGGAGCATTTTGCCAGGGGGAGACTTTGCTAAATTTGTAGGAAAGCTTTTGCTCTAGATTTTGCCGGATTTGTGTGAGAGATTGAAAGTTTTGCCCAAATGTGGTTTTCTGAAAATTTGTGAAGTTTCTGAGAGTTTGATCATTGGAAAATCTTGCTGGGCACATGTGGAAGGTTTTCAAGTTGGAACGGCATCGTTGCGAGTTGGTTTGTGAAATTTTGGCTCTTTTCACTTTGGTCATCTGCCAGGGGCGGTTTAACCGCCCCCCTGGGCGGTTTAACCGCCCCTGTGCTGAGTGCACAAAGTTTGTGATGGTTTGAGCCATTTTCGAGTGTTTTTCGCACGCACAAGTTCACTTGTTCAGGGGGAGTTGCATCTTTGCAGGTGGAGTGCTTTGAGTGTCCTGAAAAGTGAGTTGAAGGTTTTGAAGTTTGTGATTTGTGCTTTGTGCTTTTGCTCTTTTGCCGATGGTGTTGAGCCCTTTCGCTTCTTCTTGAAGGGTCGGCGTTTCTGGAGCTTTCTCTTGCAGAGTGACTTTGTTCTCGGCTTGTTCTTGCTTTTAGTCACCTGCTTGAGTCTTGTTTTCGATTTCTTTTATATTTTCTTCATATCATTGGTTACTATGTGTGTGTTGTCAATGCACTCATCAAGGGGGAGATTGAGGACCCGGTGTGTCCGAGGACCGGTGGATGGTCGCTTCCTGGTGTGATGAGTGATTGACAACGTGGTGTGGATTGACGTTTCCCTTGGCTCAAGTACTGCAGGTGTAGAATGCGGCTTGGTTGCATTGGTGCAGGTGAAGAACAGGCGCGAAAGGTCTTAGCCATGGCGGCCTCCGAGGAGCGGAGAGACAAGTAGGCTTGGTTCGAGGGACCCGATGGCCGGTGGATCAAGTGCGGTTCACATGCTGGCAAGAACGAGCAAGGGGACGTGGTTCCGGTGCGAGGTAGCGGCTCACAACCGAAGCTCGTACGCGGACGAGAAGCCGGCGCAAGGTGGCGGCTAACAACCGAAGTTTGCGCGCGGGGTTTGGTGATTTGGCCACAAAATCATCGGTGGACGGTTTCCCTTGGTTTGGGCCTCAAAACCAAGGACCGAGGACTCGACGAGGCGAACTTGGGCAGCTGGGCCGAGTGGGCTGACAGGGGCGGTTTAACCGCCCCCCAGGGCCGGTTTAACCGCCCCCCTGGGCTGGCCCAAGAACGGCGTCGAGGAGCTTCGATCCGGAGGACACGCGGCGTGACTGCAAGGCTTGCGTCGGAGGGAAGCTAGCTTGCAGTGGAAGGTGCCCGAGCCAGGAAAATATCTGAAGATCAAATGTCAAATTTGCCCCTGAGGGGTATGTATCACTTAGGGGTAGTTTAGTCTTTAGAGCACCACCACTTGGACTACTAATAGGCCCCTTCAGGGCTGGTGGCTGCTATCTCTTTAGTTATCTCTTTAGGTTTTACTTTGAACTTGTTTTCCCCTTCATCCCCTCCACCTAGAACTACTTCGAATCATTCCTAGTTTGTATAGGTGAATTCATGGTTATGTGATTGAGTTTGTGCTGCTCATCTTTGTGCCATGATTTGATTTCCCGAGCTCCCTTTCCTTTTTCTATTTTCGTGGGTATTTTCAGGAGCTATTTTTGGGGGATTTTCGTTCTTCTTGTTCTAGGGCGTTTTCTCTCGGATTTCTTTGGGGGATTCACGTATGAGTGCCTTGTGCCTCTTTTGCTGGTGATCCTTTGCCCCCAAACGCCGAGAATCGCTCTGGATTTGAGATTTTCGGGATGAACTCGAGGTCATGGTGTTCTTCGCGAGATCTGCGATTCCGGGAGTTGTACTGAGTTAGAGGCTGAGATCTTTTGGGAAAACACTCCACTGGAGGTCTAGATCATCTGACCAAAATCTCGCCTCAAGAGCTCAAGCGGTTTGGGAGATCCACTTTTGTTTTGACTTTTTCCCGAGCCACCCAGGCCCGGGCGGTTTAACCGTCCCCCCCTGGCCGGTTTAACCGCCCCCCTGGGTGTGTTAGATCGAGCCGTGTTTCGGGTCGTTTTGGTGTTCGTTTCGATTGGTTCGAGTTCCGCTGCTTGTTTCTTGTTCCTAGGGCCAGTAGCTTGACAGTGGCTACGTGATCTTGGCAAGACTGCTCTCGGAGGTTTCGGAGTTGTTTGGGAGAATAGCCGGATCGGTTGGAAAGAATTTTTATCGGCTCCCATTCACTCCCCCCCTCTCTGGTCGCCGTTTCGGTCCTTCACCATGTTCCACCTCTTGATAGCCCAATGGGATTTAAATTCAAGTTCAACTGGTAAGTGGCATGTCTTGCCATATACAGTGTTATCCGAAACGCTAAACGGTAAACAGTCGGTCACCCACCGTTTAGCTCATTATACGGACTAAGCGGCCAATTAAACGGATTAAACGACCATTAAACAGGCTAAACGGATGATTAAACGGACACAGTTAGGCACTGTGTAGCGTTTAAACGGTGTGTAAACGGGCTAAACGGCCGTTTAGGCGAACAGTGGCCATATACCAGTTGGTAGGGTGTCATCCCTATCGGTGTCTTGTACGCTGTTCTGTAAGCCCATAGTGCTTCTGGTAGCTTTCGCTTCCACCCTGTTCCCATTGCACTGACCGTCTTCTGCAGAATGTTCTTGATTTGTTTATTGGATGTTTCTGCTTGACTGCTGGTCTGAGGGTGATAATGGGTAGCCACCCGATGATTTACTCCTAAGTCGCTTAAGCACTTCCTGAACGTCTTGTCGATGAAGTGTGATCCTCCATTACTAATCACGACTCGGGGTACTCCGAAACGGGGAAAGATGACCTCTTTGAACATCTTTCTTGAATTTTTCGAGTCGGCTGCCGTGCAAGGAAGTGCTTCCACCCTTTTGGAAACATAGTCAACTGCCACCAGGATGTATTCGCGCTGCTCGAATGCGGGGAAAGGACCCATAAAGTCTATCCCCCACACGTCAAAAATCTGCAACTGGAGGTTGCTCTGCAGTGGGGCTTTGATATTCCCGTGTTTCTGGCATCTGGCACATCTCCGTACGAATTCCTTAGCGTCTCCATACATAGTCGTCCAGAAGAATCCACTCTGCCAGACTTTTGCATGGGTTCGGAAAATTCCGTAATGTCCTCGGTACAGTGATGAGTGACAGCGATCAAGAATCTTGCATGTTTGTTCATGGGGGATGCATCTTCAGAGTAAACCATTAGCACAAACTTTGAACAGATAGGGGTCATCCCATAGATAAAATCTGCTGAGGTAGATCAATTTCTTCTTGTCTGCTCCTGGAGGCACATACCCAATCACCATGAAATTCACTAAGTTTGCACACCATGTACTGGATGTGGTGACCTTGAGGAGAGTATCATCTCTGAGATAATCATTGATCGGGAGATTCGATCCTTGAACTTGCATTCTTGAGAGATGATCTGCCACACAATTATATGTCCCCTTCTTGTCTCGTATTTCTAAATCAAACTCTTGAAGGAGCAGAATCCAATGGATGAGTCATGGCTTAGCGACTTTCTTGGTCAAGAGGTACTTTAGTGCAGCATGGTCTGTGTATACTATCACCTTAGCACCAACCAAGTAAGACCTGAACTTATCCATGGCAAACACCACTGCCAGGAGTTCCTTCTCCGTTGTTGCGTAGTCCAACTGAGCTCCAATCAATGTCTTACTTGCATAAGATTTGGTGTAATGTTGTTTGTCCTTGCATTGACCGAGCACTGCCCCGACTGCATAGTCGCTAGCGTGTTGACGGCCATTACAACCCAGTTTTGACCGTCAACAATTCGGTGAAATGAGGATGATCATACCATGTTCCATGCATAATAGTGTTTTTACTAACAAATTCCATAAGTTTTGGATGAGTTATGGTTGTAGGATAAAATAGGTGAAACAGGGGCCAAACCTGGCACAAGGCCAGGCCAACCGGCCTAGCCCAGGCCGACCGGCCTCCCCTGGCCAGGTCTGGCCAAGTCACTGATCCACAAGCTCAAGCAAATACCCAGGATGATCAAGCACCGTGCAATCAACGTTGGTTTGATCCAAGGACCCGAAAGGCCTAGAGTGCAAGGCAGATGGATTAGAGGGCCCACAACATCGGATTATTGGACAACCTCAACTGAATGCAACCGTTACCGACCTCAGGAAGCAATCTGGAGCGTCCACGATGAAGGCGGTGGCCAGGGGCGCCAGGTGTAGGCCGATCGGCTTACACCAGGCCGGCCGACCTGCTGCTGCCTCTTCACGCGACCATCTTTCGCGTAGAGGTTAAGCAGGCTGGTGGCGTGACGGTTACGCGTGCTACTGACCTTGGGAGGCTATAAAAGGCTGTCCTCTCTTCCATCCAAGACACACACCACACTTCTCAAGTCTTTGCTTGAAGGGAGCTCTTGTATCTTTTCAATTTCTTAGACTCTACTCCCAACTCTAATCCTAATCTAAGAAATGGAAAAGATACAAGAGCTCCCTTCAAGTAAAGACTTGAGAAGTGTGGTGTGTGTCTTGAATGGAAGAGAGGGCAGCCTTTTATAGCCTCCCAAGGTCGGTAGCACTCATAACCGTCACGCCACCAGCCTACTTAACCTCTACGCGAAAGATGGTCGCGTGAAGAGGCAGCAGCAGGCCGGCCAGCCTGGTGTAGGCCGATCGGCCTACACCTAGCGCCCCTGACCACCGCCTTCGTCGTGGACGCTCCAGATTGCTTCCTGAGGTCGGTAGTGGTTGCGTTCAGTTGAGGTTGTCCAAGAATCCGATGTTGTGGGCCCTCTAATCCATGTGTCTTGCACTCTAGGCCTTTCGGGTCCTTGGATCAAACCGATGTTGATTGCATGATGCTTGATCATCCTGGGCATTTGCTTGAGCTTGTGGATCAGTGGCGTGGCCAGACCTAGCCAGGGGAGGCCGGTCGGCCTGGGCTAGGTCGGCCGGCCTGGCCTTGTGCCAGGTTTGTCCCCTGTTTCACCTGTTTTATCCTGCAACCATAACTCATCCAAAAATTATGGAATTTGTTAGTAAAAACACTATTATGCATGGAACATGGTAGGATCATCCTCATTTCACCGAATTGTTGACGGTCAAAACTGGGTTGTAATGGCCGTCAACACGCCCCCAAGCTTAGACTCTTGCTCGTCCTCGAGCAAGGCTAAACTCTAGGTTCGGCGGGTCAGGAGTTGCTTCAATGTTTATACTCTCTAAGTACCCTATGCTTAAGCCAAAACTCAACAAATCATTTGAATAAATTGGCATAAAAGAGAACTCATACCATGGTTTATCGTGGGGCTGCACGGTTCACGTTTATCTGTGAAGTATTTCCTGCAACTTTTCAGGTTCCATCTCGGAGATATGAATTTTTCAAAGGATGGTTCATTCATTCCCCGATGGTACTCTCGAGTCACTCAAGGTGTTTAATCCTCACTCTTGGTCGGGATTGACCAATTTTTCCCTACACTAAGGCTGAAGTGGAGTTGTAGGTAGGGTAAGAGTGGCATACCTTGGTTACTTCTGTTGTCGAGTCGAAGAGTGGTTAGTGAGCGATGACACTCGTCAAATTCCAGTCTTTGGAATTCATGGGTTCAAGTGGAGAGGGAGAAGTTGTGATGCTCAAAGGTCTTGGGACTCCTTATTTTCTCTCTCTCATATTTTTGAGATGTTTCTCTCTTCTTCTTTCATCTCTTTTTTTTCGAATGGAGCATTGTCTCCAACTCGACTTTGTATGGAGTGATTGAGGACCTTTGGAGTGAGCTTTGTGGTGAGATGAGTATATGTCATCGACGGTGGACGTCAACCCCGGAGCGAGACTTTGACTAGTCGGACATTTTGAGGCTGAGGTGGAAGGGAAGACCGGTAGATGACAAGTGCCTTCTGCAAGCGGACTTCACCATTTGACAAGACTCAAAGCAACTCAAGATAGCATATGGTAGTTCATGAGATATATAACTGTTTAGTCTCTGCATAGGACATTTAAACCATCGGGGAAGATTCACCAAGTAATATTTTATAAAAACTTCCGTGAGGTTCCTTACTAGGCATGCAGTTATACCTCAAAACAAACCATATCAAAACTCACAATAACTTAAACAATAAACAGGTGCTCTCCTTCCACAGATAAACATGGTGGATCCTTAAATGCCAACGAACTCAAATACTTGGAAAGTAAGGCATTAAGCATGAGGCACATAAAGGGCATAAACAGAGCGACTATTCATCATTCCAAGGTTATCAACCATATTCCATACATAAGGAGCTTTTTTTTATTCAACATTATTTTTTGTTTTTTGTTTTACTTTATTTATTATTATTATCATCATATCAAGGCAAGGCAAGGCAAGGCAAGGTACGGCAAGGCAAGGCAAGGCAAGGTACGGCAAGGCAAGGCAAGGTACGGCGCTTTCGAACAAACCTGAGACTCCCCCAAGCTTCGCTGAATCTCACTGGTAGTACTGGTTGGGGTCGTAGCGCATGTAGTCGAAGAAGCCGTGCATGTCGGTCTGGAGGGATGTGGTCATCCCCCAGTTCTGCTGCGTGAGGTCGGTGTTGTGTGCAACTTCATTTCTGAGCTGCTGCTGTTGCAGAGTCATCGTCTCCAACCTGGTACTCAGATCAGCGATCCCCCAGGAGACCGGGTTCTCGTAGTCATACCTGGTGGAGGCGGATGGTCTGACCTGCGGGTCGTATCCTGCCGTTCCTTGATGGTAGTCGAAAGCTTCCTCGAAGCTCATGTGGGCAGTGGGATTCTCTGTCGGCTGCTGGTGGTAGTCGTACTCGGGCTGCTGCTGGTAGTGGTACTCGGGCTGCTGCTACTGGTGGTACTCGGGCTGAGGTGCGGTAGACGTTGAGGCTTCACTGTTGTGCCTGGTTCGCCTGCCAAGTGTCACAGGGCCTGCAACACTGTGGCGAGCGGGTTCCTTCCTTCTGAGCTGCATGGTTAGACTTTTCGCTGATCTCAGCGACAAAGCCGGGCATGGAAGCTCGACTTCGTCGACGAAACCAGGATAGCACATGAAAAGAGTATGGCCAGGGCCCTCGCGCAACAAGTGACCCTGGATAAAATGGTCTAAACCAATGCAAGCCTGATACTCTTGTGTAGCGGGAAGGAAAGTGACTTGAGCGCCCTGCAAAGCACCAACGTGGGTGGCAATGCGGGTGACTAGCGAGGTTATGTCAATCGTGGCTCGGCCAGTGACTAACCTCTGCCAGTCGTCAAGCATGTTCATGACAGGCGAGAAACAAATTTTCTTGACCATGCCATACAGGCACTCTAAATCAGATAAAAGGCAAAGACGCAAATCAGCTCATGGGTGAACCACCATAGCAATCCACTTCGCCAGAAAACAAAGAGTGGGGTTCTGGATGGCAGTGATGCTATTTTTCCCCGAGGATGGCTCACCTGTGATGCTATCCCACCATGCGGCACGGTTGTACCGGTGGTTAGTCACCAGCAGGTTGGCATCAATGATGCATCTCTTGTTGAAACCAAGAGCCTCACTGAGTTGCTTCGGGGTCAAGGTAAAATTCTCGTTGAAAAATTGAAAGCAAATATTTGTCTCGTTGGGAAGAACTTCGACTTTCAAACTCATCAAAAACTCCATAGTGAGGAAGTGTGAACCTGTTTCCGATACGGGGTAGAAGTTTTGCCATCCGGCGTTGTTGAAAGCCCGTTCCATGTCTCCTCCGAGACCGGTCTTGATCAGCAGCATGGGATCAAAGTACTTGGCCTGCGTGTAGTAGCGGTCCTGGAGCTTGGCCAGCACCGTTCTCTCTCCTTCGGTCCGAGCAACGATATGCTCGACCCGAGTCATGATTCGGATGCGGAGCCTGTTCCGAGGCACTTCCTCCTCCTGGGACTCTGTGTCTTATCGAGTTGAGTCGACAGACATAGTGTCCCGGGAAGCGGATGATCCCTAAGAGTGGCGGAAGCTCGAGGAGCTAAGCTTGGTCACGACTCCACGTGCCGTCTGACGTGCCTTTGTCTACATGATTCCTGCAAAAGGTTAGTCTCACAATACCCGAAGGAAATCAGGGGTTAGACAGTCATAAGTTAGGCGTTCTTGTGGGAGATTAATCACCACAACTCGGTTAGTCGTTCTTGTGGGGTAAGAACCACCACAAACTTTCTCGTTCAACCGGCAGAGGTTTGTTCTCACAAGAATTCAAGAATGGATTTTAGCAGAATTTTCTTGTGGCTTAAACTCTATCCTTACTTAAAGATTTTCGAAATTCGGAGTGAGGGAGAAGGGAAGTGCTCAGGATGCATGCATACTTGTGCTTGGGGCGAGTTGCTTTTGAGCTGGGCGTCGGCTTTTATAGAGGCGCGGCAGGGGGAGGCCGGCCGGCCTGAGGCAGGCCGTTCAGCCAGCACATGGCGCCGGTCATGCCCATCCCGTGCGTCGGTGGTCACTCTACTGCTCCTGGTGCTGCTGGTAGGTGAGGATGGGACAGCGACGGTGGAGGGAGGCCGGCCGGCCTGCATGGGGCCGTTCGGCCTGGTGTACTGCCCATTTTCCTCCATCCTTTTGTGTCGTGCCCACTCACATGTGCTTGTTCCTTGCTGCTTTGATCTGGCCATAGAAGATGACAAGTGGGGCCGGCCGGCCTAGGTGGGGCCGGCCGGCCTGAAATTTGGCCGATTTTTTTTATATGCCAAGCGATGCATAAGTAAAATATGAATGCAAGTTTTGAAAATCAAACATGCTGATTTAAAAGAAAGATTTAGGAAGGGAAACCTATTCTATATGCAATGCATGGATACGTACCATATACCTTATGGCGAGGGCTCGAGTTTTACGTCCTGAGCGGAACTCTCCGATTCTTCGTTCGGGGCTGATTTCACCCGCCATTCCTTTCGGTTTGGACGGGGCTTGGTTTCAACTTCCTTGTCGCGCTTTGCTTGCTCTTCTAGTACTTTGGCTCTTGATATCCTTCGCCGCGCATGATAGCGGTCATGTCTTTTCTTTTCTTTGGCAGCGAGGGCTTCCACCATTTTCATGAGTGTTTCTATGGTTGGCATCCTAGGATTTCTAGGTGTGACTTGTTCAGGGGTCTCCTTAGGACGGAAGGAGAAATTCTCAGTTTCTCCGTTGATCCTAAGTTGAATAGTCCCTTTTCCCACATCAATGTTTGCATTGCGGTACTCAAGAATGGTCTCCCAAGAATGAGAGAGTTCTTGGCTTCAGCTTCCATGTCAAGGACGATGAAATCCACAGGGACGAAGAAATCCCTGATCTTGACTGGGACATTTTCCGCGACTCCGTGTGGGTAGCGGATAGCTGCAAACACATGGGTGTAGAGACAAGCGAAATATGCTTAAGGTGGTCAAAAACTACCTTTGGCATTACGCTGACGCTCGCCCCCAAGTCACATAGGGCATTGTCGAAATCATGGCCTCCAATTGAGCATGAGATTGTGGGGCAACCAGGATCTTTCTTCTTCTTGAGGTGGGGACCGAGTATGGAAGAGCTGCATTCCTCAGTTAGCTGTACCGTCTCCCTTGTGGGTAGAGTCCTCTTGTTGCTAAGTATGTCTTTGATATACTTGGCATACGTCGGGACCTGCAAAGCATCAAGAAGTGGCATATTGATGTATACCTTCTTGATTACCTTGACGAACTTGTCAAATTGTTCGTCGGCCACGGGTCTACTCCTCCGTTCCGGGAACGGGAGGAAAGTGGGATCTCGGCTGTCGCTTGAGGCCTTCGGTGCCTCGTTCCCCTCCTTCGAGACAGGGCTGGATTCCTCGTCGTCTTCCTCTTCGGCGGCTGGCTCGGTGTTGCTAGCTTCCTTTTGTCGAGTACCTACATCTTGAGGATTGTGTAGATCCCGCGTGGACTTGCCAGTCCGCGTGGTCACCGCACTAACATTTTCCTTGCAAGGAACCTCCGGTTGCCCGGGTAGCTTTCCCGCATTTGGGTTAGGAAAAGATGCAGCCAGCTGAGCCACTTGAGTTTCAATCATTTTGTTGAAGCTCAGCTGGTTCTTAACGACAGAATTGAAAGCTTCTATCTGGGAGGCCATCGACTCCATAACTTTATCATTGGCAAGAAATTTCTTGCTAATGCTATTGTTAATTTGTTTTTGGCCGTACCAGATGTCCTTTAACGACGGTTGAAAACCGTTGTTAGAGCCATTACCTTGCTGTTGGCCGAAGGGGAAATTAGGCTTGGAATTCCAACCTTGTTGAGGACGGAAGCCTGAATTGTTATTGTTTCCAATGAAGCAGGCTTCCTCTTGTGTCATCAGGCAGCTGGTGCCCGAGTGTCCTGTTTCTCCACATGTTTCACATGTGATTCGGTCTTCCACAATCTGACTCATCTCCTTTCCGGGAGATTCAATCTTCTTCAAGAGAAGGTCCATCTTAGCGGTCAGCATGTCGACAGAGTCAATCTGGTGTACTCCCTTGGTGCGGGGAGCTTGTCTCTCTCCCACCCAACTTTGGTGAGAGGATATTTTCTCAATGAGTGCCTTCGCAGCGTCTACATCCAGCGAGAGGAAAGCTCCTCCCACAGCTGCATCCAAGTGCTCTTGCGATCGGCGGCTCAGGCTGTGGAAGAAGTTTTGAGTGATCAACCACTCTTCCACACCATGGTGGGGGCAGGCTACAATGTACTCTTGCAGTCGCTCCCAAGCTTCTGGGACTGACTCTCCGTCTAGCTGTTGAAAGCTAGTTATTTTCCCTCGGAGGGCGTTGGTCTTGCCCACCGGAAAATACTTGGTCAGAAATGCGTCGGCGCATGTCTGCCAGTTTCCTTCAAAGGATGCTTTGTTGGCATAGAACCACTCCTTGGCTTTCCCAAGTAAAGAAAATGGGAAGAGCTGTAGGCGGATGTTGTTGATCGGCGTGCCATTGGGGTTGATAGTGCTACACACCTCCAGAAAATTCCGAAGGTGAGCGTTGGCATCCTCAATTGCCTTTCCGCAGAAAGGACTAGCCTGGACCATGTTGATTAGGCCAGACCTCAGCTCAAATCCCCCTTCCTGTGCGTTCGACAGTCCCGGAAAGTTGCTGCTTGACGGGGCTGAGAACTCACGGAGTGTCTTCTTCGGCTGAGCCATCTCTGGTGATTCTGGGGCCAAAGAATATGATGAACCTGTGTCTGGTTCGGACTCGGAGTCAGAAGACGACTCGAGAATGTTGCTGGAGCTGAGTGACATCTGAGGAGGTACTATTCTTTTGCGCACTACTCTTCCAATGCGTTCTGGATTTGGATCAAAGTTTGACGGTAGGTTGAAACCAGACATGCACTACCCTGCAAACACATCAAAAATAGACGAATGTTGCAGTGGTGAGGTCACTAGGGTTAGTGGTTTGGTAAATCTGTAAAGACTATCAAATAATTCAACAATAACTTTAGCCAATTGCTTCCCCGGTAACGGCGCCAGAAATGCTTGTTGGCACTCCTTAGCGTCACGTTTTTAGCAACGCTCAAGAGCGCGAAGATATATGTCGTTGTATGCAAAATGGATTCTGCAAGCGCACAGAATATATCTCATTGTAGCACTTCACCTTGGAAGTTATCCCAGGGTATCGTATTTATATTTCCGCAGGGAAGCAGATGGTTAAAGTGTATTGAAGAATGATATGATAAATCTTGCTAGAAATATCAAGCCAAAAATCCAAGGGTACAAACTCTAGGTTTGAGGGATAATGGTCAAGTGAATGACCGGATAGAAGGTCTGAAAGACCAGCGACACACAGAAGCTCCTAAGTCTATAGAAAAGGAAAGATGTTGGGAGAGACCGGACTTAGATACTTCCTAACTCAGAGCTCGCTTCGACGGCTAGAACGGGAGAACCTCAGAACAGGGTGAGAGAGGGGGTTCTCCGGGCTCAGCACTACTGTTATGAATACACCCGAACGTGGTGGACTACAAAGGACGGACAGGGCTATCACCACCTGCCGCCTACCACTGCAGTTCCGTGGGGAGCAACACACTTCCTAGTTAATCAACAAGCCAGACACCACGTCTGCACGCGAAGATTAAGATTTCTCTTGAGGCCTATCAAGAGAAATCTCCTTCTTCCCTAAGGCGTCTTACGACCCGGTCAAGGCGAGCAAACCCGCGAGATAAAACCCGGTAGAGCTAAAACTAAACTCTACACTAAAACTAAAGGGAGACAAAACTTAACTCTAAAAAGAGCTAAGAACTTTACTCTAAGAAAGAGCAAGAAATAAATATGAAAGATAACTTAAGCTCTAAATAAGGTAGTATTGTTATGATAAACTCTTCAAAAGAAGAAAAGGATACAAGAGCTTTACCAGAACTCCGAAGAACTCCGAAGATCCGAGCGAAGCTCGACTCGACTCTACTCCCAACTCTAATCCTAATCTAAGAAATGGAAAAGATACAAGAGCTCCCTTCAAGTAAAGACTTGAGAAGTGTGGTGTGTGTCTTGAATGGAAGAGAGGGCAGATTTTTATAGCCTCCCAAGGTCGGTAGCACTCGTAACCGTCACGCCACCAGCCTGCTTAACCTCCACGCGAAAGTTGGTCGCGTGAAGAGGCAGCAGCAGGCCGGCCGGCCTGGTGTTGGCCGATCGGCCTAGACCTACTGCCCCTGACCACCGCCTTCGTCGTGGACGCTCTAGATTGCTTCCTGAGGTCGGTAGTGGTTGCGTTCAGTTGAGGTTGTCCAAGAATCCGATGTTGTGGGCCCTCTAATGCATGTGTCTTGCACTCTAGGCCTTTCGGGTCCTTGGATCAAACTGACGTTGATTGCACGGTGCTTGATCATCCTGGGCATTTGCTTGAGCTTGTGGATCAGTGGCGTGGCCAGACCTGGCCAGGGGAGGCCGGTCGGCCTGGGCTAGGCCGGCCGGCCTGGCCTTGTGCCAGGTTTGGCCCCTGTTTCACCTTTTTATCCTGCAACCATAACTCATCCAAAACTTATGGAATTTGTTAGTAAAAACACTATTATGCATGGAATATGGTATGATCATCCTCATTTCACCGAATTGTTGACGGTAGAAATCTTCCAAACGAAAACGACTGAGAGTAGGCCGCCCGTGTTGTTTCCTTCTTCTCTTTTTTTTCCCAAACTTTCCTTTTTTTTAACTTGCCAAAAGAGCTCCGAAAGATGGAAGTTTGACGGGGGGGAGGGGGGCGTCGGTTTGGGATGAGCGAAATATGGAACGGCAAGAGGAGTTCGGTTTGGGGTAGGATAGGACGTGGGGGGTTCAAGTCGGATTTAGGTAGGGGTAGGGTTTGGGTGGGGCGCGATGAAAGGAGGCGGCGGTGGCGATGAAAGGCGGTGGCAGCGGCGATGTAAGGCGGCAGAAACACAAAGTGACCAGCAACAACAACGCGCAAGCACGCAATTCAACAAAGCAAATATTGAAAGAAAGTGCAAGGCGAAAGAGGGTGTTGGGACAAAGATCTAACCTAATTTTTTTTGGTTTTTGTGGACTGTAGGTAATGGAACAACACTCGATAAAACTCACCAATCAACCTGGAAAGCTGATACCACTTGATAGAGCTGAAGTGCCTGATCTTTCGGTGAGTGGGGATAATTTCGACTTGGTGGAAGTAGACCCTCCCGATTCGACTACGACGAGCAAACCCGAAGCGCCAATGCAATCGCTGAACCAACTCCCTGTGGTTACCGACCTTGTTGCAGCAAGATCAGCAACTTCCGGTACGCAATCGAAGAACGGACAAAAAAAAAGAAGGCGAACAATATTAACATCACTCGAAGGTGGAGTTCTGAATCACACGAGGACAATACGTATTTGTGCGTGTCGAATGTAGCTAAAGCTAGATGTAAAACAAAACTCAAGTCTGAAAATAAAAGAGTAGTCTATCTAAGTAGGGGGCATAGCCCCTAGGGTCGGCGTGGAGGGGGCAGCATGCCGTGAGGGGGTGGGGGCACGCCCAAGGTGGGCCCCACCAATCCAGGCGCCCCCACCTGGGACTTCTGTTGGGCCAGCTTCTATTCTTCTGGGCATTCATTCTTTAACAGCATGACAAAACTCAATTCTCTTGCACGGGCCCGAGTAATTGGCCCAGATGGAAGAGATGGCGCTTGGGCTTGTAGTGGGCGTGGCACCTGGGCTTCTGGATGTGACGCCTGGGCTTCTGGTGCTGCTGGTGTAGACGCGCTCGTGTTGTAGTTGATGTCCTCATCAGCACGTCCTATGAACAATAATGCCCATATTCTTCCAAACTAAACGTGACCTTATATGTATGTGGCACGTATCATATCTATACCTCGTCGTTTGAGAAAAGGAGCTTGCACATGCGTGCAGCCAGCCATGTTCATGTTAACAAACATAAAGTCATTCCAGGTTCTAGCTAGAACCTCAGTTACGCAGCATAATAAGAAAGCCCGGCGTTGCACGCATTTGTCAAGACGCAAAGCACCGACATGTAACATAAACAAAGAAACGCATCAGCATCACCGCTCCTGCACGCCCGATTAGCAGAGGAATCTGACCAACGCATCCCCTGAGAGCAGTGATCGAAGCGACCATTATTACGTTTCCACGCATCACGCCACCGGCCGGGTGCCTACAAAATGTGGTGTCTCCTTTCAGTAAGAATGCCACGTTGTTGCTGGAGGAGAACACAAGCGCGAGCCTAGCGATAGACCAAGGAAGAGAAGAATCGCGCGCGCGAGATGGCGGAGGCGATCATCGGGCCTCTGGTCGGGAGGCTGCAGGAGGTGGCCGTGGGCGAGGCCCGGGTGCTGTTTGGGGTGAACACCGATATCCACAGGCTCCGGGACAAGCTCATGTGGCTGCAGGCCTTCCTCCGCGAGGCCGACACCAGGCGCCGCGCCGTCTCCGACGAAATCACCAGGGTCTGGACGCAGCAGACGCGGGACGCCGTCTTTGACGCCGAGGACGCCCTCGACCATTACCATCTCCACGTGGACAAGGCCAGGTATGGGCCTCAAAAACAGGCATGCGAGCATGTCATCAGTCCACAACCCACAAATAAAATCGCCCAAGAACCATGTTTATGTTAGAGCCCAACTCCAAGAGACCCTCTAAATTATTTCTAATTGCTAGTTTTAAACATTTTGATTAAAAAGGTATCGTCCAACAGTCTCTCGATCTATTTGGTTATTCAAACATAGTCACTCTCTATTCTAAATTTTTCGCTAGCTAAATATAGAAAAGATAATAGCTCTCTGGAGCGCATGCAAGATATAGAAAAGCTGTTAGAAAACAAAGAAATATAGAAAACAATTTTTATACAAATGTCTCTCTTAACGATGATTTACAGAGTGAGTTTTACAGAGACTTTTGGAGATGCTCTAGCCCAATGTAGGTTATTAAATAGACTGGCAACAACAAAATGATGGACCTTTAGTTCGTTTGGCCCTCTCATAACAATCTTCGCACTATATATGTGCATTGCACAGTGCTTCTTCCGTGGTCCTGTAATCTTTCCAAACGTCTGGTCTAACTTATTGTGTGTGTATGGGATTCTGAAGGTACCCAAGGTGGGCTCGTCCTACTATGCGATGTCTCGCTACATTTACAACACAAGTACGGATGAGACGCAGTCTATCTAGAAAAATTAAGGCCATCAACCGAAGGCTTGATGACATCATTGAAAACAAAGATAAATACAAGGTGGAAGATAAGGATAAGAAGACAGATGTGACATGGAAACCTTCTACCTCGGCATCAATACCTCACATCCACAGAAAGTTGTAAGTAGTTACAATAATCTTTTGCACTTTATTATATATATATAGTCCACTCTGTGCTATCTTTTCCCGTTCCTATAAAGTCATTTTGTGAAAAAATACACATTTCTGACAAGGGATGTTATCAAATTGAACCTTTAAAGGTAAGTCTGCCAAAATAGATCCATGATAGATAATTCAAAAATTATCTTTTTAGGGCAATTTAAAAATCATATTACCGTGATAAACAAAGACGTCCGGTATGAGCGTTTGTGCATTAGTGCATGTTTGGCCGGTTTGAGGTTTAAAAAACATATTACCGTGATAAACAAAGACGTCCAGGATGTTTTTCACTCTGCAATTTCTTAAATAAACATAAATCACATGCACTTGGCAGTTAACTAGGTGTTACTTAAGCGCGCCTACGTACTAATCATGGTATTAATAAAAAAACACAATAAAACTAGGTGGTGTTCCGCACCTTACCACTAGGAACTTTGTTGGTGGCATCGAGTGATAGGATCTACTTAACTATACGTTATCACCACTAAAAAGACCATCATTCGTATATGTATTGGCTCATTTATGCTGGTCATAAATGATCCAGCACGAATGAGTCATTCGTATTGGTGTATACTAGAGCTGGTATGAATAATTTATCATTTGCACTAGCGGGCAATTGAGCGGGCATTAGTGCATTCACACTAGCCTAAAGTTGAGCCCATGAATAGCCCCCACAATTATTTGCATCGGCTGACGTACAAACTTAGAAATTCAAAAATTCGTAACTTCTACACATGAACTCGGAAGAAGACAAACTATATATGAAAATTGTACATTTCAATGAGATCTAAAACTTTATAGTTTAAAGTTTTTTAATTTAACATCCTTTAGATCTCCAAAACTTTAATGTCAACATGTCTTTTTGTCCGTATTATTTGAAGTTTGTGTTTTATTTGAAAATTTGTAACTTTTTGATATGGACTCGCTTGAAGATAAATTTTACACGAAACTTGTAGACTGTGACCTGGACTTCAACTTCGTAGTTGTAACCTTTTCAATTTCAAGTCATTCACCATTCAGCTTTTTTCCTGCCCTTGTTCCTGCTCTTGTAAATTTTAATTTCAAGGTCTATGAAAAATCTGTAACTTTTGCATACGACCCGGGATGGAGATAAAAATTTTACGAAAATTCGCACCTTTCAACGACATCTACAACGTTGCAGTTTAAAGTTTTTATTTAAAGTCATTTAGATGCCCAAATAATAGATATAAGTTTTAGACAACAAGGGTCAAAAGGAACAGAACTCCCTCATGAGCAGCAATGACTTCTAGGTGAGATAGTACGGAAGAGTTTCGCAAGGCAGGGAGTCTTGAGTTTTAAGGCTGGGTATTGCATGTACACGTATTTCGCGTGACTTGTGACTTGCGACGCGCGCTCGTGGCCGAGCATAAGGGTGGCCCATAGGCATACAAAACTTTTTTTTTGCTATTTTCGTTTGTGAATTCTTATTTTTACTATCCATGCCGGTGGGAGATCTACCAGGTAGAATAACTTGTCAAACGTGCCAGCGTAGACGCCGGCGCGAATAACCACCTCATTCATACCGGCTTTATGGTGCCGATTAAATCGCAGATGCAAATGAGGTTTTCACGCTGGCACGAATGAGGGTCTTTGTAATAGTGTATGTTTAAAAACAGATAGCCATATGTTGTAGGTGCTTGCAAAAACAATGGAGGGTTGGTTAAGAATTTGGGGAGCTGCGTGATGTAGTAGTGTTACACCATACATACAATCTCAAAAACTGTATATAAACAGGATGCGCGAGTGTCAAGTATTGAGCATATATAAGACTATAAGGTCCCATTTGTTTGGTCAGAATTTGGAGGAATTTGAATCTAGTGATAAATTATACTATGTGGCTTGGTATTTGACATTCCACAACTTTCCTAAGCTCACAAATAAACCTATCCTAAATTCATAGGGTGTAAGATGGAAATGAATTATATAGGGTGAGAGATGAAAAGATAGGTTTATTCATCGGGTGAGAGATAAAAAGATAGGATCACTCTATTATATTCATTTTTTTAGAAAAAGGATTAAATTCCGACCTTTTGCATCATCCGATGCATATGGCCATTGTCGATTATTACATAATCATGTCAATGACATGTTGGAAAAATAGTAGAGGTAAAAGATTATAGACTACATGATATCACATATCAATCACATAATCTAAAATGAGAACGCCAGCCATTCTTTGCGAAGATCTCCATTGCCACCACTTCCACAGTGTGAGAAACAATTTGGATATGGTCCCTTTCCGCCTCCTTTTGCAATAGCTTCCAAAATCTGAACCAATATGTTCCCCTGAATATTGCCTGCATAAAAGACGTTGTAGGTTTCTTGTTAAAAATAATATCATTACGACATTGCCAGATAGACGAAAACATGGCTGCTACTCCCACTAAAATTTTGCGCTTAGTTCTAGCACCTTTGTCACTTTGCCATAGCTGCATAATATGTTCAATGCTTCTAGGTGTTATGATATGTAGAGCAATATTTATGATTTGCCAAACAGATTTAGCAAAGTGACAATCAAAGAAAAGGTGTTGTATGGTTTCATTATGATTGCAAAAGCCACATTTTGGGCTACCATTCCAGTTTCTTTTGATTAGATTATCCTTAGTCAATATAACCCCTCTTCCTAGGTACCAGAGGAAGATTTGTATCTTAAGAGGGAGTTTTAACTTCCATAGCCAATTTCCTTAGAATAAGATGGGTGTAGTCATCATTTGTTTATACATAGAATGGACCGAGAATTGTCCATCTCCTTTTAGCCCCCGTCTAAAACATCCTTTTCCTTGGCAAAGGTTAACATTTAGTAAATGTGCAACCATATGTTGGCATGCAATTAGTTTATCCCCAACAATTGGCCTACGAAATGACATATTAAGGGGTATTGATCTCAGGACTTCAGCCACTGTGTCTTGTTTTCTTCTAACAATATTATATAGAGAAGGATATTGTTCACATAAAGGTCTATTATTAAGCCAAGTGTCTTTCCAAAATCTAGTGAAGAATTCATTCTTGACTTTCATAAGCCCCATCCAGAAGTGAGAATCTTCTGGTTTGCCTTGTACTTGTGTCAATGATTTAGCACCCAACTATTTGTTTCGAAGTAATTGTTGCCAAACCCAATCCTCATTAAGTAGCCTAGAAAGCCATTTGCTGAGGAGACATATATTCTTCACCTTAAGATTGGTAATACCCAATCCACCTTGTTCATTGAGTGGGAGATAAAAAAGATAGGCTTATTCATAGGGTGAGAGATAATTTATCACTAATTTCAATTCCTCCAGATTCCGACCAAACAAATGGGCCCAAAGAAGAAAGGAAGTGCCAAGTTAGAAATAAATATTCAATGGTAATACCTTGACCAACGACGAACATTACAGTGCCTTAATTTTAACAGAGTCCTGCATACAAAGAAATAAGATCGAATGTGCATACATACCCCTTCAAGCTTTTGAACCAAAAGATACGTACAAAATTCAAGATAAAACCGTGCTTATGAAAAAAACTAAGATTACAAAAAGTAATCCAAGTTAGCAGGATATTGTCTATATGATTGAGAAGTTGTCCCTGCTCTAAAATAAGCCTTACGGTTATAAGAACACACACTACGTAGGAATATCTATATTAGTGACAACTCTAGAATGTCATTAGTGACGGCAGAACTTTGCGTCACTAATTTCATCACTAATGTAGATCAGTAGATCACATCAGTGACGCAGAAAACCCTGTCGCTAATGAACCATCATCAGCAACGCAAATAACTGGCAAGAGCCATCAGTGACGATTTTGTAAACCCATTTACAAATTACCTTCATCAGTGATATATATATGTGAGTTGTCAAAACAGTCACAAATGACCATCATCAGTGATGCAGGTTAGAAAAAGTGTCACCGATGACAACCTTCATCTGTGACGCCACATTGGCAACCTGTTACTGATATTGTGAAAGAATCATGCGACAAACACCAAATTAGTAGCACACTAATGTTTGCTCCCGAAAAACCAAGCTCATAAAGCCCAAATTGAGCTAGCGAAGATCAGAGACAATCTTTTGTGTTAGATCTTTAAATTCTTTTTTTACAATCTTTTGTGGTAGAAGGTGAAACTTTGGGTGGCATAGATTTTTTTTCTTCACAAAGTTTCATTGGCTAACTACCATTGGTTCTCAAACTAGAAGGCTAAATGTTATTTTCAGTTTTTTTAAGAAAGAAATGTTTTGGTGCCAATGGACAGATTATATTTTTATAGGCACCGTGTAATATGGTTGCTAACTTACTCTTCAAATTATTCTTACTGCTACTAATAATCATCATTACATAATTATTGAACCTCAGGGACGATGTCCATGATTCAGATGTGGTGATATATGTGGAGGAGCGAAAGAAAGTAGAGGATAACATTGTTATTCTAACTGAACAAGAAGATAACAAAGAACACTATCCAGTAGTTATCACAGTGTTTGGAGAAAGTGGTATTGGCAAGACAACTCTTGTGAGAGACATATACCAAAAAATGGAAAAGAAGAAACAGTTTGAAGTTCAAGCCATGGAGAGTTTTGCACCTTATTTAACTGCTACCAATATCCTACAACAAATAGTTCAGCAGCTAACAGATGACGATACAAACTGCCCTAAAGAAATGGCCCGTCAAATGTTGGTAGATAAATTGAGAAATAAGAAATACTTGCTGGTGATAGATGGTGAAGTTAGTGGTACTGAATGGAAGAATATTCTAAGTACCCTTCCAATTGGCACTAGGGGTAGTAGAGTAGTGCATATCACACAAGGTAAACCAGAAGAGCCACCTAGCATGTACCATCATGTCACCATTCGGTTACAGAAGCTTAAAGAAGATGCTACCTTGTCATTGTTCCGTCAGAGGCTACCTAAGGAACTACAAGATAAAAATTTCAAAGAATACCAAAAAGACATTTTCCAAATCACTCAAGGGTTGCCATTGGCGGTTGTTCTTTTATCAGGTCTTGTGCAAACCAAGGAGTTCCCAAGTGAGTGGGTGAAGGTTTTCGACTACCTTAAGTCCAAGCAATCAACGAGGCTTGAAACTATGTTATCAGTTTGTTTTGATGATCTTCCACATGAGCTGAAATGTTGCTTCCTCTACTTTGCTGCATTGCCAACCAACACCACAATTGAGGCACGCAACTTGGTGTTTATGTGGGTAGCAGAGGGATTCCTGAGGTCAAAAGGTGGGAAGACAATGGAGAAGATTGGCTTCATCTATCTAAATGAGTTGATAAATAGAAATCTTGTCAATCGAGTGAAAATGGATGATGACTCTAGTTTCGGGAGTATGTCTGTGACAATTCAAAACAAAGTTCATGAGTTTTTGCAGATTGAAGCACATGAAGCAAGCTTCGTGGAGGTCCATAGTGGTGATGACATTCCCACATTAACCAGTGCTCGTCGCCTCTCTCTACAGAATTACACTGACAAATATGCTGTCCTTGCCAATCCATTGCCAAAGTTACGATCTATCTTTTCTCAGTTTGAGCAAGAGCCCAAAGGTGATCAGGGACATATGTCCAAAAGAAGCCATGCATATATGTTCTATTTATCTCATGGAAAGCCAATCTCTAAGAAGAAGAAAGACATCAGATCTCACATAAAAGAATTGCTTCATGGCTCTGAGTTTCTTCGTGTCATCAATCTTCAAGGCATTGAGATTGGTGAAACGTTGACAAGTGCAATAGGCAATGTTGTGCACTTGCAATACCTTGGCATCACATCTTGTTCACTAAAATATATCCCACGGTCCATCGGAAGACTTACTTGCCTCCAAACATTGGATGTTAGGGAAACTAATGTCCGAGAGCTCCCGAGGGCCTTCTGGATGATTAAGACCCTGAGGCATGTGCTTGGTTTTATCCTCATGTTGCCCAAGCAAATTGGCAACTTGAAGCAGCTGCACACGCTTGACTCCATAAATCTTGAAGTCTCAGAGCTAGCTTTGGATGGGACACTAGGAGAGATGATACATCTTGAGTTCTTGTCGATTTGGCATATCTCAGATGTCAATGTGAAAGCTCTATCTGGTGCTCTAGAGAAGCTTGAGAGCCTTAGGACCCTGGTGTTGCAAGGTAGCATTATTCCATCAAATGTCTTCACCACATTCTCCCTACGGCGCGTCAAGTTTCTTTTTCTATGTGGGGATCTTCTCGGCTCATCTAACCTAGATAGCAGGGAAGCCTTGTGCCTTCCTAACCTCATCATGCTTTCTCTGGAGAAAACATATGTGGCACAGGAATTCATTAACAAGCTGTCTGATCTACCATTTCTTGGAACCCTTGCATTGTATCCTGGCTCGTACAAGGACAAGAAACTTGTATTCTCATCATCCAGATTTCAGCGTCTCAAAAAGATCAAGGTTATTGACGTGGAAATGTTGGAGAGGGTCGAAGTCGATGTGACTGTTCTTCCTGAGCTCAAAGAATTAGAAATTCACTCCCACAACACCGGTTGCCACCATGATATTGACGTTGATAATGTTAAAAGATGTTCTAAAAAGGCAAGGATCGTTGTTGATGTTAGGAAAGAAAATGTTGTTTATGAAGAAAATGACAATATGTCCCAATGGTGGATGATTTTCTCTTAAAAGTGAAGGTAAAAAGGGCACCCATCAGCGGCTCTACTGATACGAATTAAAATGCCAGCATTCGTACAAGCTACGTGCTTACTTCTTGTATGGCTGGGTTGTATTTGTATATACATATTATTATACCAGTATGGCCACTCTGTGGGATACCGTGTGCGCCCCATTGTCTTAAACACGTTGTGCTTCCCTTTGTTGAATGCTTGTGATCTATATAACTTATATAAGAGCACCCATTAAGGATTTGTCTCAACTCTCATGAAGCCATATCATCACCTCCCACTAAGATATTGGGCTACGTGCTTACTTCTTGTATGACTGGGTTGTATTTGTATATACATATTATTATACCAATATAGCCACTGTGTGTGGGATACTGTGTGCTCCCCATTGTCTTAAACACATTGTGTTTCTCTTTGTTGAATGATTGTAATCTATGTAACTTATATAAGAGCACCCCCACTAAGAATTTCTCTCAACTCTCATGAAGCCACATCATCACCTCCCACTAAGATGACGGGCTACGTGCTTACTTCTTTTATGGCTGGGTTGTATTTGTATATACATATTATTATACCAGTATGGTCACTGCATGTGAGATATTGGCTCCTCACTATCTTAAACACGTTGCGTTTCCCTTTGTTGAATGCCTGTAATCTATATAACTTATGTAAGAGCACCTCACTAAAGATTTCTCTCAACTCTCATGAAACCACATTATCACCTCCCATTAAGATGCATTAATTGCTATTTCTCTTATGTGGTACATATCATCTTCAATTCTGGATTATTCTACTTGTCTGACCAACTTGGTGCACATTTTCGATCTATTCATTAGATGTATATCTTATTAGCCTTTTCTTATCTATCCAAAAGTAACATAAAAGTTTATGATTTTCATCCAGAGATAAATCATATGGCTTTCGGAGTAATCTCTACAAGTGCTCTATTTTCACGAGCAACTAATCAACCACAATGATTCATAGTTTATCAAAAAACTCTTTCAAATTCTGCAACAATGCGTGGGGAATAACCTAGTTTATAATATTTGGCAGACATACGTGTTGTACTGTGTTTAACCTCATTATTATGTTTAGGGTTAATAAGAGCACTGCCAAGAAGAATTGATAACAAGTGTGTGCTACTATAATAAAGGAGTAAACGCTATTTGCATAACTATACTTAAGTGCTCTAATTGGCATTATCTATGTTACCAATAAATGTTTACGATCAATTTGGTGGTTAATAATGACATCATTAGTAGTTGTGAATTGTGGATTAACACACATGTTCAGTGCACTCCCAAATCGGCGGATCAATGCAACAATCCATTTGCAGATGTGAGAGTGTGTCTAGGGATGAAAGCGGATCAGAGTGCAGCATATAATACCTTTTTCACAGTCTGATCCTTTTTTTGGTCGGATATGGAGCGGAGCAGATATTCCATGGATGCATTTTTTTAGGATATCAGAAAAGGTGCGGAGTTGGAGTGGTATTGGAGCGAAAACGAATTAATATAGTCAGATAATATAGCAAAAGTTTCTAAAGGAAGCTGTATTCTATCAACATAGCATGAAAAATACTAACATTTAATTTATAAGCTTATGAATCATATCTAGAGTGACACAATGACACTTCACACTTAATTTATACAGTGGTGGCTAGTTGAACTTGCTAAATAGTCGGATATCCTATTATAAGCATTGGATAATCCGTGTTCAATTATCAGATAATCCATATCTATCGGATTTCACTTGAACCATATTACTCCGTATCCACACACAATTGGATTCGGATTATCCATATCCGCATGGATTAAAAAAACCATATCTGCAAAATTCTGATGCAGATCGGATCGGATGCATAAATTGTCCTAACCACTTACACCCCTAGGTTTGTCTAAACGAATAGAAGAAATATTAGTGACCGCCACCTCTCAACCTTACCATGCCTCCACATCTATCCAACTTCACCGTGATCATGCCAACATCTAGTTGGCTTGGATCCATCCTCTTCATCCATATTAGGGTGGCTGTCTTGGTGTCGTGCCGCTGGGATCAGCTTCTATGGGGGTGATGGATGCTACATTGTAACAAGATGTCCTACAAAGCCGCACTATCCAACCTTCTAAGGAGTGGGCACGCAAACGCACAACACCTTACTTACACTTTCGTCATCTTTTCATGTAAAAGAGTCAACCCAAATGCGCTATGGCTGGATGGGAAAGGCTTATGTTAACTCCACCGTTGCTCAATGCATACCACGCTCATGGGCTACTATTGGACCATATCCAACTTGGATCGGGTGTCACATGCAACTCCACTTAAGAAACCTGGTGTTCTCGTCGTCCCAACTCACCCACACTTAGGAAATGTCCGAGATCACCCCCTCTTAGCGCATGACCGTACGTCCAGTGCCAGTGCCATAGACATGCCGTGTGTCCCATTCGGGCCCACACACGCCATGCACCATATGCATGCACACACAACCGAAAGGGTTGGCTTTGATACTATTTGTAACATCCCATCCTGCCGCACTGTCCAGCCTTTTTCAGGGGTGCACACACGTACACATAGCACCATGTTTACACTTTTGTTGTCGTTTGTATAAAAGGGTTACCTCGGTGCTATGACTCGAGGTCAAAGGCTTATAAGTTGACTTTACCCTTACTCAACTACTAATATGGTACTCAACATGTGCACACTGTGCTCATGGGCCGCTATTGGGTCATATCAGAGAACCTCATTCGTGCCAGTAGTTGAACCGATGCCACAAACCGATACAATTGAGGATGGTTATTCGTATAAATTTGTCTCCATCCAAGTCCGTATGCAAAAGTTATAAATATTTGAATACAACTTGAAATTCAAACTATAGGAATGGCAAAAATGATGGTAAATAGAGTTGAAGGTGAATAACTTTAAATTAAAAATTTAACAACTACAAAGTTGGATATCATATTGAAACCTATAACTTTTATATAAAATTTATCTCCAAGTGAGTCTATTTTAAAAAATTGTGAAGTTTCAAATAAAACATAAATTGAAATTACAACTACAAAAAGATATTCTAACATTAAAATCTTGTCAAAACATACAATTTACATATGAAGAACCTGATTGGTTTGCTGCCATTTTGGCATGCCAAAATTTAGGCCACCATTTAATTTTCTATCAATAGATGCCCATATCTCACATTTTATCCTATCAAAATGTTGGCAAGTTTTTTTGCCTAGAATTTGGCTTGGTATGCCAAATTTTTGGCAATGAACCAATCAGGTTTTATTTTCGGAGTTCATACGTCAGCCGACGTGAATACTTGTGAGCACTATTCGTGCTGACTCTGAATAAAGCCTGTAAGAATAAGGACTATTCATGCTGGCTCAATTTAGATCCCGTGTGAATAATGGGTTATTCTTGCCGGCTCTATTATATACACATACGAATGACTTACTCATGCTGACTTATATGTTTTTCAGCCACAGCCGGCTTGTTCTGGCTTATTTTATTTTCTTCTCCCTCACAAAATACTATTAAAACAACCAAAATCAGTCACAGTCAGCCAACTTATCTACCAGCGGAACAAGCTGTCATTTATAGCTGGCATATATGAGCTGAGACGAATGATGGTCTCTCTAGTACTGCTGTACAAATATGTGAGGTGGCACCTAGTTTCCAAAATAATACTACTCAGATAGTTGCAATGGCTCCTTGATCCAAGAACTAATCAGGCTGGACTACATTCACTCGAAAGATATAGTAGCAGTAGTAAACTAGTACTAATCAAAGTGTTCACTATAACAATTATGTAGCAACAACTGCAAGACACTGTTGAAGTCTCTTGGTAAATCAATGCAACTTGAATTAATTCAATTGGTCATTCAGAAAGCAGCTCAACGAAGGCACCGATACGGCAATATCCCTGGCCTTTCTTCACCCATGATGCTTCATTCAGATCACGATAAGAACAGGATTTCTGCAAGAAGACTAGAAGAGTACTGAGTACAGATCGGTAATCAACAAGCTCACGTCCTTCTCCACCCCGGATTTTATTTGATCGACTTCAGTTCTTGATAGCAGATGGCATCACCATCCAGGGTTCTCTGGGCCGATGCTTGATAGGGAACAAAATCATCGCAAAGCTAATATTAGGACCGAGTTAACACGCGACCGGTCGCGCAATCGGGTAATGCGCGACCCTGTCTCGTGCTTTCAGGTGTCTTTTTGTCAGCGTGAATAGCTCGGCGTAACACTACTGGCACCACAACATGCAAGCAACAGATATAAGATGTCGCTTTCCAGATGACATCACTAATGATGTCAGCGAGAAAAATAGTTGCATTTTTTTGCAATAGACATAATTCTCTCATGCAGCTTCTATTTTCAAATCCGTTTGCACCATCGTATTTCTTATGATGAGACCTAATAAAACAAGATCCATATTTGATATGTTTTGAAGTCGCTTTATATAACTAGCAACTTATATTGAACACGGATCATTAACTTATGTAAGAACTGTCTGGCAACTTGTATTGTATTTTGAAAATATCATCTCTTTGTCTGATAGAAAATTATCCGTGGGCGCGTAGCAACTTACGTTGTATAATGTAATAACTTGTATGCTTACTACACCGTTAACTTTTACACAGAACTCATATAGCTTGTTAATATCAAATTAAGTAGAATATACACCTTCTTTATTGTTACAACTTATATAGAGCCAACCCAACAAGTTATATAGAACCATCACCGATTAATGTAGAGATAATGTAGCAATTTATGATAAGTAATATTGTCATGTAAAAATTATTTGTATTATAATTTATGTATATAGTTTGTTATTATGTTTATATATAAGTTGCTATAAACGTAATACATAACTAGCTACTATCGTTCAACATATAAGTTGTCACTGTATAAAATTTAATACGAAATATATGCATCACGGATCTAGTTTTGTAGATCTCGTCATTAGAAACACAGTGGTGCAAACAGTGTTGAAAACAAATTACTTAAAACAACGTTATCACATTTATACTAATGAGTCCAATCAACATTCAAATAAACTATTGCAGCCCACCACCTTTGCAGACGGGTCGTGTGTCGGACATGGAGGCCTAGGGCCCGCACGGACGCAGAAAGAACTCCAAAGGAGGATATGGCAAAACGAGTAGAGATCGTGGCACAAGGCGACAAAGGACTCTACGAGATATGAAAACTAGTCGATATAAGGAAAGCACTCGCATAGCGAGGCTTGCTCGGGTTACTACTCGAATTAGACTAGGATTCCACTCTTGTAACCCTGCCAACCAGTATATAAGGTTGGGCAGGGACCCCTCTCGACACAACACACAAGTTCAACTCAATACGTTCCAATAGGACATCAATCTACAGAATAGAGAGAATCACGACTAGTCTTACTGATCATAGATCGATAAGACAAGCTTGTGCTCATATTCACTCTACGTAATACAAGATCAGCAACAGGACATAGGGTATTACGCCTAGTTGGTGGTCCGAACCTATATAAATCTCGTGTCACGTAATCGTCGAGTTCCTGATTCTACGAACACTCCACCAAAACTCTACCGCCTAGGGATACCCCTCGGTGGGATAGCCGGTAAAACACCGACATCTGGCGCGCCAGGTAGGGGTGATCGTCAATAATCCCGTGGAGAATTCGACGACTTCAAGACAAAACAAGATGGTCTGGGAAGGTGCTGCTCTCGGAACCAAGCACAAGGAGATGATTGACGACAGCAACCCACTCCAATCAGGAAAAACATCGCCAAGCGTGGAAGAGCTCGTGGAGAATTTCGACGAGATTCAACTGTCTCACATCATCAAGGGGCAAGCGCTCTGATCAAGATTACTCTCGAATTCTTCTCAAGAAATTCTCTCCAAATCCGACTCGATTACGACAAGTAGTTCGAGCACCCACCCAACCCTACCCACTTTTGGACTACACAACTTGGCATCAACTTACCAAAGACTCATATGCTCCCAATTCGAGTAAATAATAGAACAATATATAGACATCCTAATCTGGATCGGTCTAGAGCATGCCACTTCTTGCAAGGAGGCAGCCCAAGTACTCGATCACGACTCGGATTCAGACGATGAAGATCCTGATGGTGCGACCAGACAGTGCTTATTCATAACCTCGACACCAGAAGGAAGAATGATGGATTGGAGGCAAACAGGTTACCCAATAAACGAAAGTTGTGGTTTCTCCGTCGCAAGATCCAGTCTCAATCAAGAAAAGGCCCAAGTCAGGAACAACAACATGGTACACCACACTCAGGACCGTGCCGTATACATGATTGACCTCAAAGACTTCGAAGGAGCCAATCTCTACAAAAGGGAAGCATTCATCGAGCTCTTGGAAGCACTAAACTATACCCAGGAGCAGGAAAGGAAGAATAGTCGAGTGGTTAAAAACCAAAGGAGGGCCGGGCGACGTGCTACTCTACGGAGCAAGATAGGCAAATTCACTCAGTCAAGCAAGTATTGCAACTCTCCAGCGGCCAACGCCATGGAACTGCACTTCAGTCTATCCCTCATGCACCAAACTGCTGAAATTAAAAATCTTCTCGGGTTGACCACCACAATCATCAAATAACTCGATGATTATGAGGCCCCGCATGAAGAAGAAAGTGATGACTCAGAGACACATCTACAGATCGTCGCAGTAGAACAATATGATCCTCAAAACAACTGGAAGATTCAGCCTCAAGAAATCCAGAGTACTCTCAAGAGGAAACTAGTCGAGGATACAACAACTGTCATCCAACAGCTCAACGAGCTAAAATTAAACTCCAATTCAGCAGCATTCAAGGAAGCGCTAAACTAGAGACGCACATTGCACCCAAATCAAAAGCACTTCACTGGAGGCTACATCGGACTCCGTGCGCTTGCGGATTTTAGTTAGGCTAAGGAGTGCCAACAAAGATCTTCAAGAAAGACCGGGGGCTTGTCAGACATGGAGGCCTAGGGCCCACACAGACACAGGAAATACTGTAACGCCGTACTTTTTAAGTCATTTAGAAATACAGGCTTATCAAAATTTTTCCTTTAATTAAACCTAATTATCTTCCCTAACAACATTCAAAATATATTTCTCAAATAAACCATGCATTAAGTTAAGCATGTGTGCTGCATTTGGATGCCTAGAAATTCTCTTTAATTCTCCACATAGAAGTCCCTTCAAATTCCCTTTCCAATCTTTTGGATTTACTATCTAAGTCTAATTTAAATATTAAGTCCTAATTCAAACCCCACCAAAATTCCCCAAAGCAATATCCATTCTAAGCCCCACATCAAAACTCTGCCCAAATTTGAATCCTTATTCAAATTTGAGTTTAAACTCCCATTCAAATAAATAGAAAAGCTATTCAAAAGATAACTGGGCCAAACCCTGATTCTGGCCCAGCTAGACTTCGCGGCCTGTCACCAAAGTCTAACATCCGCCCTCCAACTCTCAGCCCCGCTCACCCTTTCCCTTCCTCTGACCAGCCCGCGGCCCATCTCTCTTTCCCTCCCCGCGGCCTAGCCCACCGCGTCGCGCCCCTCCCCCGGCCTGCCCGCGGCCCGGACCACCCACCCAGTCCTTCCCCGCTTCGCCTCCGCTGGGCCAGCCCAACTCCTCCCCCCGCTCCGCCTCGGCCCAGTCTGCTCCGCCGGCCCAACTCCCCGCGCGACGTCGGCATGACGTCACGCCGTCTTCCCCCTCCTTCCCCTTTCCCGCGCCGCGCCGGCAGCCGCTCACCGCCGCACGATCCCCGGCCGCCGGCTGAGATTCTTCCCCAGGGCGCGTGGCAGCACCGCGAGCTGCCACCGCACTCGCAATGCGGCGCCGACCACCCCCCCAGCCGGAATCGCGCTCCGCCGCTGCCGTCACTTCCCCGCCTCGGCCGGTTCCACGCGTCGCCGGCTCGACGGCCGCCGGTGCGACGTGGAGGCCTCCCCGGCGCTTCCTCCTCCTATAAAAGGGCGCGTCGAGGCCCTCCCCTCCTCACCTTCCCAGAATCGAGCTCAAGCGCTCGAGCTCCCTCCCTTTCCCTTCTCACCGCCACCGTCATTCACCCCAGCCGTGCCACTGCGAGCTCCGCCGCCGGCGCACCTCACTGCGCGCCGCCCTGGCGCCGCTGCCAGCGGCCACCACCGTGGCCGCCAACGCGAACGCCGGCGCCGCTTCACCCCCGTCCCCACCGCACACACCGCCGTGCGCGTGCCGCTGCGCCACGCCGTCGGCGCCACCCCGCGCCGCGCTGCGCCACCGCCACCGCGCGCCGCACCCCGCCGCCGCCGCGTCGTGCACCGCCACGCCACACGCCGCTGCCGCCGTGCCCCGCGCCGCTCCCCTCCTCCTCCTCCTCCCCACTAGCCCCGCCGCGCCGCGCGTGAGCACAGCGCCGCCACCAGCGCCGCCCGCCACAACGCCGGCCGCAGCTCGTCGCTAGCGCTCCCCACGTGCGCGCAGCACAAGCAGCGCCGCCACCTACGCACGTCGAGATGCGCCACCGCCGCGCCGCCTTGCGCTGCGGCCATCCCAGCGCCGTGCCCACCTCTCTCCGCGCCCCACGCCGCCGCACGCCACGCGAGTGCCCCATGCTGCCCTGTTGGCCGTCCTCTCGCCGTCGACCGTCGGCCGCCGGCGCTGGCCGCCGCAGTGCGCCGCCAGCCGCCCCCCCCCAGCGCCGCCGGCCATTCCCCCCTTCTCCCCTTCCCTGCTCCGCCACGGAGGCAGAGGAGAAGAAGAAGGGGAGGAAGATCCTGTCCTCCCCGCCTCCTTTCGCCGACAGGCGGGCCCCGCCCTCCTAAGGCCAAGAAGGCCTGGCCCATGTGGACCGTTGGCCCACAGGCCTCCGGCCCACAGCTGGTCCGCGGCATTTTCCCCCCCCCCGAACCGCGAATGGGCTCGGTCCATATGGACCGTAGGAAGACAGTCCCGGTCCACGAAGGCCCAAGACGCCGGCCCGTGAAACAGTGCCACTGGTGGGCCCCTCTGCTGACGCCAGCCTCTTCAGAAATTGCTAGGTACACCCCGAACTTGTACCCCAATTCTCATTTCAGTCCTTCCTCCACTCCAAAAATTCCCCAAAATTCTCCAAAAATATTAGAAATATTTCTAAACCTATTAGAGCCATCCAAACCATTTTAGGATACTTCTTGACCCCAAATCCCAAAAGAGTCACTCCCATCCAAAAGAAAAGCCCCGTTAGTACACCCCAATTATTACCCATTCTATTCCAAAGCTCCATAAAACCCTAAGTTTTTCCATAAATACTAGGGATTATTCTAAGCATTTCCATGTGCTTAGTTCCCTAGGATTTATATCCTAACCCCAAATCTCAATCGCGCTATCCCAAAACCCCGCCGAAACCCCGTCTGAGCCCCATAGGTGTCGTTTCGCCGTCCGATCAAAACCCTGGGTTTTGGTAAAACCCTAACCGTTGTGCTACCCAAATCCACTCCATCCCATTAATTATTTAGAAACTCATTTCTAAATAATTAATATAACCATCCCTTAATTACTCTGGGATTATTGCTTAACAATCCAATAATCCCCGTATCCACGGTCCCGAGCCCATCTTAAAAGCCGCCGTCACCCGGGGGTTATCTCTTAGAAATCCATGAAACCCCCGACCGTTCAATCATCTCTGAGGAAATTACTTATTAATTTCCTGGGGATTTCATTCCTTTGAATCCATTAATTGTTTACCGTAATTAATGGATTATCTCTCAATATCTCTTTTTATCCTTTATTTCTATTCTATAGGAATTGTTTGATGTATTGTTTACTAAATGTTATTTTCCATATTCCATTGATCGATAGGTCGTTGGCGTGACCAGGCCCCGCCCAAGATGTCGAAGCATTCCGAAGACTCAGAAGTCCAAGCCTGGTCAACATCAAGCTTACGTACGCATTAGCGGACGTCCAAGTACTGTTCGTGAAGGCAAGTCCTGGCAACCAACTCCTTGGTCATGCCAGTCCCAGTTCCTGCATAATAAAATCAACCAAGTTAATAACATGGAATGCATACTTTGTGAAAACATAAGGAGAACCCTCTATATTCCATCTCCCCCTTGATTTAGAGCCATTTCTAGCCCAATATCCTATTAATAACCCCGGTCACGCCCTGTCGCTGACCGAGCGTTATTTAGAAGTAGATTTCTTAGGAATTCTACACATTTATGATTTGTGAGGAAAGAGATTCCGGGAGATGAGAGAGAATGTTGGATTAAGTATAAAATGAACCAACTAAGAATAGAACCCCTAAGGACGGACTTGCGAGTAAGGGAGGCAGCCTCGGAAGGGGATCCTGTCTCAAAGGCTTGCTCTGGTCGCATAAGGACCGGTTCACGGGAGAGTCTTTCTAATGCCAGTACCGCCATACGGGCCAAAAAGGACATAGCCTTCGGGAATGACCTGTAATGTGAGGCCTTGACCCACACCCCGCTAGCAGCTCCTAGTAAATCCATCCCAAGGAGCCGCATGATTGGTGCAGAGTGCTGACCGGCGAACTGAGTAGCGCTCGGTGCCGAGTCGGGCACGCACCAAGTCGGGATACAGATGTACTGGAGACAGCCCCAGACAGAGGGCTGGGACTGGGCGGCACGGGTTGACTAGAGTACAGGGTAGGGAGACCCTGAGGGCCGAGGGCCCTAATATATGAGCTCATTTGACCCGGGTCGACATCCGCGAGGCGGATGATGATTAGTAGCCCCTGTTTAGCCCCCAGTACTATCTGTGGCTGGACCTAGGAAAGGCTGTCTGGAGACAGACGCCGGCAGGTACGGGTCTCGTAGGTCGGTACCGCCAAAGTACACGGTATGGGCTGACCGACCGTATGGCATAGGGTACAACCTCTGCAGAGTAACCAATCTGTCGATAGCCGTGGCTCTCGGTTATGAGCCCATTTAGTCAAAGCCCCCGTTGATTAGCATATATCTGTAGAAATAAAGTATGAAATGACGAGACGGGCAAAGGCCCGGATGAGAGAGGCATAAGCCTGCCCAGAAGGACCCTGACGGTCTCTGGAAGAGAGAGAACTAAAACATGGGGACTGGCAGGGATGAGAATGCCCCTCCAGGACCAAACAACATAATATTCTCCTTTCCCACCCCTGTTTACAAATGTATAACTTTACTTTGTATTTATATTCCCACCAGAGAATAACCTCACTCCCCTGCATACATTATAATTTTACACAGGATTTGCTGAGTACCAATCACAGATGTACTCAGCCTTGCTTTCACATGATTACAGGTACATGGACATGTAGGGCATCCCGGCTCATTCCCTCCTCGAGTGGGTCGTAATGCCACACTCCGCTAAGGCGAAGGTAGTTATTCTTTATTTACTGCGCGTTTATTGCTTCCAATACTAATCCTGTGTAAAACCTGTATCAGCGTACAGGTGATTATGGGACATCCAAAGGATGGTCGCTGCAAATTCTCCACAGGAGGATATGGCAACGAGTAGAGACCATGGCGCAAGGCTACGCAGGACTCTACGAAGTATGGAAACTAGTCAACATAAGGAAAGTACTCGCATAGCGAGGCTTGCTCGGGTTACTACTCGAATTAGACTAGGATTCCACTCTTGTAACTCTGCCAACCAGTATATAACGTTGGAGAGGGACCCCTCTCAAAGAACAAGTTCTAAATCTCAACTTAGAGCACACAATCTAATCCCAACCCATAGAATATAGAGAATATCGACTAGTCTTACTGATCATCGATCGATAAGACAAGCTTGTACTCATATTCACCCTACGTAATACAAGATCAGCAACAAGACGTTGGGTATTACGCCTAATTGGCGGCCCGAACCTGTATAAATCTCGTGTCATGTAATCGTTGAGTTCCTGATTCTACTGTCACTCCACCAAAACTCTACTACCTAGAGATACCCCTCGGTAGGATTGCCGGTAAAACACCGACAGTCCCTGCACTTCACATTCAGCTTTGCAAGCATATT
This sequence comes from Urochloa ruziziensis, assembly GCA_015476505.1. Classification (NCBI taxonomy): domain Eukaryota; kingdom Viridiplantae; phylum Streptophyta; class Magnoliopsida; order Poales; family Poaceae; genus Urochloa; species Urochloa ruziziensis. The sequence continues at coordinate 29,406,771 of CM027121.1, read as the reverse complement.
CAAACAATATGGTCATATCATGATACTCCTTATAATCAAGTATATCCTGAGTTTCCCTATTCAAGCCACCACGAAAACGTGCCATAGTAGCATCATCCTGTTCAAACAAATCACAATGAATCATACCCTTTTGTAACTCCTGGTAATACTCCTCAACGGATCATTGGCCTTGCTGAAAACGCTGCATGGTGTTAAGCAAATCTCGAGCAAAATAAGAAGGAACAAATCGATGTCGCATAGCAGCCTTTAATTTAGCCCAAGTAGATGGAATAGCAGTGGGATGTTTGAGTTTATATTCACGCCACCAAATTAAAGCAAAATCAGTAAATTCACTAATAGCAGCCTTAACTTGAAATGTAGCAGGAATATCATGGCATGAAAATTTTTGTTCTACCTCCAACTCCCAATCAAGATATTCAGCAGGATCATATTTACCATAAAAGAAGGGGTCTTAAATTTAATCTTAGAAAATGTGTCATTAATAGGATTACGTACCACACGGCGGGCACGACCGCGGCGGTCTCCATCGTCCTGCTCTGTATCACCACCATAATCCTTCTGCAAGTCTGTGAGCGTCGTGTTCATCGTCGTGAGCGTCGTGTTCATCGCGTCAAGCCGGGCCGTAAGGATGTCGAGTGTACACTTGGCGGCTGTCTATGCAAGCTCAATCTGGTCGAAACGCTCGTTGGATGAAGTGACCGTGCAATCAAACCGCTCATGCAGCGTCTTCATGTCGGTGTTAAGTCCATCAGTGTCGGTCCTCATACCTTTGCAGCTTTGTGTCCATCTTGTCGTCGTCTCCTGACATGGTTAGCGCAAACACAAAAACAAATCCTATGACAACAAGATGTGGATGGAATGCTCACAAAGACACTGTGACTGCAAGCAACAAGTAGCACCTACGAGAGATTGGAGCAGCGATTGCCTGGAGAAACAAAATCTGCTCGTCGTAAGAATATGTGTAGTTCTGGGTAGGCTGCACTCAAGTCAAGGATTAGCACAATCAAACAATAATGCAAAGCTGAATTACAGTGCTAAACACGTAACTATGCTACTGGAAATAAGTGCAAACCAATCTAGACCAAGGACAGCTATCAAGGAAGTGTATGCAGAAACAGAAAAACTATCGGGCCGCGGTACACTGTCTAAACGAAGTTTTTTGGCCTCAAAACCGATGTCACCTAGTGCTACATGGGGTGCACGATATAGGAAATTTTGAGCGGAATCCTGGAAAAAAAAAGAACACTGAAATCGGAGTTCCGAGCGAAAAGTTATGGCCGTTTTTCGTGAAGGTGTTGAAACGGCAGAAATCTTCCAAACAAAAACGACTGAGAGTAGGTCGCCCGTGCTATTTCCTTCTTCTCTTTTTTTTTCCAAACTTTCCTTTTTTTTTGTTTCCTTTTTTTAGCTTGCCAAAAGAGCTCCGAAAGATGGAAGTTTGATGCGCGGGGGGGGGGGGGGGGGGGGGGGGGTTGGGATGAGCGAAATATAGAATGGCAGGAGGAGTTCGGTTGACGTGGGGGGTTCAAGTCGGATTTAGGTAGGGGTAGGGTTTGGTGGGGTGCGATGAAAGGAGGCGGCAACGGCGATGAAAGGCGGTGGCAGCGGCGATGTAAGGCAGCAGAAACACAAAGTGACCAGCAACAACGATGCGCAAGCACGCAAATTCAACAAAGCAAATAATGAAAGAAAGTGCAAGGCGAAAGAGGGTGTTGGGACAAAGATCTAACCTGATTTTTTTTTGTTTTTATAGAATGTAGGTAATGGAACAACACTCGATAAAACTCACCAATCAACCTGGAAAGCTGATACCACTTGATAGAGCTGAAGTGCCTGATCTTTCGGTGAGTGGGGATAATTTTGACTTGGTGGAAGTAGACCCACACGATCCGACTACGACGAGCAAACCCGAAGCGCCAATGCAATCGCTGAACCAACTCCCTGTGGTTACCGACCTTGTTGCAGCAAGATCAGCAACTTCCTGTACGCAATCGAAGAACGGACAAAAAAAAAGAAGGCGAACAATATTAACATCACTCGAAGGTGGAGTTCTGAATCACACGAGGACAATACGTATTTGTGCGTGTCGAATGTAGCTAAAGCTAGATGTAAAACAAAACTCAAGTCTGAAAATAAAAGAGTAGTCTATCTAAGTAGGGGGCATAGCCCCTAGGGTCGGCGTGGAGGGGGCAGCATGCCGTGAGGGGGTGGGGGCACGCCCAAGGTGGGCCCCACCAATCCAGGCGCCCCCACCTGGGACTTCTGTTGGGCCAGCTTCTATTCTTCTGGGCATTCATTCTTTAACAGCATGACAAAACTCAATTCTCTTGTACGGGCCCGAGTAATTGGCCCAGATGGAAGAGATGACGCTTGGGCTTGTAGTGGGCGTGGCACCTGGGCTTCTGGATGTGATGCGTGGGCTTCTGGTGCTGCTGGTGTAGACGCGCTCGTGTTGTAGTTGATGTCCTCATCAGCACGTCCTATGAACAATAATGCCCATATTCTCACAAACTAAATGTGACCTTATATGTATGTGGCACGTATCTATACCTCGTCGTTTGAGAAAAGGAGCTAGCACATGCGTGCAGCCAGCCATGTTCATGTTAACAAACATAAAGTCATTCCAGGTTCTAGCTAGAACCTCAGTTACGCAGCATAATAAGAAAGCCCGGCGTTGCACGCATGTGTCAAGACGCAAAGCACCGACATGTAACATAAACAAAGAAACGCATCAGCATCACCGCTCCTGCACGCCCGATTAGCAGAGGAATCTGACCAACGCATCCCCTGTGAGCAGTGATCGAAGCGACCATTATTACGTTTCCACGCATCACGCCACCGGCCGGGTGCCTACAAAATGTGGTGTCTCCTTTCAGTAAGAATGCCACGTTGTTGCTGGAGGAGAACACAAGCGCGAGCCTAGCGATAGACCAAGGAAGAGAAGAATCGCGCGCGCGAGATGGCGGAGGCGATCATCGGGCCTCTGGTCGGGAGGCTGCAGGAGGTGGCCGTGGGCGAGGCCCGGGTGCTGTTTGGGGTGAACACCGATATCCACAGGCTCCGGGACAAGCTCATGTGGCTGCAGGCCTTCCTCCGCGAGGCCGACACCAGGCGCCGCGCCGTCTCCGACGAAATCACCAGGGTCTGGACGCAGCAGACGCGGGACGCCGTCTTTGACGCCGAGGACGCCCTCGACCATTACCATCTCCACGTGGACAAGGCCAGGTATGGGCCTCAAAAACAGGCATGCGAGCATGTCATCAGTCCACAACCCACAAATAAAATCGCCCAAGAACCATGTTTATGTTAGAGCCCAACTCCAAGAGACCCTCTAAATTATTTCTAATTGCTAGTTTTAAACATTTTGATTAAAAAGGTATCGTCCAACAGTCTCTCGATCTATTTGGTTATTCAAACATAGTCACTCTCTATTCTAAATTTTTCGCTAGCTAAATATAGAAAAGATAATAGCTCTCTGGAGCGCATGCAAGATATAGAAAAGCTGTTAGAAAACAGAGAAATATAGAAAACAATTTTTATACAAATGTCTCTCTTAACGATGATTTACAGAGTGAGTTTTACAGAGACTTTTGGAGATGCTCTAGCCCAATGTAGGTTATTAAATAGACTGGCAACAACAAAATGATGGACCTTTAGTTCGTTTGGCCCTCTCATAACAATCTTCGCACTATATATGTGCATTGCACAGTGCTTCTTCCGTGGTCCTGTAATCTTTCCAAACGTCTGGTCTAACTTATTGTGTGTGTATGGGATTCTGAAGGTACCCAAGGTGGGCTCGTCCTACTATGCGATGTCTCGCTACATTTACAACACAAGTACGGATGAGACGCAGTCTATCTAGAAAAATTAAGGCCATCAACCGAAGGCTTGATGACATCATTGAAAACAAAGATAAATACAAGGTGGAAGATAAGGATAAGAAGACAGATGTGACATGGAAACCTTCTACCTCGGCATCAATACCTCACATCCACAGAAAGTTGTAAGTAGTTACAATAATCTTTTGCACTTTATTATATATATATAGTCCACTCTGTGCTATCTTTTCCCGTTCCTATAAAGTCATTTTGTGAAAAATACACATTTCTGACAAGGGATGTTATCAAATTGAACCTTTAAAGGTAAGTCTGCCAAAATAGATCCATGATAGATAATTCAAAAATTATCTTTTTAGGGCAATTTAAAAATCATATTACCGTGATAAACAAAGACGTCCGGTATGAGCGTTTGTGCATTAGTGCATGTTTGGCCGGTTTGAGGTTTAAAAACATATTACCGTGATAAACAAAGACGTCCAGGATGTTTTTCACTCTGCAATTTCTTAAATAAACATAAATCACATGCACTTGGCAGTTAACTAGGTGTTACTTAAGCGCGCCTACGTACTAATCATGGTATTAATAAAAAACACAATAACACTAGGTGGTGTTCGGCACCTTACCACTAGGAACTTTGTTGGTGGCATCGAGTGATAGGATCTACTTAACTATACGTTATCACCACTAAAAAGACCATCATTCGTATATGTATTGGCTCATTTATGCTGGTCATAAATGATCCAGCACGAACGAGTCATTCGTATTGGTGTATACTAGAGCTGGTATGAATAATTTATCATTTGCACTAGCGGGCAATTGAGCGGGCATTAGTGCATTCACACTAGCCTAAAGTTGAGCCCATGAATAGCCCCCACAATTATTTGCATCGGCTGACGTACAAACTTAGAAATTCAAAAATTCGTAACTTCTACACATGAACTCGGAAGAAGACAAACTATATATGAAAATTGTACATTTCAATGAGATCTAAAACTTTATAGTTTAAAGTTTTTTAATTTAACATCCTTTAGATCTCCAAAACTTTAATGTCAACATGTCTTTTTGTCCGTATTATTTGAAGTTTGTGTTTTATTTGAAAATTTGTAACTTTTTGATATGGACTCGCTTGAAGATAAATTTTACACGAAACTTGTAGACTGTGACCTGGACTTCAACTTCGTAGTTGTAACCTTTTCAATTTCAAGTCATTCATCATTCAGCTTTTTTCCTGCCCTTGTTCCTGCTCTTGTAAATTTTAATTTCAAGGTCTATGAAAAATCTGTAACTTTTGCATACGACCCGGGATGGAGATAAAAATTTTACGAAAATTCGCACCTTTCAACGACATCTACAATGTTGCAGTTTAAAGTTTTTATTTAAAGTCATTTAGATGCCCAAATAATAGATATAAGTTTTAGACAACAAGGGTCAAAAGGAACAGAACTCCCTCATGAGCAGCAATGACTTCTAGGTGAGATAGTACGGAAGAGTTTCGCAAGGCAGGGAGTCTTGAGTTTTAAGGCTGGGTATTGCATGTACACGTATTTCGCGTGACTTGTGACTTGCGACGCGCGCTCGTGGCCGAGCATAAGGGTGGCCCATAGGCATACAAAACTTTTTTTTTGCTATTTTCGTTTGTGAATTCTTATTTTTACTATCCATGCCGGTGGGAGATCTACCAGGTAGAATAACTTGTCAAACGTGCCAGCGTAGACGCCGGCGCGAATAACCACCTCATTCATACCGGCTTTATGGTGCCGATTAAATCGCAAATGCAAATGAGGTTTTCACGCTGGCACGAACGAGGGTCTTTGTAATAGTGTATGTTTAAAACAGATAGCCATATGTTGTAGGTGCTTGCAAAACAATGGAGGGTTGGTTAAGAATTTGGGGAGCTGCGTGATGTAGTAGTGTTACACCATACATACAATCTCAAAACTGTATATAAACAGGATGCGCGAGTGTCAAGTATTGAGCATATATAAGACTATAAGGTCCCATTTGTTTGGTCGGAATTTGGAGGAATTTGAATCTAGTGATAAATTATACTATGTGGCTTGGTATTTGACATTCCACAACTTTCCTAAGCTCACAAATAAACCTATCCTAAATTCATAGGGTGTAGATGGAAATGAATTATATAGGGTGAGAGATGAAAAGATAGGTTTATTCATCGGGTGAGAGATAAAAAGATAGGATCACTCTATTATATTCATTTTTTTAGAAAAAGGATTAAATTCCGACCTTTTGCATCATCCGATGCATATGGCCATTGTCGATTATTACATAATCATGTCAATGACATGTTGGAAAAATAGTAGAGGTAAAAGATTATAGACTACATGATATCACATATCAATCACATAATCTAAAATGAGAACGCCAGCCATTCTTTGCGAAGATCTCCATTGCCACCACTTCCACAGTGTGAGAAACAATTTGGATATGGTCCCTTTCCGCCTCCTTTTGCAATAGCTTCCAAAATCTGAACCAATATGTTTCCCTGAATATTGCCTGCATAAAAGACGGTGTAGGTTTCTTGTTAAAAATAATATCATTACGACATTGCCAGATAGACGAAAACATGGCCGCTACTCCCACTAAAATTTTGCGCTTAGTTCTAGCACCTTTGTCACTTGCCATAGCTGCATAATATGTTCAATGCTTCTAGGTGTTTTGATATGTAGAGCAATATTTATGATTTGCCAAACAGATTTAGCAAAGTGACAATCAAAGAAAAGGTGTTGTATGGTTTCATTATGATTGCAAAAGCCACATTTTGGGCTACCATTCCAGTTTCTTTTGATTAGATTATCCTTAGTCAATATAACCCCTCTTCCTAGGTACCAGAGGAAGATTTGTATCTTAAGAGGGAGTTTTAACTTCCATAGCCAATTTCCTTAGAATAAGATGGGTGTAGTCATCATTTGTTTATACATAGAATGGACCGAGAATTGTCCATCTCCTTTTAGCCCCCGTCTAAACATCCTTTTCCTTGGCAAAGGTTAACATTTAGTAAATGTGCAACCATATGTTGGCATGCAATTAGTTTATCCCCAACAATTGGCCTACGAAATGACATATTAAGGGGTATTGATCTCAGGACTTCAGCCACTGTGTCTTGTTTTCTTCTAACAATATTATATAGAGAAGGATATTGTTCACATAAAGGTCTATTATTAAGCCAAGTGTCTTTCCAAAATCTAGTGAAGAATTCATTCTTGACTTTCATAAGCCCCATCCAGAAGTGAGAATCTTCTGGTTTGCCTTGTACTTGTGTCAATGATTTAGCACCCAACTATTTGTTTCGAAGTAATTGTTGCCAAACCCCATCCTCATTAAGTAGCCTAGAAAGCCATTTGCTGAGGAGACATATATTCTACACCTTAAGATTGGTAATACCCAATCCACCTTGTTCATTGAGTGGGAGATAAAAAAGATAGGCTTATTCATAGGGTGAGAGATAATTTATCACTAATTTCAATTCCTCCAGATTCTGACCAAACAAATGGGCCCAAAGAAGAAAGGAAGTGCCAAGTTAGAAATAAATATTCAATGGTAATACCTTGACCAACGACGAACATTACAGTGCCTTAATTTTAACAGAGTCCTGCATACAAAGAAATAAGATCGAATGTGCATACATACCCCTTCAAGCTTTTGAACCAAAAGATACGTACAAAATTCAAGATAAAACCGTGCTTATGAAAAAAACTAAGATTACAAAAAGTAATCCAAGTTAGCAGGATATTGTCTATATGATTGAGAAGTTGTCCCTGCTCTAAAATAAGCCTTACGGTTATAAGAACACACACTACGTAGGAATATCTATATTAGTGACAACTCTAGAATGTCATTAGTGACGGCAGAACTTTGCGTCACTAATTTCATCACTAATGTAGATCAGTAGATCACATCAGTGACGCAGAAAACCCTGTCGCTAATGAACCATCATCAGCAACGCAAATAACTGGCAAGAGCCATCAGTGACGATTTTGTAAACCCATTTACAAATTACCTTCATCAGTGATATATATATGTGAGTTGTCAAAATAGTCACAATGACCATCATCAGTGATGCAGGTTAGAAAAAGTGTCACCGATGACAACCTTCATCTGTGACGCCACATTGGCAACCTGTTACTGATATTGTGAAAGAATCATGCGACAAACACCAAATTAGTAGCACACTAATGTTTGCTCCCGAAAACCAAGCTCATAGAGCCCAAATTCAGCTAGCGAAGATCAGAGACAATCTTTTGTGTTAGATCTTTAAATTCTTTTTTTACAATCTTTTGTGGTAGAAGGTGAAACTTTGGGTGGCATAGATTTTTTTCTTCACAAAGTTTCATTGGCTAACTACCATTGGTTCTCAAACTAGAAGGCTAAATGTTATTTTCAGTTTTTTTAAGAAAGAAATGTTTTGGTGCAATGGACAGATTATATTTTTATAGGCACCGTGTAATATGGTTGCTAACTTACTCTTGAAATTATTCTTACTGCTACTAATAATCATCATTACATAATTATTGAACCTCAGGGACGATGTCCATGATTCAGATGTGGTGATATATGTGGAGGAGCGAAAGAAACTAGAGGATAACATTGTTATTCTAACTGAACAAGAAGATAACAAAGAACACTATCCAGTAGTTATCACAGTGTTTGGAGAAAGTGGTATTGGCAAGACAACTCTTGTGAGAGACATATACCAAAAAATGGAAAAGAAGAAACAGTTTGAAGTTCAAGCCATGGAGAGTTTTGCACCTTATTTAACTGCTACCAATATCCTACAACAAATAGTTCAGCAGCTAACAGATGACGATACAAACTGCCCTAAAGAAATGGCCCGTCAAATGTTGGTAGATAAATTGAGAAATAAGAAATACTTGCTGGTGATAGATGGTGAAGTTAGTGGTACTGAATGGAAGAATATTCTAAGTACCCTTCCAATTGGCACTAGGGGTAGTAGAGTAGTGCATATCACACAAGGTAAACCAGAAGAGCCACCTAGCATGTACCATCATGTCACCATTCGGTTACAGAAGCTTAAAGAAGATGCTACCTTGTCATTGTTCCGTCAGAGGCTACCTAAGGAACTACAAGATAAAAATTTCAAAGAATACCAAAAAGACATTTTCCAAATCACTCAAGGGTTGCCATTGGCGGTTGTTCTTTTATCAGGTCTTGTGCAAACCAAGGAGTTCCCAAGTGAGTGGGTGAAGGTTTTCGACTACCTTAAGTCCAAGCAATCAACGAGGCTTGAAACTATGTTATCAGTTTGTTTTGATGATCTTCCACATGAGCTGAAATGTTGCTTCCTCTACTTTGCTGCATTGCCAACCAACACCACAATTGAGGCACGCAACTTGGTGTTTATGTGGGTAGCAGAGGGATTCCTGAGGTCAAAAGGTGGGAAGACAATGGAGAAGATTGGCTTCATCTATCTAAATGAGTTGATAATAGAAATCTTGTCAATCGAGTGAAAATGGATGATGACTCTAGTTTCGGGAGTATGTCTGTGACAATTCAAAACAAAGTTCATGAGTTTTTGCAGATTGAAGCACATGAAGCAAGCTTCGTGGAGGTCCATAGTGGTGATGACATTCCCACATTAACCAGTGCTCGTCGCCTCTCTCTACAGAATTACACTGACAAATATGCTGTCCTTGCCAATCCATTGCCAAAGTTACGATCTATCTTTCTCAGTTTGAGCAAGAGCCCAAAGGTGATCAGGGACATATGTCCAAAAGAAGCCATGCATATATGTTCTATTTATCTCATGGAAAGCCAATCTCTAAGAAGAAGAAAGACATCAGATCTCACATAAAAGAATTGCTTCATGGCTCTGAGTTTCTTCGTGTCATCAATCTTCAAGGCATTGAGATTGGTGAAACGTTGACAAGTGCAATAGGCAATGTTGTGCACTTGCAATACCTTGGCATCACATCTTGTTCACTAAAATATATCCCACGGTCCATCGGAAGACTTACTTGCCTCCAAACATTGGATGTTAGGGAAACTAATGTCCGAGAGCTCCCGAGGGCCTTCTGGATGATTAAGACCCTGAGGCATGTGCTTGGTTTTATCCTCATGTTGCCCAAGCAAATTGGCAACTTGAAGCAGCTGCACACGCTTGACTCCATAAATCTTGAAGTCTCAGAGCTAGCTTTGGATGGGACACTAGGAGAGATGATACATCTTGAGTTCTTGTCGATTTGGCATATCTCAGATGTCAATGTGAAAGCTCTATCTGGTGCTCTAGAGAAGCTTGAGAGCCTTAGGACCCTGGTGTTGCAAGGTAGCATTATTCCATCAAATGTCTTCACCACATTCTCCCTACGGCGCGTCAAGTTTCTTTTTCTATGTGGGGATCTTCTCGGCTCATCTAACCTAGATAGCAGGGAAGCCTTGTGCCTTCCTAACCTCATCATGCTTTCTCTGGAGAAACATATGTGGCACAGGAATTCATTAACAAGCTGTCTGATCTACCATTTCTTGGAACCCTTGCATTGTATCCTGGCTCGTACAAGGACAAGAAACTTGTATTCTCATCATCCAGATTTCAGCGTCTCAAAAAGATCAAGGTTATTGACGTGGAAATGTTGGAGAGGGTCGAAGTCGATGTGACTGTTCTTCCTGAGCTCAAAGAATTAGAAATTCACTCCCACAACACCGGTTGCCACCATGATATTGACGTTGATAATGTTAAAAGATGTTCTAAAAAGGCAAGGATCGTTGTTGATGTTAGGAAAGAAAATGTTGTTTATGAAGAAAATGACAATATGTCCCAATGGTGGATGATTTTCTCTTAAAAGTGAAGGTAAAAAGGGCACCCATCAGCGGCTCTACTGATACGAATTAAAATGCCAGCATTCGTACAAGCTACGTGCTTACTTCTTGTATGGCTGGGTTGTATTTGTATATACATATTATTATACCAGTATGGCCACTCTGTGGGATACCGTGTGCGCCCCATTGTCTTAAACACGTTGTGCTTCCCTTTGTTGAATGCTTGTGATCTATATAACTTATATAAGAGCACCCATTAAGGATTTGTCTCAACTCTCATGAAGCCATATCATCACCTCCCACTAAGATATTGGGCTACGTGCTTACTTCTTGTATGACTGGGTTGTATTTGTATATACATATTATTATACCAATATAGCCACTGTGTGTGGGATACTGTGTGCTCCCCATTGTCTTAAACACATTGTGTTTCTCTTTGTTGAATGATTGTAATCTATGTAACTTATATAAGAGCACCCCCACTAAGAATTTCTCTCAACTCTCATGAAGCCACATCATCACCTCCCACTAAGATGACGGGCTACGTGCTTACTTCTTTTATGGCTGGGTTGTATTTGTATATACATATTATTATACCAGTATGGTCACTGCATGTGAGATATTGGCTCCTCACTATCTTAAACACGTTGCGTTTCCCTTTGTTGAATGCCTGTAATCTATATAACTTATGTAAGAGCACCTCACTAAAGATTTCTCTCAACTCTCATGAAACCACATTATCACCTCCCATTAAGATGCATTAATTGCTATTTCTCTTATGTGGTACATATCATCTTCAATTCTGGATTATTCTACTTGTCTGACCAACTTGGTGCACATTTTCGATCTATTCATTAGATGTATATCTTATTAGCCTTTTCTTATCTATCCAAAAGTAACATAAAAGTTTATGATTTTCATCCAGAGATAAATCATATGGCTTTCGGAGTAATCTCTACAAGTGCTCTATTTTCACGAGCAACTAATCAACCACAATGATTCATAGTTTATCAAAAAACTCTTTCAAATTCTGCAACAATGCGTGGGGAATAACCTAGTTTATAATATTTGGCAGACATACGTGTTGTACTGTGTTTAACCTCATTATTATGTTTAGGGTTAATAAGAGCACTGCCAAGAAGAATTGATAACAAGTGTGTGCTACTATATAAAGGAGTAAACGCTATTTGCATAACTATACTTAAGTGCTCTAATTGGCATTATCTATGTTACCAATAAATGTTTACGATCAATTCGGTGGTTAATAATGACATCATTAGTAGTTGTGAATTGTGGATTAACACACATGTTCAGTGCACTCCCAAATCGGCGGATCAATGCAACAATCCATTTGCAGATGTGAGAGTGTGTCTAGGGATGAAAGCGGATCAGAGTGCAGCATATAATACCTTTTTCACAGTCTGATCCTTTTTTTGGTCGGATATGGAGCGGAGCAGATATTCCATGGATGCATTTTTTTAGGATATCAGAAAAGGTGCGGAGTTGGAGCGGTATTGGAGCGAAAAACGAATTAATATAGTCAGATAATATAGCAAAAAGTTTCTAAAGGAAGCTGTATTCTAGCAACATAGCATGAAAAATACTAACATTTAATTTATAAGCTTATGAATCATATCTAGAGTGACACAATGACACTTCACACTTAATTTATACAGTGGTGGCTAGTTGAACTTGCTAAATAGTCGGATATCCTATTATAAGCATTGGATAATCCGTGTTCAATTATCAGATAATCCATATCTATTGGATTTCACTTGAACCATATTACTCCGTATCCACACACAATTGGATTCGGATTATCCATATCCGCATGGATTAAAAACCATATCTGCAAAATTCTGATGCAGATCGGATCGGATGCATAAATTGTCCTAACCACTTCACCCCTAGGTGTGTCTAAACGAATAGAAGAAATATTAGTGACCGCCACCTCTCAACCTTACCATGCCTCCACATCTATCCAACTTCACCGGGATCATGCCAACATCTAGTTGGCTTGGATCCATCCTCTTCATCCATATTAGGGTGGCTGTCTTGGTGTCGTGCCGCTGGATCAGCTTCTATGGGGGGTGATGGATGCTACATTGTAACAAGATGTCCTACAAAGCCGCACTATCCAACCTTCTAAGGAGTGGGCACGCAAACGCACAACACCTTACTTACACTTTCGTCATCTTTTCATGTAAAAGAGTCAACCCAAATAGCGCTATGGCTGGATGGGAAAGGCTTATGTTAACTCCACCGTTGCTCAATGCATACCACGCTCATGGGCTACTATTGGACCATATCCAACTTGGATCGGGTGTCACATGCAACTCCACTTAAGAAACCTGGTGTTCTCGTCGTCCCAACTCACCCACACTTAGGAAATGTCCGAGATCACCCCCTCTTAGCGCATGACCGTACGTCCAGTGCCAGGTGCCATAGACATGCCGTGTGTCACATCGGGCCACACACGCCATGCACCATATGCATGCACACACAAACCGAAAGGGTTGGCTTGATACTATTTGTAACATCCCATCCTGCCGCACTGTCCAGGCCTTTTCAGGGGTGCACACACGTACACATAGCACCATGTTACACTTTGTTGTCGTTTGTATAAAAGGGTTACCTCGGTGCTATGACTCGAGGTCAAAGGCTTATAAGTTGACTTTACCCTTACTCAACTACTAATATGGTACTACACATGTGCACACTGTGCTCATGGGCCGCTAATTGGGTCATATCAGAGAAACCTCATTCGTGCCAGTAGTTGAACCGATGCCACAAACCGCTACAATTGAGGATGTTATTCGTTATAAACTTGTCTCATCCAAGTCCGTATGCAAAAGTTATAAATATTTGAATACAACTTGAAATTCAAACTATAGGAATGGCAAAAATGATGGTAAATAGAGTTGAAGGTGAATAACTTTAAATTAAAAATTTAACAACTACAAAGTTGGATATCATATTGAAACCTATAACTTTTATATAAAATTTATCTCCAAGTGAGTCTATTTTAAAAAATTGTGAAGTTTCAAATAAAACATAAATTGAAATTACAACTACAAAAAGATATTCTAACATTAAAATCTTGTCAAAACATACAATTTACATATGAAGAACCTGATTGGTTTGCTGCCATTTTGGCATGCCAAAATTTAGGCCACCATTTAATTTTCTATCAATAGATGCCCATATCTCACATTTTATCCTATCAAAATGTTGGCAAGTTTTTTTGCCTAGAGATTTGGCTTGGTATGCCAAATTTTTGGCAATGAACCAATCAGGTTTTATTTTCGGAGTTCATACGTCAGCCGACGTGAATACTTGTGAGCACTATTCGTGCTGACTCTGAATAAAGCCTGTAAGAATAAGGACTATTCATGCTGGCTCAATTTAGATCCCGTGTGAATAATGGTTATTCTTGCCGGCTCTATTATATACACATACGAATGACTTACTCATGCTGACTTATGTTTTTCAGCCACAGCCGGCTTGTTCTGGCTTATTTTTTTTCTTCTCCCTCAAAAATACTATTAAAACAACCAAAATCAGTCACAGTCAGCCAACTTATCTACCAGCGGAACAAGCTGTCATTTATAGCTGGCATATATGAGCTGAGACGAATGATGGTCTCTCTAGTACTGCTGTACAAATATGTGAGGTGGCACCTAGTTTCCAAAATAATACTACTCAGATAGTTGCAATGGCTCCTTGATCCAAGAACTAATCAGGCTGGGACATTCACTCGAAAGATATAGTAGCAGTAGTAAACTAGTACTAATCAAAGTGTTCACGATATAACAAGTATGT